>OZ007565.1:7178883-7778883 GCA_963931875.1 Pollenia griseotomentosa | reverse complement strand
TTATTATATGAAGCATCTCTAAAGTATACCGTTTATTATATTTCGCCTCTCTTTGTAATATCTCCACATTTTTTAAGTTTGGTGTATGCAGTCTCTCTGCACAGTGGGATGCGAGTGCAGTTTTTTGTGTTGATATTTTATTAATGTTTTTAAAATCTGATTTATGTCCAGCTATACGAGTCTTAAGTTTATTTTTTGTAGTACCGACATAAACTTGATCGCATATGTCTTGGTCATTTCCTGCACAACTAATCTTATATACTACGTTAGTGTTATCCAATTTGTCAAGTTTACATTTGTTGTTTGAGAAAAGTTGTTTTAATGTATTTGTCGATGTGTGAGCAATCATAAATTTGTCCTTATTATAAATGTGAGCATTCTTTATTCTTTCTGCGATACTTGGTACATACGTCATTGATTTATATATTTTCGTATTCTCTTTATGTTCCCTAGGTGGTTTTTTTCCATAGTTTTTAATTAAAGTTTCTATTATATTTTTAGGGAAAGAGTTTCTTGTTAGAATACTTTTTATTTTTTCTTTATTGGAAGAATGGAACGACTCATCGCTAATGGAAAGGACCCTGTTTATCAAATTGTTGGCCGTATTCATTATTATCTTTTTCGGTTGGCAAGAATTGAAATTAATAATTCTCCCTGAAGCCGTCGGTTTTTGGTACCAGTCTATTTTAATTATGTTTTTGCTCCTTATGACCAGGGTATCCAAGTATGGCAGTTTTCCGTTAACCTCCTCCTCCATTGTAAATTTAATGTTTTTATGAAATGCGTTCAGTTGTTCTAAGGTCCTTTCTATTGCACTTATCTTTATAATTCCAAAAAGGTCGTCAACATATTTCGTCAATAATTTAGGTTTTTCGTCCAGATTATTCATGCATGTTCCAAGGAGTTCCTCCATCACTATATCTGCCACAATAGGTGATGCCGGTGAACCCATTGGCAGTCCTTTGCATTGGATGTATACTTTGTCGTTGTACTTAAAATATCTGTTATCCTTAACGCAAAATCTTAGAATTCTCAAAAATAGTTCCTTTGGCATATTTGTATGTTTCTCTATGTCAATCCATTTGTTCTTTATAACATCTATTGCGTAGTCCACTGGTATACTTGGAAAAAGTGATACCACATCAAAGGAAACTAATTTTTCGTCCGTATCTATTGCACTGTTGTTTACCTTATGTCTAAATTGCACTGCATCCTTTACGTTGTAAATCGAAAATTCAGTAAGTTTTTTCAAAACATTTGTCAGTAATTTGCATAGCTCGCTGGACGGCGAGTTAACTGATGCACAGATTGGTCTAAGAGGGTAATCTTCCTTATGGATTTTAGGAAGTCCATATATTCTAGGTGCAGTTGCCGCGTCATTTTTCAGTCTTCTCTTTTCTATCACAGTTATATTATTGCACAAAAATAGTTCATCTACCAGGTCATGGCTCTTCTTCTTCAGCGATAATGTGGGATCTTTATTTGTCCACCTATATGTCATCATATCATTAAGGATATTCTTCATCCTAATATCATAATCCTTTTTCTCCATTGCTACTGTGACATTACCCTTATCCGCTTTTAATATAAGTATATTCTTGTTTTTGTGCAAAAATTTTCTAGTTTGTTCCACTGTACTAAGTATATAGCGTTCTCTCCTATTTAGATTTTGTTTGTTTATGTGATTTTCCAGCATTGAAGTGAACTGTGTTCTAGCTGTCTCTTGCTCTTCTTTGTCCTCTATAGTCTGGATGCAATCTTCTCCATCAGCAATCATTTTAAAAAGTGGGAATTTTCTCTTCTCTGTTGGTATCGCATATTTCTCTCCTAGTGATAAGAGCCATTGAGTCTCTTTTGGTATGTCTGTGCCCGTTTTGTTAACAAACCACTTGTCATTATAGATAATGTCAAGCTCATTTATTTGTTTTTTCCGTAAATTGTCAAATTTCTTTCTGTGATTGGTCTTAATGTTAATATAACTTTTCTTCATAAGTGTCTCTTCACAGTTCCAAAGTTGTGTTTTTTCGTCTGGTGTCAAGTGTTTATTTATCTTCCTCTCCATTTCATCTACTTCGACGGTAGTATACTTAACAATTTCATGTTTTTGTCTAATCAATAAATTGAGTAATTTTCTATGAAAATTTTTCAATATTTTATTAAGTGCACTGTCGATTTTGTTGGGAATAGTCCGATTGTGTTCAAAGATTTTAAAAACGTTTTTTTGTTGAATTGTCCAAAAAATTTGGTATAATACCTGTATTCTTACATCTCATAAGAAATGTTATTGTAGACATCGCATTCAGTTGACGTTTCTTCAAAGTTTTTCGTTTGTTAATGTAATTCTTGATGTTGTGGTGTTGATGTTTGATGTTGTTGTATACCATTTTTAAAAAAAAAAAGAAATACAAATTTAATTTAAATTAAAAATTTACATTTACATATACATTTACATACATACATTTATTTTAATAATTTAAGTTTTTTGTTGTGTTGTCCACCTATACAAAATACTGTGATATAATTTATAAATGATGTAAACTGACGAAAAAGATTATTGTAAGTTAATTTGTCAAAAATTAAGATTATAATTATTGTTATTATTGACTACTTTTTAATTTTTGTTTTTACAATGTTGCCAGATTTTAATAAAAACTCAATCCCTGAAGAAGTTGGAAAGAATACCAACGAAACGTCGGATTTTATTGAGAATGAAATAAATAATCTTTTATTTACATTAAATTAATGACCTTGAAAGCCTGCATATAGGAAACTATATAAACTATTGAGAAAAATTATTTAATTTTTGGAGCTTATTAGTAAAAAAAAACAATAACGTAACAACTCTTGAACTAAAACGAGCAAACAAAAAAATAATTAATAACTATGTACATAATACATATTTTTTAATTAATACATATTGGGTGGTATTATTGATTCCGCACGGAAAGGAAAATTCGACGGAAATAAATATCGATCGATATGCAAATTGTAATTATTCATTCCTGCGGTATAAGCTTTCCGCAATAAATTTTTAACATCCCTGTTTTAATTATTTCTGAGGTGATATTGTTTCAGCTGTTGATAAAAAAACATTTTAAACTAGTTGTTGAAATTTTTGTGAGTAATAATTTTTTTAAATAAATTAATTTCCGTAAAATATACAAACGCGACTAATATAAGTGTAAGTGTTATATGGATACAATAGCATTTTTTGAAAGTAGCAGTGACGATGATTGCTTAGACCTTCGGGTGCAAAGAAGAGTTTTAAGATATAAATCTGAAGGTGTGTTACACATGAATGATACGGAGTAAGTTGGAATAAGTTTCTTTTTTACACCGCCCGGAACCATTTAGAGTCAATGCCAAATCTTCCCAAAAATTTTTTATTTCTGCTGGGGCACGTTGACTAAAACCACAAGCAACGTCTCGATTTAATTTCATTAAATCAACCATTGCTTCTAATTGTAATTTGCTTGTGTATTTATCTCTTTTATTATTCCTGTAATACATTTTTTTAAATAACAAAACTAAATTTTATTTTTTTTAAATATTTTTTCTTACATTTTTATTCTTTCCGTTAGCTTCTCGTTGTAAAATTTTAACGTAAGCAAAATGGCGAAAAATATCTATATTGCGGTTTCAATAATATGGGAATACCGCAATGGTAGAGATGATACCGCAACAACGGAAGGATACCGCACAAACGGAATGAATAATTACAAATTTGGCTTCCGCACAAAAATTGCTTTCCGCACTTGCGGAACGGAATCAATAATACCACCCATTATGTTTTTATTAAAAAATAAACTGTGAGATCTTATAAAATAATGTTTTAGAAAAATAAATTGGTTCAAATGTTTAGGATTTAAGCGATTTTTTCTTTAGTTTTGATAAAACTTGACTCGAAATCGAAAGCAACCCATAATTCAGATGATCAAATTTCTCAGTCACTTTTCTTTAATCATTTTAATCTTCCATTATGCCAATAAAGTCCTGTTTTCATTTTTTTAAATGCTTAACACTTCTTATTGTTTCGGTTAATTCTGTTGTTTCGGTACTATCGAGAGTTTCTTCTGTTGTCAGGTCATCATCAAACTCATCCTGACAAAGCTCAGCACTGAACATTCTGCAAAAAGTTTTTTCCGAATTCCTTAATTTCTGTTTTTGTACTGTATTTAAAAAATGTATTTCTAGAAGAAATACTAAAAAATATGAAAAAATATTTTTAAACAAAACTTTTTTGGTGTACTTTGGTAACTTTTTTGGTGAACTTTGGTACAGATAATATTGTAAAATTCTACACGGTTTCACTGTAGAATGCATTTAAAAAAGCGAGTTGCTTCGCAACTGAAGTTTTGATAGTTTAATACTACAAAAAAATCCAAATTTTGTTGCTTCGGTTAATCGACTGAAATTAACCGGCTTAATCGTTAATCGAAAAAATCCAATTTTAAATTAACCGATCAGTTAATCGGTTGACCGAATGAATACCCTAATAAATAGTAGTTGAGTTTTTTGTTATTCTCCCAAAATGTGTTTTTTCTTGCATTATACTTGCAAACACACATGTTTTTCAAACGAAAAAAAAGGACATTTCGAAATGTAGTAAAAATGATAAATAGAATAAAGAATATGATATTAGCAAGTACAACTAATATTAATACATATACTTATTTTATTGTCTATGAAAAAAGCAAGAAAATTACCTAGAAATTCATATAAAGAAAAAAATTTTGTAAAAGTCTTTAAAACAAAAAAAAAAAAAAAAATTTTATATATATATTTTTAAGTATGACTGTTTTTACATAAAACTTAATTTAAACAGTCCTTTTGAAATTTGCACTTTGTGATTAAAAGTGATTCTTAAGTAACCACAATCTAGCACATGGATCATCAAAATAATTTTTGCAATATCATAGGGCTCCTTTGTTGAGAGAGAACATACTTTTTCAATGGAACGAACAATTTTAGAATTCGATCTAACGCTGGCATTGTTGTTAACCAGTGTGTTTTGCTGTATTAATGTTGAAATATTGAAGTTTTTGAGTTTAAAGAAGAAGTCATAAGCTAACAAAAGGACAATTCACCAAAAAAAAAAGGACAATCTACTGTTTTATTTTGAAAAAAATCTTAAAGGACATCGTATCAAGAAAAAGTACTGTCCTCTTAAAAAAAGGACGAATGGTCGCCGTAGTTATGCTCTATGTTGTTCTCCCAAAATGTTTTTGTTTTCATTTTGCACTTGCAAACACACATGTATAAACGTATTAGAACAGGGTTACCGGTAGACATTTTTAAAAATAAAGTTGCGCAAAACGTCGTTTAAGAAAATAAAAGTCGGAAACCTTTTTTAATGACCTTTAGCGAAGATCTGTGTTTCTATTATTTGCTTTGATAACATTTCATGAAAATCTTATAAATTAAATACGGGGATATGCACAATATATTTTTTTCTAAATTTTTGGAATTAAAGTGTTTAAAAAGCGTTTTAATTTATCTTGCAGACACACGTACAAAGATGGGTGAATAGTGCATTTTGCCATTCTCTTAACCCATTTGTGCCCAATTTTTATACCCTCCACCACAATAAGTTGTGATACTAAGTTTGTCATTCCGTGTGAAACTTTTTTATTATTCACCTCAGACCCCATAAAGTGTATATATTCTGGCTCCTTGAGTAATTCCAAGTCGATTTAGCCATGTCCGTCTGTCTGTCCGTTTGTTGAAAATACGCTCACTTTCGAAAAACTCAAAAGAAATAAAAAACCTGGGCATCAAATTGCTTGTAGTTACCCTAAGCAGTTTGAGATTGAAATCCAGCCAGATCGGCTTATTATTATCAGAGCTATGAATCAAAATGTGGAACCACCACTTTTAAAAATTGATAATTTTGTTACAAAAACTAACATAAATGATTGAACAATGCACGAAATGATATGAAATTTTACAAATGTACGTTTTATTCGCCTTTAAATCACACTGTGGAATGCCATGAAGATCGGTCCATAATTTACCCTAGGTCCCACATAAACCCTACTCCCGGAAAAGAGTTTAAAACCAGCCTAAAACCGTAATTATTAAAGCAATCATAACAAAATTTGGCACGTCACAGTTTTGCAAGACTTACAATTACATATACTGTTAAGTTTCATGAAGATCGGTCCATGATTTACCCTAGGCCCCATATAAACCCTACTCCCAGAAAACAGTTTGGTACACCTAAGACCGTAATAAATAATGCTATCATTATAGCATTTGTCGGTCAATAATTTAATATAGGTCTAAGCCGCAACCAATTTAAATGCTGATGTCTGTTTTTATAAAGATAAATTAATAATAACTAGACATCATATAGATATCACTCCTGAAATATTCAAATTGTCGGTGAAGGGTATCAAAGATTCGGCACAGCCGAATATAACACTCTTACTTGTTATTTTATAGATTGTTAACTTTTTTCGAATTCTTTTCAATTATTATTTATTTAATTATTTGTGTATGTTCCCAAATGGGATCAGTGGGCGCTAATAAGTTAAAATGTATACGTTTTTATTGTAAACTCTCTCATATCAAGTCGTCGAATTTCGGCCACCGGGCGATCCTAGTTATTATAATTATATCGACATAATTTAAAGATAAAGCCAATTTTGTAAAAAAAAACCCAGTCAAAAAGTATGAATATTTAAAACTGGCTTTTAATGGTTAAATAAATCGGTATGCTATTAACTAGAGGTCTGCTTTGAATAACTCACTTGTTTGCCTTTACTCAAAGTGCACAACATTTATTCAAATCTAAAACATTCAAAAAGATAAGAAAAGAGTAAACCATATACAAAAATAAGAGTGAATGAATTTAATAAAAAACTTTTTTACTGTAAATGAATAAACAAATAACAAAACATTAGAATGACCCGTTAGAAAGAGCAGTTTACAAAAAACACTCAAATAATTTTTGAATGATTGAATGAGCATACATTTATTTGAGTACATTGACATAATTTGTGTGTAACAGCCGTACCTAAATAATAGCAGAAGGCGGAACGTTTTCTTTCGCTTAGCTTTTACGCAGATATGACATACCTAAACAAGAGCGTAAACGTTGTGTCACAAACAGTAGAGTGTTAACTTTCTTATTTAATAAAACCCACATAATATGACTAAAAACGCTAAATTGCCATTATTTATTAACAATATCGGCCAACTTCACTATTAAACGCGCTGTCCAAATCGGATTTTCCATTTGCAAGTCGTTGACGCCGCGCTATTTAGGGATGCTTCACACAAATTGTATGGGCATGAGAATTTTTGACTGCTAGAAAACGCTTTCAGTTCATCACAGTGCTCGTTGAATGCAGACGTGTTTTTTTTTAACTCGGCATACGGTTTTTGTTTTCTTTTAACATACTTAAATAAGTTGTTATAAAATCATAATATTATTTATTAAATAAATAATATAATATCAGCGAATTGGACGCTTAAAAATAATTTTTAATTTGTGAACATAAACGTCAATAATTAAAATAATAAAAGTTATAATTTAATAAAAAAATGTATGTATGAACATACATACATAAACATACAAACATACATTTTAAGCAAAAACATTTCTTGTTTTTGTTTATTCTTCTTTTTTATTATCGGGGTTTTTAACAACAAATAACAAGAAGAGCACAATTAAACAAACTGTAAAATAAAAAAAAAACTCTTATGAATGCGTACAATGCAAAAACAATTAAACATAATGAAAGAAATGCTTATGTTACAGTGAGTGTTGACGAAACAAAAGTAGAAACAAAAAAAAGAATCGATGATAGCAATTACTTAACGGCTAAACCTATTACTCGAACGCGTTCCCTCTCACCTTCTTTGTTTACAAATACGGTCGATCGTATTACAATAACAAGTTTGTTAACTGCAGGCGCTGCCGCAGAGCCAAAAAAACTTTAATAAGTGATGATACGGTTAACCCAAAAACAGCCGCTATGGACAACTCAGTAACTCAAGGAAAAATTTCTCAAAAGCCTACAGTACAAGTTGGTATGAACAGGTACATAACAGTGCTCAAACGGGGACGCAGCCCTACCTCAAAATCGTTTTGCAATTCTGGAGGATGAATCCTCTGAAGCACCAAACGTCATAAAATCGTCAAAGCCTCCCCCGATATATCTTAGGGAACAAAATTCAAATGAGCTCATAAAGAGTTTGATATCAGTTATAGGTGAAAATTCGTTTTACGTAGCGGCTATCAAGCGTGGTAGTATAAACGAGACTAAAATACAAGTCAATCATGAGAATGATTTTCGCAAAGTAATAAACAACTTTGAAGCACTAAAAAAAAACGTTTATACATACCAACTGAAAAGCAGTAAAGGTCTTCAGGTAGTGATTAAGGGTATTGACTCATGTGTGGACCCAGAAGAGGTCAAAACATTCCTAGAAGAAAAAGGCTTCAAGGTTAAACATGTAGTAAACATTAAAAATAGAGAAAAAATTCCCCAACCACTTTTTCGAGTAGAGTTTGAACCCGGCGACGTTAAGCTTAAAAAAAATGAAACGCATCCCATCTATGATTTAAAATACATTCTGTACAGAAAGGTAACTATAGAGGAGCCGCACAAAAGAGGTGGTCCCGTTCAATGTTTGAACTGCCAAGAATTTGGCCATACTAAGGCATACTGCTATTTACCCCCTGTTTGCGTAGTATGTGGTGAGCTACACGGTACAGTTCTTTGCGATAAGTCTAAAACCGACCACAACGTAAAAAAAATGCAGCAACTGTGGTGGTAATCACACTGCCAATTATAGAGGATGCCCTGTATATACTATCGTCAAGCAGTCGGTTGGACCGAAAACTAATCCCCCTCAAATGCAGGTAACGAATCAAGTAGGTAACGAATCAGGCTCCGCAGCCTAGTAGTAACATAACCTCTTATGCTAACGTTTTAAAATCAAACAATGTACCAATGCAAGGCGCTTCGTCAAGTAATGACGAAACTCCAGTTTCTAATCTAAGTCGTCTAGAAAAAACCATGGAAACATTAGTGCAAACAGTAAATAATTTTACAAACACAATGGGTAATATGATGCAGGAAATTCTTAGAATGCAATCGATGTTATTGCAAGCTATTCTTAACAAGCCATGAACTGTTTAAAAATTTGTTTTTGGAACGCAAACGGCATCCGCCAACATAAAAATGAATTAGAATACTTTCTTAAAAATAAACAAATTGATGTCATGATAGTTTCTGAAACTCATTTGACCTCAAGAAATACGTTTAAAATTAATGGTTATACTCTATATGATACCAAGGACCCTCGAGATAGAGCTATTAATAAAAAACCGAATTAAACACTACCCAATGTGTGATCATCGTGAAGATTATCTCCAAGCTACGAACATTTGTGTCGAAGAGCTAAATCGAAGCATAGTTATTTCATCCCTATATTAACCACCTAGATTTGCAACATCAGAAAGCCAATATTACAAATATTATAAGTCACTGGGGCCCTGTTTCCTGGCTGCTGACTACAACGCAAAACATACCTTCTGGGGGTCACGACTTATAACACCAAAGGGTCGTGTTTTGTTTAATACAATCTCTAAAATGAATTTAAATGTTGTCGCGAGCGGCCAACCAACATATTGGCCTGCTGATCCGCAAAAAATTCCAGATGTCATCGATTTTGGCGTGGTTAAAAACATCCCCACAGAAACGATTTACGTTGAAGCTTCCATAGAATTATCCTCTGATCACACACCTACAATTGTTACTATAAAAAACACCAATAGAATTGAATCTCCCTCTGGTCACATAGCGACGTCAGCTACACATATAAATTGGATAAAATATAAAAAATATCTCAGTACCCATTGCACAGAAAATATTCCGCTTAGCACACCGGAGTATATAGATCGCTCTATTGTCAATTTTGACAGTTTTCTAAAACTAGCTGTTCAACATTCCAGCATTGCCCCCAAAAAACCCAAAAATAATAAAATATATTCCTCAGATGTCGAGCGTATCTTGTCTGAAAAAAAGAGAGCTCGTAGAGAGTGGCAATTGCACAGATCCCCTCAACTTAAGAACTTACTAAAAGACTACAAAAAGGCTGAGAAAGTTACTGCAGACTCAGAAAACGGCTTCTCTGGAAAAATATCTTAAGGAACTTGATGCAACTCCACAATCAGACTACTCATTATGGCGTGCAGCTAGAAATCTCAAAAGGCCAGTTGTCGCTAATCCGCCATTAAGAAACTTGAATGGAAGTTGGGCAAGAAATGATTTTGAAAAAGGAAATCTGTTTGTTAATCATTTAAAACACGTATTTACCCCTAACATATCTCACGATATGGCGGTCGAGTTACCACCTGTTGCTGCTAGAGCAGCTGTTCCCCTAAGATTTGAGATAAGAGAAATCGAAAAGGCTATTTGTGATTTAAACCCCAAGAAGGCTCCTGGTTTTGATAAGATCAGCAACAAAATGCTTTTGGAGCTACCCAGCATAGCAAGGAGAATTATTCTTTTAACTTTTAATGCTATTTTACGCCTGGAATACTATCCTCAAAAGTGGAAGGTTTCCTTAGTCATCATGATACCTAAACCAGGAAAGGATCACACAAAAGTTGAGTCATATAGGCCTATAAGTTTACTTTCAAATATATCAAAGCTGTTTGAGAAGCTGTTAGCGTCAAAATTAACCCCAATTCTAAATGAAAACAGATGTATTCCTAACCACCAATTCGGCTTTAGAAGAGAACACAGCACAATTGAGCAAACCCATCGTATAGTAAACGCAATAAGAAAAGCCTTTGAAGAAAGAAAATATTGTTCCGGTCTCTTCATCGATGTTTCTCAAGCTTTTGACAAAGTCTGGCATGAAGGCTTATTACATAAATTGAAGCTAAACTTACCAGTAAACACACACAAGCTGTTAAAAAGCTACTTAGTCGGTCGAAAGTTTATTATTAAAGAAGGTGATTATTTAAGCTCTCCTCAACCAATTGAAGCTGGAGTCCCTCAGGGAAGCATCCTAGGCCCACTTTTATACTTAATATATACTTCGGATATGCCAATAAACAACTACACCCAAACTTCAACATTTGCTGATGACACAGCTTTTCTAAGCGTGCACGAAAACAGTCAAGAAGCATCTCGATACCTACAGGATCATATACATATTTCAACTCGAACTGTGGCTGAAGCAATGGAGGATAAAGGTCAATGAGCAAAAATGCGTACATGTAACATTTACCTTGCGTCGGGAAACATGCCCCCCTATTAAAATCAATAATCATTTAGTGCCTCAAAATTCGCATGTAAAATACCTCGGTATTCATCTAGATCGCCGTTTAACGTGGAAAAGCCATATAGAGGCAAAATTATCTCAAATGAAACTAAAAGCCATCCAAATTCATTGGCTTATTGGAAGAAACTCTGTCCTAAGTCTCGACTGCAAACTTTTACTTTACAACTCCATCTTAAAGCCAATCTGGTGCTACGGTATTCAACTATGGGGCACTGCCTCGGCCTCTAATATCGAAAAAATTCAAAGGCGCCAAAATAAACTTCTTCGAATAATCACAGCTGCCCCTTGGTATGTTAAAAACTCAAATATTCACAAGGATCTCAATGTTCCTTTAGTAAAAACTATGATTACAAAATATGCAGTAAAATATTTAAAAAGGCTTGAACAACACCCAAATCCACTAGCTCGAAATATTTTAAACCATGGCGGCCACACTCGCTTAAGAAGAAGAGACACTGCAGCACTTACCCAATTAGATGAGCGATAAACACCTATATAAGTGAACAGAACCCGTGATGAAGAAAATTTTTGTCTGGCATTGGCAGGACATAAAATAACGTATTAGGTTAAGATTTGATTAATTATTGTTAGTTCATATTTAAAATATGAAGATTCAATAAAAAATAAAAAAAAAAAAAAAAAATAAAGAAAACGCTTTCCGCTCTTGTTTGGGTACGGCTGTAAGCTTGTGGCTTCTTTTATTTCTTAGAGTTAAGCTTACACATTCATACATAATATGTAGGTACCATATTTTGCATTCAAATTATATTTGAATATTTAACTCATTTGCCTTGAGTTGACTGAATTGAACGAGCTTGTGTTTGGTTTTTCTTTCATATGTTTCGTTATTATTGGGTGCTCGGCAAATTGTAGTTGAAACACAAATGAGTGTGTTGAAATTGCTTTTTATTTATTCTTGCAGACCTCTATTAACACCATGTGAAACGCTCTTTGAAGCTTTTTTCAATGATACCTACATATATTGTTAAGATTTACTTTGTACCGCAAGGGATAAAGTATTTTAAATCTTTTACGACCTATAAGTCCTAAACCAAAAGCGTTGGAACTTTATTTAAGGATACTAAAAAGCAGCGTGGCCATTTTGGCATTTTTGCAGCTAAATATAGCATGTTTTTGTCTGATTAAGCTGCAAATTTTCCATTTAGCAGTTAGAATTTTTCAACTACATATTAAAGGCTAGATTACACTATTGTACTTTGTATTAAATACATGTCAAAAACTCAAGTAATATGACAAAGTGTGATAGTGTTAATGCAATGTGTCACGTAAATGACAAGTATTATGAAAAAAGTTTGACATCCCATACGACTTCATCGTTTTTTGAAAATTTTCTAAACAATAATTTCATTGGACCAGGGTTGCATTTTATTTCATGTGTGAGTGCTTATACTTTGTGTGATGGTGTGAACACAAACTGTCATGTAAAATTAGATTTTTTCACAGTCGCAACAAAACTCATTAGATTTCTATCTCACAAAGTATTATGGAATAGGTAAGACTTGTGAGATAGTGTAATCTAGCCTTAATCAGTATTTTATTTGAAAATATTCAAGTAATCTTTCTTGAAAATCTACCACAATTTTTTGTTGATTACACAAATCCCTACTCTTTTGCTAGTACACTCACAATATTCTGTACGTAAAATTAACTGAAATTGTAATATAAAATAAATGAAAGTTCAATTAAAAACCGGTCTACCTATTTTTCATTTATTTTTAACAAAAAGTTAATTTAATTTTTACTGTCAAAAATTCAACACCATATTCCGTAAAATCAAATAAATATTCAGTTATTTTGTAAAATTTTACTGTCAAAAATTCAACACCATATTCAGTAAAAACGATTAAATATTCAGTTATTTTATTAAATTTTCGTTTACTCCACAAAAGAGCTGAATGTCTAAAAAATACCAGACAGACACCTGTCCGCTTGTTTTTCTTATAAGCGTGAGAGGGAGAATATTTTTATTTACTTACCCAGTTACACACGTTTGTTTTACTTTTCTTGTATTGACCACGTTGTTTACAGAAGAACTCTCAATTATAAGACACCAGCAGCATGACCGATATGGCTTCGCAATTATTTTACTTTTAAAATTTGATGTATTTAACTAAATTATTTTAACAAATAGAAAATGGGAATTGCTTACACAAAACAAGCAATTCATTTTTTATAGATAAGTAAAAATTAATTTTTGGTAGTAAAATTATATAAAATAACTGAATATTTAATTGTTTTTACTGAATATGGTGTTGATTTTTTGACAGTAAAATTTTATAAAATAACTGCATATTTATTTGTTTTTACGGAATATGTAGTTAATTTTTTGACAATTAATTTATATAAGATAACTGAATATTGATTTGTTTTTACGGAATTCGCGGTTGAATTTCTGACAGTAAAAATTAAATGCACTTTTTGTTGCTTTAAATTACATTTTCATTTAATTTTCATAAAGAAGAAGTTTACCGAATCAACTGACAATATTAATTGCAACTGAAAATCCGTATTAATATGCACTTAGTTTTTTGAATAACTGTTAGAATCAGTTAAAAATAAATTTGCTTGGAATTTTAAATGTTTATTTATTTAAAAATTACTGAACGGAATATTTCTTAAATAAACTACAGTCCGTTACTGTAATAATATTGTGAGTGTAGAAACTGTACAATCTTTTCAAAGACCTCTTATATCAAATTGTTTTGAAATTTGATTATTTTGATCCATTAAATTGATGTTTTGCTGATTTTTACCCCAACTCCATACTTTAGTTACGATTTTGAAAAATTTTTGGAATCGAAAAGAGATACCATAACTTTTGAAATAGAAAAAGAAATACGAATTTCATGCCGAGATTTTATAGCTTATTTAATATGTCAAATTAGACAACGATTGCCAAAAAATTTTCATAATTTAACATAGATTAACTTTTTTTATGCAGAAAACAGTTTAAAAAACTAAGAAGAAATTACAACTTTGGAACATCAGTGGCAGAAACTGAATTTATATGAATTGTTAAATAAGAACACAACAGTTGTTTGGTGGATAAATGTGTATGGATATAAAAATGCATTAAATGAAAATCCATTCAGTGAATTAGCTTCTTTTGCAATGAAGTTCTTGGTTTTGCCATTTAGCAACGTGGAAGTTGAAATAGGTCATTATGACGTATTTATTTTATAAAATGAAGTTTTCGATTAAACATGTTTTATAAAAGTTTTATTGAAATACTAAATAAAAGCCATTTATGGGTCAAGTTCCTCTGGTTTTTTAATTTTATATTAATTTATGTTTACTTCTGAACATAAATATGTATGTGATATTGTCTTTATGTTCGCACATGTACGCACATAAAATACATACATATGTACATATATAAAGACTAAAATATATTTGTTTTATAGTTTTTAGACTTTTTATGTTTATTAAATGTTTTATTGTTGTTTTTAAACCCTCCACCACAATTAGTTGTGAAGAGGGTATACTAAGTTTGTCATTCCGTGTGAAAATTTTTTATTATTCATCTCAGACCCCATAAAGTATATATTCTGGCTCATTGACTAATTCTAAGTCGAGTAAGCCATGTCCGTCTGTCTGTCCGTCTGTTGAAAACACGCTGTCTTTCGAAAAACTCAAAAGAAATAAGCAAATCGTTATCCTAAGCAGTTTGGGATTGAAATCCAGCAAAATCGAAACACCACCTACAAAAACTAACATAAACGGTGGAAAAATGCACGGAATGATATGAGATTTTGCAAATGTTCGTTTTATTCGACTGGAAATCACACTATCAAATTTAATGAAGATCGGTTCATAATTTACAAACGCTAAAATAATTTCACCACTGTATTGAAATTTATGTTTTTTAATACAAGAAATACCTCTGCGGAATTTTGGGATGATTGGTTCATAACTTACCATGGCTCCAATATAAGTCCCTCTTCTAAAAATCATTTGAGTTCGGCTTTAACTGTTACAAATCAAGATATTTTACTCAAGATTGTCGGTGAAAAATTTAATATAGGTCTAAGCCGGAACCAATTTTAAGGCTGATGTCTGTTTTTATAAAGATAAATTAATAATAAATAGACATCATATAAATACCACTCCTGAAATATTCGAACTGTCGGTGGAGGGTATCAAAGATTCGGTACAGCCGAATGTAGTACTCTAGCTTGTTTTTTAATCCGTTTGTTCTATTATTATGATGTGAGTTTATAGGGAAGAATTATGTTAAATAAATCATGTATAAAGAAATATTAACCAAAATAACAAATAATAATTTAGGATTTAGCTATAAAATATTATAAAATATTATTGGATATGGCTACACTGCTAAAAGGTAATAATAATAGCAATTTGGTGGTGAGCGGAGCTTATATTGCTGTTTCAAGCTGATTCTTTGCTTTTCAACAAAAAAATTATTTATTTTAATCGCTTGTTCCCTTAATTTTGGATTATATAAGCCACACTTTTCCTGTTTTGTAGTGGACAAAAACAGAAATTATTTTAATTTGATTACAACGACAAAATCAGCATAGACAACAACCTGCAGCCATGTCGTCGTGAAAATAAGCAGTGTCATATACACACCACTGATGGGATTTGTGGTACAATTGTAGTAAATTTGGTACATCGAAACTTTATCGGTACACTGGTACAATTCATTTTTTAGTACAATTTAAAAAAATTCCCACGAAATTTTATCATTTCTTTTAGGTGGATTGACTCACTTTTTTTAACAATAAAATTTTTAATAGCATATCTCCAGCCCTGAGTAGAACTACCAAATATTGCATTATTGTTAATTTGTGTTCACCGTTTTTCAGTTATCTAAAAAAATTTATAATTTTACTTAATAATTTTTAAAAAAAACCCTCTCCATAGAATTTTAAATTTGGATCATACCTGTACTACTGGAACCACAATATATCAAAATTGTGTAGTGGTTTTTCAAGCCCTTAAAAATGTTTCGATTTTGTTTTAATTTGATGAAATTGACGTATATAAAATATAACCGAACAACAATTAAATATATAAGCAAGTATTTAAATACAAGTGCTTAAAAAAGTGAACAAATAATAATAAAATTAAACCAAAAATTCGAGTTATTAGTCATTTTTCTTTAGTGCGTAATAAACTAATTTAAATAAAAAAACACCTGTCAAAGATAAATATAAATTACATTTTAATAAATAACCATTATTAAATTGTATTAAATTTGGTGAAGCCCTACCGATCTTGGTGTATAGAGTTGATTGTAGTTGAATGCAAAATATTATTCATAAATGGATAATCTGAATACCTCAATTTATAACTAATGAAATCAATAGCAATTTTATAGAAGCTTTTGTCGAAAATGTACCGATAAGGCCCATACATACATAAGTTTATCCCTGTAGGAAGCCCGGGATCAAATGTCTCCAAATCGTTACTTTTGTCGATTGTTTTGGTGACACTGTCTACATTTTGGTCTACCTTTGACAAAAAAAAAGAGAATTTTATTGCAATCTCAATCATCTTACCAAATTTTATTGGAATCGGTCCATATTTGACGAAAGCTCCCATAAAAATACTATGTAAGCTTTTTTATACAGCGAAAGTTTGGTACAATTTACGTCAATTTGCTACCATTTTGTCATTGAGACGGTACAATTTAAGAATTGTCAGATCCCAACAGTGATACACACATATATTCTATTTTTGACATATTGCAGTCGGTAGGCTGCTGCCCGAATTTGTTTAAAGAATTAGCCACAGTTTGTACACAACGTACAACGAGCTGTTAATTAGAATGGCGATTAAGCTTGGCAGCTTGTTGGCACAGAGTTAATTCATAACAAACTTTTCTCCATCTGCTAACTTTTAATAAATCAACTCTGAATTTGAATGATGCCACACTATATTACTCAAAAATGCAACACGTTTTGCATAAATCATCGCTGGATTTTTTCTTCTTTGGTTTTTCCCTTCACACATAAAAATTTTAAAAAGTTTTTAAAATTAAAATAAATTAAATCAAAGACTTAAGTTAAAAAAAAACAAATTTAGAAGAAATATAATATTTAACAAAAAGGTTGAAGAAACTAGAATAAAATTTATATATAACAAATATGTGTACAGCGAAGTTGATTTACCGATGTTAGCCTGTTTTTCTGTATATCTGGAGAACGGAAAGAGCAAAACTGTCCAAATAAGGTACAAGCATCTTCGTTATCAATAGACAACATTCGACAAAATGTGACTTATCAAAATAAAAAAAACATATGATATTAGAGAAGACTACATACCTTCATACAGCAAACATTTGCATTGAAGAGCTTAATCGAATTTTATTAATTTCATCATTATACTGCCCACCTAGATTTACAATATCAGAAACACAATATTCTAAATATTTTTAATCACTAATGGCGATTTCTTTTCTGAGAAAAATGTTGCATTAATGTTACATGTTCTACATTTTGTGTTCGTTTGTACAAAAAATACAACTGTGGGAAAAATTTTCAAGTTTTTTTGTGAAAATGTTGATGAAAAACATGCAAAACATGTTACATGTTTTACCCTTACTTTTACTTAAGGGTTCATGCTGCCCTGTTTTACAACTTTGGTACTTACTACTTTGTTTGTACAACCAATATTTTATTTTGTTTGTCGTAATATTTTAAAAGTTTTGTCAAAAGAATTCTACATCTAAATATTCTTTGACGGCATACTCCATTTTGAATTAAATCGTTTTTTTATTTTGGTGGAAAATTCTATGTATTTATTATCGTTTTAAATTTGTTCAAGCAATAAGTGATGTCAATGTCTGTTTCCAAACCGTAAAGTAAGTGTGCAGCAAATAGTCGAATAGTTTTAAAAATCGCTAATGAACTACATTAATAATAAAAGTGTAATAGTTGTAAATAAAGGCAGCTAATTCTGTTCGATTGAAGTTGTACAACATGTAACACTTCGAGTGATTATGGGTAACATGAAAAAGTGTTACATGCATATACTGTAGCATTTTTTTCACAGAATAGAAATCGCCATAAGCCTATGCTTTGTGACTGCTGGTGATTACAACGCCAAACTTACTTTTTGCAGGCCCCGACTTATGACACTAAAGGGTCGAGTTATATTTGATACAGTCTATAAAATAGGATTAAGTGTGATTGCGAGTCGACAACGAACCTATTTGCCTTCTGAACAGCAAAAAATTTCCTATGTCATCGGTTTTGGCGTGGTAAAAACATCCCGATGGAAACGATTTTAGTTGAAGCTTCCTTTTAATTATGTTCCGATCACACACCCGTTAGTAACTATCATGATACCCAATAAAAGTTTGACCTCGACTGATTATCTAGCGACAGCTTGCTAACGGATAAATCTGTTAAAATCCTGAAAATATATTAGCACCCATTGCACAAAGAATATATCTCTACGAGCGCCGGAAGATATAGACCTCCCTTTTCCCAATATCTATATATAAATCGGCAAAGGCAAAACAGTTAACAACATTTTCCTCCTCTGTATGTCAACCGATTTGAAAAAAACACACACTATTAGAAAGATATTTACTTTAAGAAGTGCACAATATATATTTTATTAAAATCTGTTCAATATTTTCCGATTCATAAGCGTTCAAATTAGCTACTTACACATGTACAAAATACAAAATTTGTTTTTTTTTTCAATTATTAAATAATAAAAAGAAATGGGGTATTCGACATTATTTAGAAACAGGTTTTCGAATATATCGACTATATAAATACGGGAAATTAAATTTCCTTATTATACTTTTCCGTGCTGCATGTGATGATTTTTAAATTTTCTTTAATATTTAACTTAGAAACATAATATTATAGGTGCAGGGTCCTGAGTTAATGAAATGATTAAAAATGAATAAAACATGTAAAGGGAGCTTTTTGGTTAACATCTGGTACATAGAAAAATAAAATTAAACATGCAATGTCCTGAGTGGAATACAATTTACAAGGGAGATTTTATGATACTTTTTTGTTTTTCAATTGATATCTTCTGATATTTTTTATATTGAACTTACAAAATTAAATTAGTAGAAGATAACATATGAGCCAGACGTTATTCCCTTGCCAAATCGATCCACTAAGATGAAAAAAATTAATGCTCAAAACATGTTAATTCATATATACTTAGATGTAGTATGTTTTTTTCATATGTACATAAAAATGTATGGTCGAATTTTGACCATAAGGCGAACACTAGTAAACAGAAACCAGCTGTTCAACATTCTTCCATAGCCCCCGAACAAACCAGATATAACACAAAATATATTTTGCAGCTGGCGGACGACTTTAGGTTGAACCAGAGTGCTATATTTCTTTATGCCGAATCTAATATACCCTCCACCATGGTGTGATAAGAACAGAAAGTTATTTAAATACCTTTCTTTAGATATAATTAAAACTTTTTCGTCTCACGGGACATAAATGTATAACAACCTTGTCCTCATTATATCTGGGGTCTTCCGAAAACCCATTTTACCGAACAGACGGACTTCGTTAAATTAACATCAAATTTTTACTTTCGGCGAATGGTATACAAAATAACAGCGATATGGGCTTTTATGACAAAAATTAGAGGCAGTCGGATCTGGCTAATTTTCAATTGTTAACAGTTCCGGACTGTATCTGATATAATGATTTAACACCAGAGTTCTACCATATCTGGATTCTTCGAAAAAACCATTTCAACGCACACAAGTTCAGACGGACATCGTTCAATAAACTTTGCTTTTCATAAGGCCCCAGGATATATATAGATCAACATTGTAGAAATTACTAACGGATTGACCAACTTTTGTATACCCTTAAACCTTCGCTGAAAGATATAAAAATTAAGAAGAGGGTATAAAAAGTAGAAGAAAAGAAGGACATTTTCAGCTTAAAGTTACTTAAGACTCGAAAAATTATTTTCCTGGAAAAGTATCTGAATGAACTTGATGTAACTCCACTATCTGACTCCACATTATGGAGTGCAATTAAAAATCTTAAAAGATCGGTAATTATAATCCCCTGTTGCGAAACTCGACTGGAAGTTGGGCAGGAAATGATGTCGAAAGAGGAAATCTGTTAACCATTTGAAAAATTTATTTGAACCTTACATACAAAACGAAGTTACAATCGAGTTCCCAGCTGTCGGACTTAGAACAGCTACACTCCTAATATTTGAGAAACGAGAAATTTAAAGGCTATTGCTGATTAAAACCCCAAGAAAGAAAATGGTGTTAATATAATAAGAATAATTTTTAATAAATGCCCTCTAGAATATAATGTTTCATTCCAAGGCCAAGGAAAGCTCATAAAAGGGTTGTGTCATATAAACCTACCCCTAAATACTAATAAGATCAACATATGCGAATAATACAGCTTTTCTAAGCATCCATAAAAACCGCTTAAAGCATTTAGATACTAACAGGACCATATATTTCAATAGGAATTATAGTTAAAACAATGGAAAATAATGATAAACTAACAAAAATGCATACATAAGACATTAATTTTGCGTAAAGAATCATACCCTCCTATTAAAATCAGTAATCAACCAATTCCTCAATATTCGAATATAAAATATCACAGTAAACATTTTTACCGACTTTTAAGTATCAAATGATACTTAAATCAATTGAAATAAATTTGCTCATTGGAAAAAATTCTAACCTAAGTTTGGATCTTATTTCACAACACAATCTTAAAGCCAATATCGTGCGATTGTATTGTGAGTAGAGAATGAGTATTTAAAGAAAATCCAAAGGCGACAAAACAAAATTCTTCGAATCATCACATCCGCTACTTGGTATGTAAAATCTCGAACATTTACAACAATATCAATGTGCTATCATTAAAAATGAATTGCACCAAAACCAACAAGCTCAAAATATTTTGTATGCTGGCGGCCATATCCGCTTAATCACAAGACATACCGCAGGCCTAATTCGATCAGAACAGCGCTAAGCACCTATGTGAACGTAGGACGTAAGCTTAAGAAATAGTATTAATTTTAATTAATTATTGCTAGTTCGTATTTTAATGTATGAAGATTCAAGAAATAAATTATAAAAAAGACATATTATAAAACTTTTGGACATATTTTCAATTACTATATATCATGTTTTGGCGCACATTTCCTAATTATAAATGCATGACTTCAAACTGCAACCACCCCCCCCCCCCCTCCAAGTTAATCTACATTGTATACGTACAGGTTCGTTATTTCTGATTCATTTTTGTTATTCATATTTTTTTCAGAATTCGAACGTACTCACTATCCCGATGTGTTTGCTCGAGAACGTTTGGCTGGTAAAATTGGATTACCAGAAGCACGTATTCAAGTTTGGTTCTCAAATCGAAGAGCGAAATGGCGGCGTGAAGAAAAATTACGAAATCAGCGCCGTACACCTAATTCGACAGGACCAATTTCTTTGTCTACTACATCTGCTGCTTCCTTGGCTGACAGTGCAAATAGTAGTCTTGCGGGCAATTCTACCGTGACTCCTGTTATTCCTGTTTCAACTAGCAGTAAGTATTACTTTTGTAAATTATTTTATTATTGACCACCAACGTTTAGCAAAAAGCTATAAAGACTTCTAATAAATTAAAAAAAGCTCGTATGTTTTTTGACTATTTTGGCTACACTACGCACTCCACAGATTCCATAACTGATTTAGCATCACCTTCTTCAATCTCACACTCAGTTGCAGCTCCTAATGGCTCTACCCCCTCTCTAACTCCCAATAGTGGTCACATCGATTCGGTCACAAGTGAACATTTAGATGGATCCGTTACCCCAGCTGTACATAATAACAGGAGTAGTACAACAACTTCCAACAGCGACATAAGTCATGGACAAAATAATAATGATCGCAGTAGCAGTAACAATGAAATTCCCTGCGCAACATCTTCCACTAACACTGGATTTATGCATTCCCCACATCACACACCAGCGACACCCCATACTCATGGTGCAATGCATTCAGAGCCTCACCTGGGAAGCAGTATAATGCCAACCCTCTCGCCTCAACGTATCAATTTAAATAGCGGTTTCGGTACAACCATGCAAGCGATATATCCATCAATGCATCACACAGCTATGTCAATGAGCGACTCCTATAGGTAAATAGGTGCAATTTATATTACTTATTCGTTACACTGTGCAACAAAAAAAAAAACCAGCCTCAAATCTGCCAAAGGGTTTTGAAAAGTTAGCTCGGGTTCCCGAAAAATCGGCCCCTAAAATTTTTGAATTTTTTGAAAAGGCGTTTGGTATAAGTCAAAAAAAAAAAATAAACTAAATGTACTTCTGAACTAAAATAATATTTTAACCGTCTTCAGTCATTTTAAGGGGTAATTTTTGTTCTTTTTTTTAGCTTCCCCACAAAAGTATATTAAAACAGCACTTTAGAGGGTTAAAATACTCCACGAATATTTTCTGCATCAAATTTTACTAGGGATCTTCTAAGACCAAAAAATCGTGCAACATTTTAACCATTTTGGTACACTTTTGTGGGGAAGTTAAAAAAAGGACAAAAATGATCCATTAAAATATGTGTTAGAGGGTTAATATATTCTAAGAAAAAAATCGCCATATGATTCTACTGGAGACAGCTGAAACTTTTTTTTAGCTCAGAAGTGCATTTAGAACATGTTTTTTTAATTATACCAAACGCCTTTTCAAAAAATTTAAGGGGCCCATATTTCGGGAACCCGAGCTAACTTTTCAAAACCCTTTGGCAGATTTGCTCTACTATTTCATATCGCGTTGCAAGTGTCGAGGCAGGCGGCGATGAACCGAATTTTGTTGCACTGTGTTATTAACAGAGAAACCATAAATATGCAAATATGTACATGTTTTTCCTTGTGCGACCAATGAAGGCAGAAACAATATATTTATCCGTTTTATGAATTTTTATATCGATTTTTTAGTGCATTTTTGTGCGTAATTTAGTTAAACGATCATTTTTGCAGCATTTTTTAAGTTTATAGCGCATATTTTGCCTTTTTAAGGCATATTTGATACATGTTCAATTGTTTAGAGCTTTCGCAGCAAATATTTTTATTTTAATTCTGTTTCACAGATAGGTTTTCTTTTTTATATATGTATCTGTATACCCAACGTGTTGCTTCAATTTCGCCATCTACATTTAATTTTTACTCTAAAATTGTAAGCCAAAGCAGGTTGTCATTAAAGATAAATGTTATGCGATGTGTATGATACATAGAAATCTAGACCAATCTTTTAGTATACCGATCGACTCAAAATCACTATGTAAAGTGATCTAACGAAGTCCATCCGTCCGTTTGGCTGGTTGTCTGTCCACGTTAACCTGTTGCGCAAAGTAAAAATTTGAATTTTGTAGATAATTTGAGCAAATGTGGACAATGTCATTGCCAATGGTGAGAACGGTCTATAATTTCCATATTCCCCATAAAAACTTCTCTCCAAATTAGACTCTTTGTGTCCGTTAACCATCTAATTATGCTGGTATATAAAATAAATTTGCCCCAAAAATATTTTACTGCAAACTAAATTATTTTCGAATCGGTTCACATTTGCCCAAAGCTCCCATCATTAAATAGCGTTAACTTCCTTTTAAATATTAAAACTACATAATTAACAATTTAGTGCCTGAAATCTCTTTAAACAAAAACCCATATGGATGTTAATATCTAGATAATGCTCGGCGCAAACATCTCTTATATGAATTTTAACCTAATAACATAACACTGTGTTTGTGAATCCATGACTGTTCATCGTTTACAAATAGGGTAAAATCTAGAAAATTCGTCGGTACATACTTTTCAGTGATAATAATTTTTTTTTTTTTAAGTTTTGTTTAAGATTTTTAAATATTTTGTTTTCAAATGAGCAATTTTTGATTTTTAAGTTTTTACTGCATATTTAATGCGCAAAAAACGCGTTTTAGAGCATAATTCTGGTTTCCCTGGTTATTAATGTATTGTGCACAAAGTTAAGTAGTATGATATTAAACTAAATTTAATCCAAATCGGAACTATTAAACAATTTTTTTCGCTTCCAGCTCTATGGCACCAATGACAAGCTTTGCCCATTCACATCCGCCATTAGCATCATTACAAGGTTCACCAATTACACAACAAAGAGATTTAGTATCACCTTCACTCTATCAGTGTCACGTTTCTTTAAGACCTCCAGTTCCACCGAATCATCATCACCACATTTTGTCAAACGGCAGTTTCAGCTCACCGTCCGGAAGCGGAAGCAGCAATACCTCAAGTCATCTACAACGCATTGGCAGCAGCTCAACAAATACAACACCCTCTATAAACGGAGGTCAAATTAGTTACGATAGCTTAGGTGTATATTCCCATGCAGTTGGTTTGCCACCACCATCATCAACATTGCCAACACACCAAGGAATAAAAGGTTGTGCTGAACGCCTAGCATCTTGTAGTCCCCACGCCAATATGACTAACAACGTTAGTATTAGCCCCCAGACTGGCGCCATGCCGACTTCGACATCCGAACCATACTCACAAATGGGATACAATGGCTATACTGCAGTTGCGGCGGCAGCTACCTGCAACAACACCAACAACAGCCCTTCCACAATTCCCCACCCAGCTACCGGCAAACAACAGCAATTCTTTGCATCATGCTTTTATTCCCCCTGGGTATAGACTAAAATGTAATAAATAGTTCTCATATAAATATGTATTTATACCATAGGATTAGTATATAAAAATAAAAACTCGTATTTTAAAAAATGGTTTCTTGGAAAAACACAACACCAGCACACCATACAATTTTTAAATTTGTATGTATTAAGTAGATAATAAACAACAAATATGCAACAAGAACAAATAAAATACAAAATATTATAAATAATTTAAAAGTAGCAATCAATAATTATTACATTCCAAATGTTATATAAAAGTATTTTATTATTATCATGATCATACATTAACAAAAAAACTACACATATCTTTAATGGTTAATGATTTTGTTTAAATGTAAAGTTCGTATTTACTATATAGTACACACAAAAAATCTTTCCTTGGAATGTTCCATTTTTCACCACATCAATTTTGTGATCCGATATCCATAAAAAATTATATGGAATCATAATAAATTTTCATTTGCACAAAACCAAAGCTGTATTTGCATTGAAGATGGAACATACCAACTGAAAAATATACATACATACAAGTGTTGTCAATTATTCGGGCTTTCTTATAGTTCGAATAAAATTTCCTAATTTTTTTCTTGTTCGAACAGCAGAATAATTTTTTAACTTTTGTTCGAACGAACAAAGAATAAAAATTTCATTCCAAAAACTTTGAAAAAAATTATATTAATTTAATAACTATATAAGTTCAATTTTTTTAACCATAAAAAATCAAATAAACACCCAAAGAAAAACTAAAAATTTCAGCACAAACTTAAGAACGCTCTAAAAACGATATTACATTCGTTAAAAAATATATATATCGCACTTGATCGTAAAGATTAACTCAAAATTTTATTTTTAAAAATAAAGTGTTATTTTGTTTAATTTTTGATATGGTTTAAAAATTCTTTTTCAATTGCCTTCAATATTTAATTTAAAATTGTTTTGCTTCTACCGAAAATTTTTAAATTTAGACTTTTTTTCTGTTAGGACCAGTGCTCAGAGGATGTAGGGGTCATCTCCTACATCATTGTGTTGGAACTAGGAAAATAGGTGATGGGTAGGAGGATAGAGAGGAAGACTTCAGCAGGAAGGTTATTCCACATACGAACAGTACGGCAAAAAAACGAATTCCCCCTGTAATGCGTAGTACGATTCACCTGCCAATCGACTACAAAAGGATGGTCTCTTGAAGAAAAACGTGAATTAGGAACAAACGTACGGGTTTCGGGAACCAGATCCCTAATTCGTCAGAATACATCCCATTGTAGTAGTAATGATAAAACAGGCAAATACAACCCACATTACGACTGTGCTCAAGGGAGTCTAAAAAATTGGATACCCTACTGTCACCAATGAGAACCTTCGCCTTCTCTTGCACGCGATCGAAAAGCTCCAAAATAGACTTTGAAGCACTGGCCCAAACATGAAGTTGTATTCCATATGCGGTCGAATATGGGTGGTATAAATAGTAAGGAGATCAGATAGAGTGAAGTATATCTTACACCGTCTTAAAAAACCAAGGCACTTGAATGCTTCTTTCGACTCCTTAAATTTATGGTTTGTCCATCGGACATCACATTGTATCTTCATGCCCAGAACATCAAAAGAGATTCTGATTCCCCAATAATTATACCACCCATATATACAGATGATGCACCTTGATCTGTCGCGCGTTTATACGTCAGCACGCAACATTGGGTTCTTCGGGCATTAAAATCGACCCTTTATGCACTACCCTATTCCGAGACTTTATCAAGTTGTCGGCCAAACGTATAATTCATATTCTGCGTCATAGCACCGACATCGGATACGCTTGGTCTGCATTCAAATAAGTACGAATGGCAAAGGTTGCTGTCATCTGCAAAAGAGTCGATAGGGTTTGAGGTTTGGCATAGAAGGTCATTTAGAAAAATAAGAAATAGAGTAGGAGAAAGAATGGAGCCTTGCGGCACCCCTGAATGAATCTTGAACTCGTTTGACGAAACACCATCTATAACAACTAATATAGTGCGATTTTTGAGAAAACTCGATATAAATCGAGATATATTATCACCGACACCAAATGCAACAAGTTTTGACAAGAGTGCACCATGCCAGACTCTGTCTAACGCCTTTGAAATATCTAAAGCAATTACCTTACTTTCGCGAAATGGTGAATGAAACGGCACCATTTTTCCGTTAACGGAGCTAGTAAGTCTCTAGTAGAGCGACCTCTACGAAAGCCATACTGGCGGTCGCTTAGCAGGTAATTTGACTCTTAATATTAGACAAGATGGTAATTTACCATACTCTCCATAACTTTGGAAAGTGACGAACAAATTGCAATTTGGCGATAATTTTCAGGGTTATTAGCCATTCCTTTTTTAGGAATTGGCATTACAAAAGCAACTTTCCAGCAGTTTTGAAATTCCGAAGCATGGTATAAAGTGCTGAAAATATTTGCTAGCGTCGAAGAGCACTGCTTCAAGACCAGTGCAGGTATACCATCCGGCCCTGGAGACTTGTTTATGTTGAGATCCCTTTTAACAGCTCGAGCCCAAAAAAATATTCTAGGCATAGTTATGGATACTTTTTCGAGCTCGGGTAGTGCTTGATTGCTAGCTGGTAGGTGAGTATTATTAGCAAATAATTCGGCAAAACAATTAGCCTTATCAGCCGGGTCCATGAATGTTCGGCCATCCTTTAAAAGAGTTGGTATTGAAGAACGAGCATTAACCCTTACTTTTTTAACGAATGACCAGAAGCTTTTACTGCCCCGGGAAGCAGCAAGAACTTCAGTACGAAGACGTTGTTCGTGAAGAGGTTTTTCTCCCGTCTAAGTACTTTGGCACACGAACTCCTTTCCATTGGAGCAATTCACTATCAGCGTTTTTATTGTTACGCTTCCTCTCTGGATTCACTGCTGATTTGCACGACGGATTAAACCAAGATTAATATCGAGGTTTTTTCGAAGCTTTTTTAAGTGGAATAAAAATTTTCATTCCTAGCATTATAACATTTTCAACCATTTACGCCATTGCATTGACGTCATTGTCCAGGAGACAAAGTTTCCAATTGAAATGCCGAAAAAAGTCATTGAGCTCAGACCAACGTGCTTTTCCGTAGACAAATATTGATTAAAAAAGAGGCGGAAATGGTGCAATGATCCGAGTTACCGAGAGGTGCTAGAACTTCAACTTCGTACTTTTGAGGGTGCGAAGAGAGGAAGAGGTCAAGGGTATTGTGTTGGTGCCCATCAACATATGAAATATGTGTTGGTTCATTCACCAGTTGCACGAGGTGGTGGTGCGCAGCAAAAAGCTCAACATATTGGCCTTCATAAGTTGTACAGTCGGAGTGGTGAAGCCAATAAGAATTTTGGACATTAAAATCGCCAGCAACAACGATTTCACTGCCGGGACAATCTTCGTTGTTGAGTCGGAAAGGAAGTCGAAGCCCGATAAAGTAATATCCCTTCCCGCATTTGTACTTCTGTAAAGAAATCCGAAATGCAAATAGTGTGATTTTGAATTTAACTCAAAGACAGTTTAATTATGCATCAAACATTCCCATTGACTGCTGGCATTGATACACAACTTCATTGCGTATGTACATAGCAAGGCGCCGATGAAGATAAAAGAGGAATAGAAGGTGATACCCAGGAATCTGAAAATCAAGTGGATCAGAATTTTCAGATACCTGAGTTTAACATAAGGCAAAAACATCCAGCCGGTGGAGACAAGATTGAGCATATACAGAGAAAAATTCGTTCTCAGCCCACGTATTTTGCAAAAGTCGATTCGAAACCGAATCGCAACATAAAAAAATTCAAATTAAACGAAAAGTACAGATATCTACCATCACTGGCGAGTTATTATTTTTATTTTTTTATGTTTGTGCTTGTTTTTATGTTGTTGTTGTTTTTTTCGGTATGTTGCAAAACGGTTGATTGTTTATTATTTTTTTTTTTTACAGATTTGTTGTTAATTTTGTAACAACAATTTTGTAGGTTTGTAAATTTTGGTTTTGGCTATTCTGTTTGTTGTTCAATTTGTTTTTCATTTCAGTTTTATTTATTGTTTTTGTTTATTGCTGAGTTTTATTTTATTAATGTTTATTGTTGTTAATATTCTTATTTTTGTTTGTTTATTTGTAATTTTTGGTTGCAATTGTTTTATTTACAGCCAATCCCACGATGTCACACGTTAACGTTCGCATATAAAATAACATTTAAAACAAAAACAATTTTTAAAATTTGTTTTGGTTTTAAATGTTACTTTAGTGTGACATGGTGGGATTGGCTGTCATTTATTGTTTTGTTTTAATGTTTATTATTTTCACTTCAAAAGAGCAGACACGGACACTTTAATTTTCATTATATTTTTTCACAATTAATACCCTCATTATGGTCAAGTGTACATACATTCTAAAATATTTCATTCGTTTCTTTTAAAATAATCATTTAAAAATTTTTGTCAAGCTAATAGGGCTTTAATTTCTTCAATGTAAATAAAATTCTAATTCTAATACCTTAATTATGCCTTTTAGGGGGCTAAAAATAAATCAAAGTTTTATAGTTAAATTACAATATTTTGTTCCCGACGTTTTGTCGATTGTTTGCGACTTTTTTAAGGGATTGTCTATTTAAAAATTATAAAACAATAAAATAAATGCAATAATGTTACACATAAACAATACGGAATTTAATCACTTAAAAAAGTTTTACATGTGCCAAGGGGCATATAAATATAAAACATAATTTTAGTTTTAAAGATTTTGTTATTTGTGCTTAATTCCCAATTTTTAATCTTGACAAAAACACTGAACTTTATTGTTGATGGGATGAGCTGTTCCTAGGGAATGTAAGAAAAGATAGACTCACTGTTTATTGTTGTTGTTTTTGTTAAAGCTTTGATATGGTTACAAGTAAGACTTTTGCTTATTAGAATTTCTTATTCTAAAATCTTTGGATGAAGTTTCCTGACGATCTGGCCTAAGCAACCAGTGACATGCGCATAGGAACAGCTTATCCCATCAACAATAAATTTCAGTGTGTTTATAAAAATTGGGAATAAAGCACAAATAACAAAATCTTTTAAATTAAAATTTTGTATTCCCAAAAATTATTTTGATAACATAATTTTAATTTTTAAACACATTTTATTTTTAACTTTAAATATATCACAGCTTGAGTGATGGCAACAATATAACTCGCATTTATGTTGTTCGTGTCTTCCTTCAAATTTATTGTTTGCTTAATTTGTTGTTGTATTCTAAAGTCATAACCAGAATGTGAATAACGTAGCTTAAGCAACAAATAAATCATATGTGTAAAACCATACTGAACTTGAGGAAACTTTTTGTTTAGTTTTATGTTACTGTAATTTGCTTAAGCAAAGTGCGAAACTGATCGCACATTCCGTACGGAATGAATGTTTTTTATCTTATTACAGTTATTTTCGGGAATACAAAATTTATTATTAATAAGATTTCTGTATGACGTGCTAAATTTCCAATTTTTTATATTTGATAAATGCACTTTAATTTATTGTTGATTGAAAGCTAGCTTCTATGCGCATTTCACTGGTTGCTTAGGCCAGAGCATCAGGAAACCTTTTCCAAAGATTTTAGAAAAGCTAAAAATATTATACAAATAAAATCCTGAAGCGAATAAGAATTTTAAACACTCAAAGTCTTACTTGAAACAATATCAAAGCTTAAACAAAACACCAACAATAAACAGTGAGTTTATCTTTTCTTACATTCGAATTGTAGTTGTAAGTGGGTAAAAAGAAAATACAAAATTAAAAAACAAATTGTTTCATTCTATTGTCTTCTTAAGAAAACAACACAAAAAACCAATTTGCCAATTCAGTTTTCTGCACGGGCAATATCAATAGCTTAAACAAAACACCAACAATTTTTTATTTTGTTTTTGGATTTTTAAATGCTTTTCGTTTATTTTTGCCAGTAGCTTAAGTTTGTTTATGCACATTCTGGTTGGGCCTTAAGGCTTTCAATTGTGTATCTTTTTCTTTCTTTGTTTTTTATACCCTCCACCACAATTAGTTGTGAAGAGGGTATGCTAAGTTTGTTACTCCGTGTGAAACTTTTTATAATTCATTTCAGACCCCATAAAGTATATATATTCTGGCTGCTTGAGTTATTCTACGTCGATTTAGCCATGTCTGTCTGTCCGTCTTTTGAAAACACGCTCACTTTCGAAAAACTCAAAAGAAATTAACAAACTTGGTGTCAAATTGCTTGTAGTTATTCTAAGCAGTTTAGGATCCAGCAAAATCGGTTCAGTAGGATCAGAGCTATGAATCAAAATGTGGAACCACCACCTTAAAAAATTGACAATTTTGTTACAAAAACTAACATAAATGGTGGAAAAAAGCACGGAATGATATAAGATTTGCAAAATATCGTTTTATTAGACTGGATATCACACTGTAAAATTTCGTGAAGATCGGTCCATAATTAAACCTAGGCCCCATATAAACCCTACTCCCGGAAAACAGTTTAGTACGCCTAAAATCATAATTAATAATGCTATAATTTAATCTAGGCCCCATATAAACCCTTCTCCCAGAAAACAGTTAAGTACGCCTAAAACCGTAATTTATAATGGTATCAGAATAAAATTGAATACTTTCCAGTTTTATAGGACTAGAAACAGCAATAATAAATTTCGTAATGATCGGTCGATAATTTACTAAAGGCCCCATAAAAAGTCCACTCTGGTAAATTACTAAAATACGCCTAAAACCAGATATATTAATTGTGGTAAAATTTCTTCCAACATAGTTTCATATGGCCACAAAAATTTTTTATGTATTTTGTGATATATGGTTCATAATTTACCATAGATCCCATATTTGGCAGACTTCTAAAATTCTCTGTAAACGCTTAAACTAATTTCACGCTGTTTTGAAACTTATTGAAATTTATGTTTTTAATACCAGAAATCACTGTGCAGAATTTTTAGATGATTGGTTCATAAATTACCATGGCTCCAATATAAATTCCTCTCGGAAAATCATTTAAGCTAGTTAAAATTGCTAAAAAAATGCATAAAACTTTCTGATAGTCGGTCAGTAATTTAATATAAGTATGTCTAAACCGCAACCAATTTTAATGTTGATGTCTGTTTTTATAAAGATTCATTAATAATAAATAGATATCATATAAATCCAATAGTTGGGTCATATAGATCGGCGGAGGGTATCAAAGATTCGGCACATCCGAATATAACACTCTAACTTATTATATCTAGAATTCTAAGATCATCAAAATTAATTGTGTGACCAGTATGAAGGATGTGTTGTGCTAGCGTTGTTGTCTCTTTTCTACGCAGTATGTCCATCTTGTGTTCTCCCATTCTTGTCTGCAGTGTACGTTTTGTTCTTCCTATATAAATTAACTCACATCTCTGTGTGTCATTTCCTTCACAATGTAATTCGTATACAATGTAATTAATTAATTAATTTATTTATTGGATATCACATACAACAAGAATTGAATCTGTTTAATTACAGCATGTGATCTTATAACGATAAAATTTATTGAAGTTACATGCATTAAATAAGACAAAAGCAATACATAATTATAGTTTTATAGGAAAGAAAGAAATATGTACATAAAATATATACTTTATAAGCTACAGAGGTATATAAAGAATTCAAAAAAGGTGTTACATATAATTAAAAACTTGAGAGCAATTTATTTTTAAATTGCATAACGTTGCCTATAGTTTGTACTGTGTTGGGTAGTGAGTTCCACAGTCGATAGTATTTGTAAAGAACTACCATTCAGAAATTAATGTGCGATATCTAAGTTGTATGATGGGTTTTCCTCTATTAGAACGTGCAAATTGTAGGCGGTCGTATAAAAAAGTTGGTTCTAGAGTGTATATAATTTTATTAATTTGTATTAGTGATTTAATTTCTGCAATACTTCAAGATTAACTCCGTATAAAGATTTAGAATATAGAGAAGTTCCATCATATCTCCGTAGACGTAGCGTAGAATCGCGTTGTAAGCTACAGTTAATTTACTCTTACTGTATGAATCACAGAAAGCAAAAAGTTTACAACCATATTTAAAAACGTGATTTAGAGATTATTTAGAGGTGTAACATGTTGTGATGTGTATAGAGTTCTTAGCATAGAAAACATTTTCTAGAAATAGAAATAATGTGAGAATTCCATTGAAAAGATTTATTAAAAATAATACCAAGATTCATAGCTGATTCAACAATTGAAATAGTTTGATTTCCAAATACATAATACCGGATTATCAACAACAATATTTTGAATCCATTGATGTATAACTCGCATAGAGGACAAGGTCACAATTCTGTCAACTTTTAACAACAACACTCTAAGATACAATGTACTACTGAGCTTGAGAAAAACGGAGAAATTGCGTATTAGACTCGAAAATTATACGCAAAAAAAATATGATTCTGTTTGATTGGTACACTAAAGTAACATCTTCTTAAAGGTTAATGAACTACCACGCTAAGCAACCCAAAAATCAAATTATCAACACAGAAAAAAAAATTAATTTCTAGAGTATTAAACATAAGTGATATACAATTTCATAATAACAACAAACACATTATAACAAATATTTTAAAAAACAACAGCTTCCCCAACAAACTACATTGATAGACAAAACAATTAAACAATTGGATAAGGACAGAAGTAACCACAACAAATCTGCAAGCACAGAAAAAGAAGAGAACAAATTTGACAGTGTAAAAAACATACCTGGGTTAACCGAAAACAATAACATAAGGTCATTAATAAAAACAAAAAACATCTGTTTTGCATACAAACCCAATTTGACATTAAGCTCTATTTTTTCTAGAGTTAAATCACTAATTAATAAGCAACAACAAAGTAAATCTGTATACGAATTACAATGTGAAGGAAATGACACACAGAGATGTGAGCTAGTTTATATAGGAACAACAAAACGTACACTGGAGACAAGAATAGGAGAACACAAGATGGACATAATGCGGAGAAAAGAGTCAACAGCACTAGCACAACACATCCTACATACTGATCACACAATAATATCGATAATGTTAGAATTCTAGATATAGAAAACAAAGAAAGGAAGAGGTACACAATTGAAAGCCTTAATATACAACAACAAATTAAGAAAACAATCAATTGAAAGAAGACACGAACGAGATAAATGCGAGTTATATTATTGCTGCCATCACTTAAGCTGTGATATATTTAAAGTTAAAATTAAAATGTGTTTAAAAATTAAAATTATGTTTTATTTGTGTATGTCCTTTGGCACATGTAAAACTTTTTTATGTGATTAAATTTAATATTGTTTATGTTTAACATTATTGTATTATTTTATTGTTTTATAATTTTTAAATAGACAAATTCTTGAAAAAGTCGCAAATAATCGACAAAACGTCGGGAACAAAATATTGTAATTTAAAAATTTAATTTTATTTACCCTGAAGAAATTAAGGCCCTATTAGCTTGACAAAAATAGCATTTATAAATTCATCACTCTGGCCAAAGGAACAACTACAATAATAGACATTTTAGTTTTTTTGCTTGTAAACGTCTCGATATTTTTACTGGTACACAGAAAGAAAAACACTCGGTTTTTATACTTACTTTAAGTATGAGTCGTACTTAAGAATTTAAGTACGAATAGCACTGAAACGTACTTTAAACAATCCTAAAGTGGATTACTTTTGAAAATCAATCCAGGAATTAAATTAAAATAAGTACACAACTCTTAAACCAATTAAAAAAAAGATTAAATTTTTCGTTGGTAGTGCCACTCTGAGTGTAAAATGACAAATAACTTATTAGTCTCATCTCTCAGCATTAAATTTTTTCTGCGTGCATACGCTTGAGTATAACAAAGTTTTTAGAAGATACTACAACAACATCACACAAGTAGGTAAAAAACGATTCGCTTGTTTTGTGTAGAAACAACATTACGAGAAGAAAACATACATTATTTTCATGTTTAAAAATAAAATCAAGGCCAAAAGTTCTTAATCAGTTTATATTTTAAGTTAAATTTATACATACAATTTAAAAGTAGAAAACGTAATATTCTCCTTCTGTCTATGGGATAAATGTTTTACGAATTCGGGATTAAACAACTTTATAATACTTGAATCAAGCGCATTTTGATATGGATTCAATTTTAGTTTTACTTACATCAATCTCATTTTCTGTTAATTTCAAGTACGAATTCGGGATTAAATATGAATAAGTTAACTATTTCGCACTTGAATAATACGTACTTGAATCAATCTTTCTGTACTGTAGCCCGTTTCGGTTTTTCTCACAACGAAAACTTTTTCACAAGAAACGAGTGAATTGCAACAAAATCAATGTAAAATTAAACAAAAAATGGTTTTTCTCCCACAACTGTTTTCTTTGCGCGAATTATCTGTTATTTAAATAATTTTCCAGCAATTATTGAAAGGATGTGAGAAAAAGTGTTTCTGTAACAATATTTTGCGAAAAGTTTCTCACAAGAACTGTCAAAATAAGTCACATTTTAAACTGGTGCGAGAAAAACAAAAAATAGATATTTTAAATTTAAAAAATGTTTCTATACTATTTGTTTAATATAAATAAAGAATAGTAAGAATTTAATCGATAAAGGCATACTTTTAATAATGAAAATAAATAAAACAAAATTGTCATATTTTGTTATTTTAAAATTTTTCTAGCCCTTTCTTGTTTTGGTTTTGTTCAGGGCTGCCAGATAAAAAAAAATTTGGTTCGATTTTTATTAAAACATAATCAAACAAAAACATAACTAAAGTTCATGGGTATTTTATACATAGGGTGTGTGTGAAACGGTAGCAAAGTACTCATGGCAGTAAAATTTTGACACTATTGAGGTGAATAAAATTTCAATAGCCCTGGGGGCTAGTATAAATTTTGACATTAGTGTAGAAATTTTTGACAACCACAAAATAATTTTTTTTTTTTCATCAAATTTGTTTAAACAAAATAAAAAATAATATGGAAGCAGGATCAGCGGCAAAAAAATTAAGAAGAATTGTACAACATTTAAGTATTTACATATCGTCGTTCGTAAATTATTGTGTTCAATAATATATGTAAAATATAACCCTATAGAACACAATAATTTACGAACGACGATATGTATAAGCTTTTTTGTCCACACTTTTTGTAAAAATTGTTAATATATCAGAACGAATTCATCAAATAGTTGGGACGATCTCATTTCCAACAGAACTGAAATGATTATTAATAAAAACTTGATTAATTTATTCATTTTCACAAAACTTCTAGAAATTGTTTTTTTCTTTATGTCAAAATTTTACGTTGTCAAAAATGTTACAATTTCACACAGCACAAATATGAAAATTTTCTACCACAAACAAATTTCATTTCACCATAGAACTTTGCTACCGTTTCACACACACCCATACTTACATATCAATTGTCTTAAGCGACCCATACACTTGCAATATTATTTCCATATTGTCCTATATTATGCAATAAGTCGCACAATGGTTTCATTCATTCAATAAAAAGGTGAACATAATCTATAGGAATAACATAAACATCATTTATGTTATTGTGCCACCATCGAATATCACATACACATTGGAAATATAATTGTACAATACGTAAAATTTAACAATTTTATTGTATGAGCCGCTTTACTTGTTTTAAATTTATATTTGTTTTATTAAGCTTGAGGTCTATATTTTATAAAATTATTTAGTTTCTTTAATCCGATAACAATTTTAAATTGTTATTTTTCCCTTAATAAGCCCCACAAAGGCGTGACAAAATTTCATATTGAACAAAAATAAAATAATTTTTTTTTAGAAAACAAAAGAAAGGAAGAAGCTTATTATATATATAAGATATCTTAAATGTTCAAAATGAGCCAAGTCGGTATATTATTTCAGCTGGTCCTCATACAAACAAGTGTCTAAAGGTTTTGGTCATAATTTTAAAGCTATGGTGAAGGGTAAATAATACTCCCGAATTAACCATTTTAAGTTGTTTTATTTAAATCATCTTGACTCAAACTTTTCTTTTTTTGACTGAAAAATGGGGTAATGGTTTAATATTTTCAATATAAACAATTTTATTAAATTATCACCGGAATAAAAAGTAAACACTTTTCTCTCGAAATTTTACTATTGCTGATAAATTTTTTAGGGAAGAGACAAACAGTTTCGAGGACAATTTTCACAATAGGGTTAAATACAAAAATTTAAGCTGCCTTGTTTCTAGAGATATTATTTTTTTGTGGGGCCTAATAAAAAAACCTATAAAAAGATTTTAAATTGCCTTATTTCGAAGACTAAATAATATCGTCACTTTTTAACAATAATCGGCACTGCTAATTTCGGAACAAAAAAAAACCGTTAAAATGACGATAAACCATCAAATCTTTATATTTATTGACGTTTCGCTTTCATTTGACACTTAATTATTGGATATGTTCCAGTTAAAACAAAATTTGTGTTGTCTGTTTTCGCGTTCAAATACAGAAACTCTTTTTTTCTCACAAATCGAGAAACGATGGCATTTATTGTTTCACACTTCGTGTGAGAAGTTTTACGATGCGAGAAATACAGAAACCAGGGGCCTAATTCTGGCAGTCGTGATCAAGTAATTTCTCGATTCGAAAGCAATTTAATATCTAATTATTGCAGTTAATACTGAACGAATTGGAATTATTTTTTCAGTGTTGTAAAGAATTAATTTGAGTTTCACAATACTGAAAAAATAATTTTGATTCGTCCAGTATCGACTGAGATAAAATTGCTTTCGAATCGAGAAATTACTCGATCACGACTGCCAGAATTAGGCCCCAGCTACTGGATTCAAGAAAATCCGTACTTACCGTAGTATTGATACCGCTTCGGATTGATTGAAGTACGGATGGACTGATTTTTCTTTTCATTGTAAAAAAGCATATTATTGTGTCTGTTCTTTTCTTTGATTTTTCAAAATAATTCAAATCATCTTCGAAGTGTTAACGTTTCTTATGTTTTTAGTATTTTTTTCATTATTAATGGACTTTTTTAGATAAGTAAATAACACAGTGATACGAAATCGAACTTTCCGAATGCGATGAGACCAATTGCAAATGATAGTTGACATTATCCATAGTAAAACCTTCAAGGGTTTTTTTAGTTTAGTGCGAGATTTTTTTAACACGCATTTGACGTTGGTGATTTTGGAACGCTGCACATTGGGTTCAAATGGTATAAAAGTGGCGGTTAATTGAAATTCAGAAATAATGTTTTTATAAAAATTCTGCAACACCAGCTGTGAAAATCAATCAACTTAGTTGTTAACTTTTTTTTTCAGTGAGCGATCGAAGTTAGCAAATTATTGCTGTTTTTAAAAAAAGTGAAACAACAGGAATTTTTACAATTCAAGCGATTATAATTAGTGTTATATCTATTAAAAGTAAATCTTTTATAACGAAACCTTCAACCCTGAAGAAGGCACTCAAAGAAGTGCCGAAATATTGGTTCGACCTCAAAGCTCGACAACTTATTAATACCTGATAATTATGTTTTTTTATTAACAGCGTTTAAAAAAATCGAAAATTTTTGATTGAATATAGCACGGCGTTTACATTTGCCAGTACTGGCAAAACAGTATGAACCAGTGTTCATAAATAAGCAGTACATTATTTAGCGTTCGGCTCACACACCCAAGAACGATATCTATTTTTTTAGTGATTGTGTAGACGAACACAACCCTTAATACCGTTCGTAACTATTTTTACGAAAGAGCCGAACATTATGAAGTGTTCTGTTCTTCATTAAAAAACCGAACAATTGTAGTGATACTGAAGACAAACATAATATTTTAATGTTCTACAATGTTTCTTTTTTACATTGATAAAGAAATGAACAAACAAAAAGTTTAAGCAACGACCGCACCGCGAGCAGCTTGTCTGTGAATTTTGTATATATTTTGCTTTTGTAAAAAATGTTTGGTTTTTTTACCAGCCAAAAGTGAAGAACATTAATGAGCCGAACCGAACACAATGATGTTTTTGGATTTAAAAAAACCCAACGGAATTAAATGTTCTCATCTCTGGTTGAGTTTGATAAAAACAGTATTATTGTTGTGTTCAAAAGATGACTAACAGGGAAACTTTATTTTTTTTAATGATTTTCTACACAAACACTACTAGCGTTTGTGTTTTCCACAAATCAACCGAACCAAAGACTAAGGAGCGACATTTAGTGTTTATTTTCAAGCATTGGTATGAAGTTGTCAAAACAATGCAAAAACAAAACATTTGAAAAAGTGTGTAGGGATATGTGAAAAAGTTTGCATGTATTGCTACTGTCTTGCAATTTCTGGCAAATGTTAACGCCGTGTTAATATCGGTGTATAAAAAGCTGCAGTTGAGATAGTAAAAGTCATAAGATTGTGCTGTAACTCCGACTTCTTCATTTGTCATTGGACAAAAATAAGCTGTTGCCTTTACTTCTGATTCATTAAATGAAAACAGTCGCAGTCAAGGCAAAAGCAAAAAACGTAAAGTTGTACCCAACAAAGAACATCGACAGTCGACATGTGTGCAAGTGTTTGGTTTGACAGACTGAAACTTTAAAAAAAACCCGTAGTTAACGAAGATTTGACGATGTGTTTGTATTTTGGTTTTCAATATTTTTTTTTTTTAATACTACATGTGTACATAAATATATATCATTCTAATCTATATATATAAAATTGTAACGTTACTGACTGACTGACTGACTGACTGACTGATTCATCATCGCACAGCCTAAACGCCTGAAGCTAAACACTTGAAATTTGGACCAGAGATTGATCACACCCCAAATCGATCCACTAAGACGGGATTTTTGGAAATTCGAATGCTAAGGGGGTAAAAAAGGGTAAAAACGGGACAATTCGGTAATCTTATATCTCCAAAACTAAAAGAGATACAAAAAAAATGTAATACTTATCGGTGTTCTTTAAAAAAATTAGCGGGCAGGTGTCTGGAACTTTTTTGAAATTCGGCCCTTTTAGGGAGTAAACGGGTAAAACCTGAATTTTGGTACTTTTTTGACACCCGTTCTATCTTTTGATCCAATAAACAAAGAAACAAAGCTTATACCACATTCGAAACTTATCAAAAAAATACGAATATAAATTTGGTACTTTTTCGAAATTCGAATATTTAAGTGGTAAAAATCGTAACTATTTTTGGTACTTTTTTTTACAAAACATTTTTTTACATTTATTGAGATATTCGTACCAAATTATGGGCTCACACTACAATACTGAAATTTTTTAAACTTTAATGGGGGGAACAAATAGTACCAAAAAAAGGAAATACGGGAAATTTGATATTTTTCTTTAGCTTTTTGGTTCTACAACTGGTATCTTTTTAATTATCGTTAATATTGGACCCAAAAACATAAGATTCAACATGCAATGTCCTGAGGGGATAAGAATCTATTGCGGAACTTGTTGGTACTTTTTTTGTTCTATAACTGGTACTTTTTGAATTTCCGTTAATATTGGACCTAGAAACATAAAATTTAAAATTTAATGTCCTGAGTGAACGAGAATCTGTAAGAGTGATCTTTTTGGTACTTTTTTATTTTTTGACTGGTACTTTTTGAATTTCAGTTGGTATTGGACCTAGAGAGATAAAATTAAACATGCAAGGTCCTGAGTGAATAAGAATCTGTAAGAGGGCTTTGTGGTACTTTTTTGTTCTTTAACTGGTACTTTTTGAATTTCCGTCATTATTGGACCTAGAAACATTAAATTCAACATTTAATGTGCTGAGTGGATAAGAATCTATGATGGAACTTTTTGGTACTTTTTTGTTCTTCAACTGGTACTTTTTGAATTTCCGTTAGTATTGCACCTAGGATGAAAATCTATAAGAGTGAACTTTTTGTTACTTTTTTATTCTTTGACTGGTACTTTCTAAATTTCCGTTGTTATTAGACCTAGAAAGATAAAATTAAACATGCAAGGTCCTGAGTGAATGAGAATCTGTAAAATCGCTTTTTGGTACTTTTTTGTTCTTTTACTGGTACTTTTTGAATTTCCGTTATTATTGGAACTAGAAAGATAAAATTTAATATGCAATGTAATGAGTGGATAGGAATCTATAAAAGGGAAGTTTTTGGTACTTTTTTGCTCTTTAGCTGGTGCTTTTTTAATTTCCGTTAATATTGGACCCAGAAACATAAAATTAAACATGCAAGGTCCTGAGTGGATAAGAACCTGTAAGAGAGCTTTAAGGTACTTTTATGTTCATTAGTTGGTACTTTTTGAATTTCCGTTATTATTGGACCTAGAAACATAAAATTCAACATGCAAGGTCATGTGGTCCTTTTTTACAAAATATTTTTCTCCATTCATTGACATATTCGTACTTAATTATTGACTCCCACTGCAATACTGAAATTTTTTATACTTTAATGGGGGAAAAATAGTACTAAAAAGGGGAAATACGGGAAATTTGATATTTTTCTTTAGCTTTTTGGTTCTACAACTGGTATTTTTGGTATAATTCCCGTCCAATGTCCTGAGTGGTTAAGAATCTATAAGAGGGAAGTTTTTTGTACTTTTTTGTTCATTAACTGGTACTTTTTGAGTTTCCGTTATTATTGGACCTAGAAATATAAAATTCAATATGTGTAATGAGAGGATAGGAATCTAAAAGAGGGAAGTTTTTGGTACTTTTTTGTTCTTTGGCTGGTACTTTTTTAATTTCCGTTAATATTGGACCTAGAAACATAAAATTAAACATGCAAGGTACTGAGTGAATGAGAATCTGTAAGAGGGATTTTTGGTACTTTTTTGTTCATTAACTGGTACTTTTTGAATTTCCGTTAGTATTGGACCTAGAAACATAGTATTAAACATAAAAGGTCCGGAGAGAATTTGAATCTGTAAGAGGGCTTTTTGGAATTTGTTTTTCTTTAACCGGTAATTTTTGAATTGCCGTTAATATTGCACCTAGAATCATAAAGTTCAACATGCAATGTCCTGAGTGGATAAGAATCTATAAGAGGGAACTTTTTGGTACTTTTTTTTATTTATTTACTGGTACTTTTTAAATTTCCGTTAGTATTGGACTTAGAAAGATAAAATTAAACATGCAAGGTCCTGAGTGAATGAGAATCTGTAAGATAGGCTTTTTAGTACTTTGTTGTTCTTTAACTGGTACTTTTTGAATATCCGTTTTTATTGGACTTAGAAACATAAAATTAAACAAGAATCTGTAAGAGGGCTTTGTGGTACTGTTTTTTGTTCATTAACTGGAATTTTTGGAATTTACGTTAATATTGAACCTAGAACAATTCAATTCAACATGCAATGTCCTGAGTGGTTGAGAATCTATAGGAGGGAAATTTTTGGTACTTTTTTATTTACTAACTGGTACTTTTTGAGTTTTCGTTAGTATTGGACCTAGAAAGAAAAAATTAAACATGCAAGGTTCTGAGTGAATGAGAATCTGCAAGAGGGTTTTTGGAACTATTTTGTTCTTTAACTGGTACCTTTTCAATTTCCGTATTTGTTGGACCTAGAAACATAAAATTAAACATGCAAGTTCCTGAGTGAATGAAAATCTGTTAAAAATATATTTTGGTTCTTTTTCGTTCTCTAACTGGAAATTGTTTTAAATAAACTGGTACTTTTATTTAATTTAATATTAATTTTTGTGCATTAAATAAAAAAAAGCTAATAGCTGTCTGGTACTTATACGAAAACCTGTATTTTGGGTCTTTTTTCCACCATCTAGCTTTTAAATCAATACACATAGAAATAAAAATTATATAACATTTGTAACTTATCTAAACAATACAAATGTATATTTGGTACTTTATGGAAATTCGAACGTTTAAGGGGTCAAATTTGTACCAACATATGTTTGTTACTTTTAACAAAAGATTTTTTCTACATCTATTTATCTTTCATCGCAGAGCCTAAACGTCTGAAGCTAAAAGGTTGACATTTGGACCGGAGGCTCTCCTCTCGCCCAATTGATCCTGCTAACCTCATACCTCCTAAGATATGTTTGTTACTTTTTTCAAAATATTTTTTTCCATATATTTATCTTTCATCGCAGATCCTAAACGTCTAAAGCTAAAAGTTTGACATAAGGACCGGGGTCTGTCCTCTCGCCAAATCGATCCTGCTAGCCTCATACCTCCTAAGCTAAAGGAAAACATTAACATTTATTGTTGTTCATTAGAAAAATTCGCTAACCTCATATCTCCTAAACTAAAAGAGATTCAAAATTAAAAAAATTAACAGACTGGTGTTTGGTACTTTTTTGAAGTATGGTCTTTTTGTGGAGTAAAAGGGTAAATACAAATTATATCACATTCGTCCCTTATCTTAAAAAGTACAAAACAGATTTGGATTTTTTTTTAATTCAAATGTTTAAGGTGTGAAAATCGTTCCAAATTTTGTTATTTTTTCACAAAATTGTTCTTCATCTATCTATCTATCTATCTATCTATCTATCTATCTATATATATATAAAATTGTAACGTTACTGAATGACTGACTCACTAATTCATCATCGCACAGCCTAAACTCCTCTAGCTAAAAACTTGACATTTGGAGCAGAGATAGGTGACTCCCCAAATCGATCCACTAAGACGGGATTTTTGGAAATTCGAATGTTTAGGGGTAAAAAAGGGTAAAAACGTAATACTTATCGTTGTTCTTTAGAAAAATAAGCAGACAGGTGTCTGGTACTTTTTTAAAATTTGGTCCTATTAGGAAGCAAACGGGTAAAACCTTAATTTTGGTACTTTTTTGGCACCCCATCTTTCTTTTGAACCAATCAACATAGGAACAAAGTTTATACAACATTCGAAACTTATCAAAAAAAATACGAATATGAATTTGGTACTTTTTCGAATTTCGAACTTTTAAAGGGTCAAAATCGTAACTATTTTTGGTACTTTTTTTATACAAAACATTTTTCTCCATTCATTGACATATTCGTACTTAATTATGAGCTCTCACTACAATACTGAAATTTTTGATAACTAAATGGGGGGAAAAAATAGTACCAAAAAGGGAAGATACGGGAAATTTATGTTTTTCTTTAGCTTTTTGTTTCTGCAACTGGTATTTTTTTATTGTAGTTAATATTGGACCTTAAAACATAAGATCCAACATGCAATGCCCTGAGTGGATTAGAATTTATAAGAGGGAACTCTTTGGTACTTTTTTATTCTTTGATTGGTACTTTTTTAATTTCCGAAACATAAAATTAAACATGCAAGGTCCTGAGTGGATAAGAACCTGAAAGAGGACTTTTAGGTACTTTTTTGTTCATTAATCGGTACTTCTTGAATTTCCGTTAGCATTGGACCTAGAAACATAAAATTCAACATGCAAGGTCATGTGGTCCTTTTTTACAAAATATTTGTCTCCATTCATTGGCATATTCGTACTTAATTATGGGCTCCCACCACAACACTGAAATGTTTCATACATAAATGGGGTGAAACAAGTATCAAAACGGATAATACGGGAAATTAACTTACTTTCATTTGCTTTTGTGTTATACGAGTGGTACTTTTTGAATTTTCTATAATATTGAACTTAGAAACACAAAATAATAGGTGCAAAGTCCTGTGTAAATATCAACCTATGAGATAAAAATTTTGGAACTTTTTTGGCATATAAATATTTTCATGAAAGAAAAAGCCCGATTAAAAAGTAGCGGGTTAAATGCTTGAATTTAAACAAGTTTAAGCCTATTAAAGTTAATTTTGGCATAAAAATATGTCCACGAATAAAAGGAGACGCTAACGAAGTAGCGGGTTAAATGCTAGTATATAATAAATTTTTTGAAATTTAATAAAACTTTATATAATATTATCGTTTTCATATGCATTTCATTTTCATTTTCATATGTTATTTCTTTGGTTTGTATTTTAAAAGTTCTCTGAATTTTAATATAAAAATTTCACTAACAAAAGAATTTTTGGTATGTACAAAAATAACCGCAAAACAAAATACATATACAACAAACATACCTAAATCAAGCAACAGTTTCTTTTTTTTCTTCCAACAAGTCATTAAAGACATAATAGGAAAACGCACTTCAAACTGCAAAATCAAAACAAAATAAAAACACAACGTCCAGTGTTGCCACTTTGTGGGTAATAACCCGAATTTGGTGTAATTTTGACTGTCGTGGGTAGAGAGTGGGTAATTTCTTTGAGGTGTAAATCCGGTGTAATTTGAAGTTCTTTCTAATTAAAACAAATACTATAAGGATTTGATTTTAGTCATACAATTTATACCATTTAAGATATTGTTGATCTAAGAAAATTACAGTACCAAAGTCACTGTATAAAAAAAATATTTCCAAAGCTTATCAAGTAAAAGATTAAGTGATTGGCGCAATTGGCGATGGACAATTAGATTTCATTAAATAGAGCTTTATGGTGATTTAGAACCCGAAGTTTATTGAAAAAAGATGGTATTATTAAAAAAAAAACCCCCCAATATCACAAAAAGTAATGAATTTAGTGTTTCCTTTAATATTTAAAACATTTTAGTTAAAAAATATTAAGTGCCCGTAACATTTATTAAACTGATTTGAGGAACAGACTGTAATCTGAAACAATTACGGGGATTTTATTTACATCATAAAGTACTCAAGGGAACGACAATGAACATTTTGAATCTCCCTAGATATATGGAAGTAGAACTTATTATTTTAAGTTTTTATTTAATTTTTAATAAATTATAATCCTATTTCTTCGACCTTTTTTATTTAAAAAATTTCCTGAAGAAGTTTTGCAACGGAGATCGAAATATCGAAAATAAAAATATTTTAATTGATTTTATAAAAAAGTGACCTTAAGCTTGATTTATTTATTAAAGTATAATATTTAATTTTTATTGATTTACTTGAGGTTTTTAATATTAGTTTTGTTAAATTGTTTATATATGAATCCTTATATGTTGTATGATTTATATTGATCTTGAGCTGATATGTGAAATACATACAAATATTTCTTGTAAATAGTATACTGATTGGCTTAGAATCAGTGTCTGAGTCGTCCGTCCTGCTGGCTGGTTTTTTGTCCATATAGACCTTCTGCGCAAAGTACTGGTCGCATTTTTAAGATATTTTAATGAAATTTGGTTCACACGTTTTTTCAAAATTTTGAGAATCTGCCCATAATTTCACATAGCTCCATACGAACTTTTTTCTTATAGAGTCTTTGTGCCCATAAACCATCTGATGCATTAAACACATTCACCACAGCAGGCGACACGAACACACGACTACAAATGCTGCTAGGTGCAATTATAGTCGTGTAGTCAGCTACTGAATATGTTGAAGACGGCAGCTACAATTGAAAAAATATAAACAGCTGTTTCAGTTTACTTTGTATTTATATTTCAGTGGGACCATTATCATTTTTTTTTTTTTTTTAATTTTATAAAATGGAAAAACATGCATAATTGCCGACTCTTATACAAACTTAATTTAAGATTAAAAATAAATAAATAAATACTTATTTATAATACATTTTATACCGTAAAAACAAATGAATTTATTAAAAACCATTTAAAATATTTTAATTTGTTGTTTTTGGAAGTAATAAACAATATCATTTTAAACGCAGATTAAATAAAAAATACATTTACGGGCATGTTCTAGAAATTGAAATAAAGTAAAATTGAAATCGAACGTGATTTTAAGTTCAATTATTTACAAAATGACGGTGTTTTTTTCTGGTTTTCCGAGTTGTTCTTGTAAGCTAATTGGTACTCACAAAATGAAATTGATAAAATGGAATGAATATTTGTATGAACTTAAGGTACATGGTCGTTTTTAAAATTTGCTCGATTTCAAATCCATTTCATTTCAATTTCTAGAACATGCCCGATAAACCGCTTTTACAATAAAAAAAGTTAACTGAAGCAATAATTGCCAAAATTTTCTGCAGAGCTGCGGCATCACCGCATAAATGTGAAATGTCATGAAGATCGGTTCATAATTTACCCTAGGCCCAATATAAACCCTACTCCTAGAAAACAGTTTAGTACGCCTAAAAACGTTATTATTAATGCTATCATAATAGCATTTGTTGGTCAATTATTTAATATAGGGTAAGCCGCAACCAATTTTAATGCTGATGTCTGTTTTTATAAAGATAAATTAATAATAACAAGACATCATATAGATATCACTCCTGAAATATTCAAATTGTCGGTGGAGGTTATCAAAGATTCGGCACAGCCGAATATAACACTCTAACTTGTTTAGATTCATTTTATACCTAAACAGATATGGATAAAAAATTTTGCAACTTCTACGAAAAACTATGGAACTTCTTTCAAAAATACTAAAAAGTTATATAAATATCAATTTCGTGTTGAGTCGAGTTAATATGCTTGTTTCAAGACAATTCTTTTCTTTTACACAAAAAAAAAAAAAATTTTTTTTGGAAGCACTAATTTTTTAAAAATTTTTTAATATTAGCAACACTTTTTCTGTTTTGTAGTGGACAAAAATAGAAATTAGTTTAATTTGACTACAACGACAAAATAAGCACAGACAACAACCTGCAGCTATGTATCCGTGTCGTCGTGAAAATAATCATTTTCATAAGCACACATGTAATCTATTTTTGACACATTGAAGTCGGTAGTCTGCTGTGTCGAATGTGCTTATAGCATTATTATGTTGGTCTTTGGACATAATGTGGCCTTAATATATTTTATTTTAACATAAATTATCTTACGAAATTTATTTTGTCAACAGTCCATATTTGACCATGGGCAAATACAAATACCACTTACGAAAATAGCTTGTAATGCCTTAACTGCCGTATTAATATTGGTATTTATTGATAAAAAATAGCTACTATGACATGGCAAATTTTTGTGCAAGAAGGTAAAGCGTTGAACGTAGGTTCAAATCACTTTAAGACGAAAAAATCACAAAAAGATGTAGTTACCTTAATAATATTCGGCACAGCATAATTTTGTTGTTATAGGTCCATGATCGCATATCCTTTTAGAACCTAACAAGGGAACACTCTAAAAAATTTGTTCGGAATAAACCGACTATGTACTTTCTAATTTGCTCTTTTTTAAGTTTTTTTTTTTTAATTAAACGTTAATTTGATATCAGGTGTAATTTCATTTAAATATGGTAATTTTTGCGTTATCTTAAGTGTAGTTTTGAATTTTGTTGGTGGTAACACTGACAACGTCCCATCTTTCAGTTTCAGTCTGTCAAACCAAACACTTCCCAGCATGTCGACTGTCGATGGTCTTTGTTGTGTACAACTTTTCGTTTTTTTTCTTTTGCCTAGACTACGACTGTTTTCATTTAATGAATCAGAAGGAACAGCAACAGTTTATTTTTGTCCAATGAAAAATCCAAAAGTGGAAGAAAAAGCAAATTGTTTGTTTTGACTGCAGTGTCTTAAGCCCTGGTTATTATTATTAAAACCATTTATTATGTCTTCCTTCCATGGTTTCAATTTCATTGGTGAATTTATTTGGTTGCAAAAAGTAGCTACGGGTAAAAATAATGGCAATTAAAACTTGTGAATAAGTTGGAGCTTTAATTATTTCCTCTTCATCATTATCGGAAGATTCTGATAAATCTTTAAAATTATTCTCTATGATTTTTGAAATTCAAGAGAAATTTACTTTCTTACTTCAACTGCCGTTTTAAATATTTGTTACGCATTTAAGCGATTTATTTTGTTAAAATTTATGTGATTTCGGACAAAAATAATGAATCATTAAAACGGGGAACGTATTTAAACGAGGTCGTTTAAGCGGGATTTTGTTCATGTAATTGTGTGAAATTTTTTGCTTGCCGGCACATTTTGCGCATTTAAGAGGGGTAATCATACGCGGGGTGCATTTAAGCGGGAACTACTCTATTTATATTATGGGTCCTTATGAAAAGCGAAGTTGATTTAGCGATGTCCCTCTTCTTCTCCCCTTCACATTTGTTTACATATACTAGCATAATGCCCAGTATGATTTTCGTTATCACTCTTCTTTATTACTTAATCTATTTAACGAAATAATTTTAACAAACTTAAAACTTTGTCAACACTGCCTATAATAATAGAAAACAAACACACATACATTATAAATACCATTATGGTGAATATATGCCCCTATTACGGTTCACAACTCAAATCAGTTGATTTGTAATTTAATTATTGTTGTATTAAGCCTGGTACTCTGTTCCAAATTTCACGTGAAATGCTGTCAAAATGCATATGAAAACAACTTGTACGAATTATCTACAAAATAATGTTGATAGAGTTTTACTCTGTTCAATTTGTGAAAATATTTCTGGCAACTTTTTGTTTCAACTGTTAAGTTAATAGACATAAAAGAAATTAAAACTTGAAATAAGCTTAAAAAGTGTTAAAAAATTAAAAAAAGAAATGATAAATAATGAAAAAATCAAGTTTGGTGAAGTGGAGAAGAGGCAAATTATTTTAGCCGTCAAAAAAAGAAATATCATCTGGGATCAGTGTTGCCAAGACTTGATGACGAAAAATGGCTAAATTTACGGAAAAAAATGGCTAAAAATGGGCTACAAAATGGCTTAACTTTTTTTTAAGTAAAAACACATTAAAATTCTATAACAAAACAGAAATAATTCAATTGAAGTTGTTTACGATGAAATTGTAAGTTAAGATCAATTTCTTAAATAAGAATAAACGTAAATTAATATTTTGATAGATATGTATTTAAAAAATTAAATCATCGAAAAATTCGTCGTTATTGCTCATCTCATAGGAATCACTCTTGCCTATTAGTTTTAAATAATTTGAAGGAAAATCATAATCACGACAACATTTACCCAACATTATGAGTCCAGATCTACAATATAAAACAAGTAAAAAAGTATAGTCGGTCAACCCTGACTAGATGATACCGTACACCACATTATAACCTATGTACCAAATTTTATTAAATTATCTTTAAATTTGCGACCTGTACTTTGCGCACAAGATGTGCATGGACAGCCAGCCAGGCAGCCGGACGAGCATCGTTAATTCGACTCAGAAAGTGATTCAGAGTCAATCGGTATACGTAAAGGTTGGCTAAAGCTATGTTCACACCTATTAAATATTTGACGTCCTACACGTGACCACTAGTTTTCTTAAAGAATTGTTTGCTTTTGCAAAACGTTTGGCTAGGGCAAACATTATTTAACAGTTTCTAAATTACATTATACAATGATAATTTTAAAATTTAAGTTTTGTAAATAAATAGAAATTGCTAAAAATAAAGCTTAAGTTTGATCAATTTACTGGCAACGCTTTTTTTGGATTTTATTGTCAAATATTTGTTAGGTCTGAACATACCCTAAAAGTATCAATATTTTAAGGTGTTTCAAACATCAGACCAAACGCATAGTACCCTCTCCACTGTTGTGGTGTTGGTAAAAATATTTTATTGTTACAGTAAAATTCTTTACCTAATTAAAAAAATCGAGTTAACGGTTGCTAAATGTAGCCTATTTCTCAAATTACTTTTAACGATGTTTACTTGGCAAAATACCCTCTCTACTTCAGCATTAGACCATGGAAGTGAGAGCAACTTTATAGTCAATTCTGAAATTTCTAAAAAAATTTTGTTGCTGCCTGCATCTCTTTACTGAAATACTTGCAACCAGAAAGAAAAACCAATGTTTGTGGTGATCCATTTTATAAATTTAGTATTGGAATACTGTTCCTTTATTTTGAAACATGTTTCATCATCATCGTTTATAGCGATTTTCAACATTTGTAAAAGTTGTGATTTAAATTAAAGGCGTTTTAATTGTTAAAAATGTTTGTTTTACTTTTATAAATTTTTATAATAAAATAAAAATTATTCCTTTAAAAGAAAAACGGCAAAAAAATTTTATGGCTAAACAATTTGAAAAATGGCTAAAAAAAATGGCTAATGGCTAAACTCATTTTTGAATGGCTAAACAGGGTGAAAAATGGCTAAATCTAGCCACTAAATGGCTAAATTGGCAACACTGTCTGGGATAAAGCCCAAAAGATGCATAGCAATAGGAATGCCATGAAAGCGCTTGGCAAGAAATTTCCAAAGAAATCGACAAACCTGGTAAGAAAAACTACATATATACATAATACATTTATGTACACATTACGGGCAGCTCCTACAGCAGAATAACTCCCATAACCAAACAGATTAATTGAGTACTCTTAATATATTATTAAACATACGTTTTGCAGACGAAGCATGTCGGCAAAATTGGAAAAGTATCCTTGATAGCAAAAGTAGTATTGTTAAAGAAGCAAAGTTGGAAAAAAATTAGGATGCGGATGCGATTTGGAGCTTTTGCAAGATGAATCCGAATGGGAATTTTAAGAAGATCGAAAAATTTTAAAATTTCAAAGCCCGGAATTTCGAAAATCTGTTTTACATACATTGCAAGATTTTTTGGTCTTAGAAGACCCTAGTGAAATTAAATGCAGAAAATATTTGTCGAACATTTTAACCCTCTAAAGTGCCTGCCGTTTTAGTATATTTTTTGTGGAAGTTAATATATTCTGAGAAAGAATTGCCATACAATTCTACTGAAGGCATCTGAAATAGTCTTTTAGCTCAAAAGTACATTAAGTATATTTTTTTGACTTGTACCAAACGCCTTTTCAAAAACTTTAGGCGCCCATATTTCGGAAACCCGAGCTTACTTTCCAAACCCGTTTGGCAGATTTGCTCTACTAGTAGTCTGCTTTCATTTCGCGTTACAAGTGTTGAGGCTGGCGGCGATGACCCGAATTTTGTTGCACTGTGTTATTAAATCTTTATATATGAATTTTTCTTTTAATTCAACTCTCATTTTAAATGAATTAAACTCATTTTGTATTCATATACATAGTAAGTAAAGTCAGATTAAACCCGTTATTTTTTATATTTTTGAACAAACTTTTTTGATTTTAATTTTTTTTTAACAAAAGTAACAGTTATTCTTTGATATTTATTTTTATTTTTCATCAAAAATAGCAGTTATTCTTTGATTTTTATTTGTTTGAACAAAATAACAGTTATTTTTTTATTTTTATTTTGCGAGCAAAAATATAAGTTATTCTCCAAAAAATGTACGTGTTATTTAATTTAGTTGACTTTAAATATTTATATTAATGTGCTTAAGAAATCCCAATGATGATCACATATTGATTTTAATTATTTATTTTAATCTAATTAATTGATCACACATTAAAATAAACATTTTAAATCAACTAAATTATTATAACACGTACATTTTTTTGAGAATAACTTTTATTTTTGCTCGAAAAATAAAATCAAAGAATAACTGTTATTTTTGTTCAAAAAAAGTTAAAATCAAAGAATAACTGGAATTTTTTTCAAAAAAATTTTATATTTGATCGAAAATATCAAAAGCTTAAAATGAATATATTTTATCATAGACAAGTATAATTGAATCAGTTTTCCGACATTTACAAAAAAATAACTGTTTTCGGTCCCTGATATATCTGTGGCATTTTGACAAAACATCTTAAGTCGAGATAAGATAGCTAAAAAGTTTAAAAAAAACTCGGTGAAAAAAAGCATTTCTGTTAAATAATAAATAAATAAAAATAAAAAAAAATCGTTTTTAATACAAAACTTCAGCAACGTAAACAAAAATTTTGCTATTCGTGCTTAATTCCCAATTTTTATTCTTGATAAAAACACTGAAATTAATTGTTGATGGGATAAGCTATTCCTATGCGCATTTCACTGGTTACTTTGGCCAGATCGTCAGGAAACTTCATCCAAAAAGATTTTAGAAAAACTAAAGATATTTAACCAAATAAAACTGTTAAGCGTATAAGAATTATAAGCAACAGTTCTACTGGTAACAATATCAAAGTTTAAACAAAAACATCAACAATAAACAGTGAGTTTATCTCTTCTTCCATTCCCCACTACAATTGATTGGAATTCTTCCAACATTAATTGTAGTTGTAAGTAGATTAAGAAAAAACAAAATGAAAACAAAAACAACTTGCAAAAGTATGTTGCCAGTAAAGTTTTTTAGGCCGTTCACTTGCCAGTTTATTATCAAAGTAATTTTTGTGAATACAAGATTTTAATTTAAAAAACTTTTGTTATTCGTGCTTAATTAAACAATTTTTATTCTTGATAAAAACACTGAAATTTATTGTTAATGGGATAAGCTATTCCAACAATAAGTTGTTCCGTGTGAAACTTTTTTATTATTCACCTCAGACCCCATAAAGTGTATATATTCTGGCTCCTTGAGTAAATCTAAGTCGATTTAGCCATGTCCGTCTGTCTGTCTGTCCGTCTGTTGAAAACATGCTCACTTTCAAAAAACTCAAAAGAAATAAAAAAAAAACTGGGAGTCAAATTGCTTGTAGTTATCCTTAGCAGCTTGGGATTGAAATTCAGCAAAATCGGTTCAGTAGGATCAGAGCTATGAACCAAAATGGGGAACCACCACTTTAATTTGTTACAAAAACTAACATAAATAGTGGAACAATGCAGGAAATGATATGAGACTTAGCAAAATTTCGTTCTACTCGACTGGAATTTACACTGTAAAATTTCGTGAAGATCGGTCCATAATTTACCCTAGGCCCCATATAAACCCTAAACCGTGATTAATAACGCTATCATAATAAAATTTGGCACGTCGCAGTTTTTAGGACTAGAAATGACACTGTTAAATTTAATTAAGATCGGTCTATAATATATCCTAGGCCCCATATAAACCATACTCCCGGAAAACAGTTTAGTACGCCTTAAACCGTATTTAATAGTCCTATCATAACAAAAGATGGGACGTAAAAGTTTTATGGGACTAGAAATAATTCTGTATAATTTCGTGCAAATCGGTCCATAATTTACCCTATACCTCATATAAACCCTACTACCGAAAAACCGTTTAGTACGCCTTAAACCGTAATTTATAATGGTATCAGATTAAAATTGTGTACTTCACAGTTTTTTAGGACTCGAAATAGCACTTAACAATATTGTGATGATCGGTCCATAATTTACTATAGGCCCCATATAAAGCCCACTCTGGTAAATTAATAAAATACGCCTAAAATCGTAGCAGATATATTTATTTATTTATTTTTTTTTCTCATTATTTATTTATTGAATCTTCCTATATTAAATATGAACTAACAATAATTAATCAAATCTTAACCTAATACGTTATTTTATGTCCTGCCAGTGCCAGACAAAAATTTTCTTTATCACGGGTTGTGTTCACTTATATAGGTGTTTATCGCTCATCTAATTGGATAAGTGCTGCAGCGTCTCTTCTTCTTAAGCGAGTGTGGCCGCTATCATTTAAAATATTTCGTGCTAGTGGGTTCGGATGCAATTCGAGCCTTTTTAAGTATTTTACTGCATATTTCGTAATCATAGTTTTGACTAATGGAACATTGAGAATATTGAGAATATTTGAGTTTTTTACATACCAAGGGGCAGCTGTGATTATTCGAAGAATTTTATTTTGGCGCCTTTGAATTTTTTCTATATTAGAGGCCGAGGCAGTGCCCCATAACTGAATACCATAGCACCAGATTGGCTTTAAGATGGAGTTGTAAAGAAGAAGTTTGCAGTCGAGACTAAGGACAGAGTTTCTACCAATAAGCCAATGAATTTGAATGGCTTTTAGTTTCATTTGAGTTAATTTTGCCTCTATATGGCATTTCCACGTTAACCGCCGATCTAGATGTATACCGAGATATTTTATATGCGAATGTTGAGGAATTATTTGATTATTGATTTTAATATTTGACCATTTGACTCATTGACCATTATCCTTCATTGTCGTAACCATATTTCTAGTTGAAATATATGATGCTTTAAGTAACGAGATGCTTCATAACGGTTTTCGTGGACGCTTAGAAAAGCTGTATCGTCTGCAAATGTTGAAGTTTGGGTGTCGTTGCTTGTTGGCATGTCCGAAGTATAAATTAAGTATAATAGAGGGCCCAGGATGCTGCCTTGGGGGACTCCAGCGCCAATGGGCTGAGGTGAACTTAAGAAATTTCCTTCTTTAATAATAAATTGACGACCGACTAAGTAGCTTTCTAGCAGCTTGTGTGTGTGTTGCTGGTAAATTTTGCTTCAATTTATGTAATAAGCCTTCATGCCAGACTTTATCAAAAGTTTGCGAAACATCGATGAAGAGTGCTGAGCAATATTTTTTTTCTTCAAATGCTTTTCTTATGACATTAACTATTCGATGAGTCTGTTCGATTGTGCTGTGTTTTCTTCTAAATCCGAACTGATGGTTTGGAATACATCTATTTTCAATTAAAACCGGTGTTAATTTTGAAACTAATAATTTCTCAAACAGCTTTGACATATTTGATAATAAGCTAATAGGCCTATATGACCTGGCTTTGGTATCATGGTAACTAAGGAAACCTTAAATTTTTGAGGATAGTATTCAAGGCGTAAAATAGCATTAAAAATAAAAAGAATAATTTTCTTTGCTGTGCGAGGTAGCTCTAAAAGCATTTTATTACTGATTTTAACAATACCAGGTGCCTTCTAAGTGTTTAAGTCACAAATAGCCTGTTCGATTTCTCTTAACTCAAATCTGATAGCTGCTCTAGCAGTAACAGGTGGTAGCTCGACCGCAATATTGTGAGATATATTTGGTGTAAATACGTTTTTCAAGTGACTAACAAACATATTTCCTTTTTCAATATCGTTTCTTGCCCAACTACCATTCAAGTTTCTTAATGGTGGCTTAGATATAACTGGTCTTTTTAGATTTCTAGCTGCACGCCATAATGAGTAGTCAGATTGTGGAGTTGCATCAAGTTCCTTAAGATATTTTTCTAGAGAAGCCGTTTTCTGCGTCTGCAGTAACTTTCTTAGCCTTTTTGTGTACTCTTTTTATAAATTCTCAAGTTGCGGGGATCTGTACAGTTGCCACTCTCTTCGAACTCTCCTTTTTTCAGTCAAGAGCCGCTCGACATCTGAAGAATATATTTTATTATTTTTAATTTTTTTGGGGGTAACGCTGGAATGTTGAACAGCTAGTTTAAGATAACTGTCAAAGTTAACAATAGAGAGATCCACATTCTCTGGTGTGCTAAGCGGAATATTTTCTAGGCAATGGGCACTGAGAAATTTTTTATATTTTAACCAATTTATTTGTGTGGCTGACGTCGCTAAGTAACATGACGGAGACACAATTCTACTTGGGTTCGATATAGTAACAATTGTAGGTGTGTGGTCGGATGATAATTCTAAGGAAGCTTCAACATGAATCATTTCTGTGAGGATGTTTTTAACCACGCCAAAGTCGATAACATCTGGAATTTTTTGCTAATCAGTAGGCCAATATGTTGGTTGTCCGCTCGCGATCACGTTTAAACCCATTTTAGAGATTGTGTTAAACAAAACACGAACTTTTGGTGTTATAAGTCGTTACCCCCAGAAGGTATGTTTAGCGTAATTATCGCCAGCGCACAGTGGTCCAAATTCTCCATCTAGCCGGAAGAAAGTAATTTTTTTACTATTTCGAAACTAAATATTTTGTTTGATAATAAGTTGACAAGTGCCCACAGTGCATAACGGTACATTTTTTATTTATTTAACTTCTGTTTCAGGTTTGCTTTCTTGTTTTAAACACACGTAATTGCTGTTTTGTTTTTCTATTATAGCTCAGTTGATATTTAGTACCGAAATTAAAGTTGTCGTGAAAAAATAAGAAAAAAGTTTTTAAATTATTTTTTTGCTGAAATTAATTTAACAAAGGTAGGAACAAATTTTACTATTTTTATATTTCAAATAAAATGTTTTGTTTAGAAAAAGAATGCAGTTTTGTACGTGTGTGTCTTATATGTTAACATTTTGTTCAATGTCCAAATTCAACTAGAGTTTTAAATGGGAATTTATAAGACTTTAATTCTATTATTTGTGTTTTTGTAATCTGTATAATGGTAGCTTGTCAATGTTTTCAAATTTAGCTGCCAGTTTTTGCCTATATGCTTTTTATTTGGTTTACAGTTTAAAATGTCCATTACTAAGAGGGAACTATTTGATGCTTGGTATAGTGAAAAACAACAAAATAAAAAACTTAATGCTGTTGTATCACATGTTTTTGATAAGATCGGGCTTCAGAATAATGAAACGGATAGCTATTGCAAACAAGTGAAACAAAACAAAAATTTTAGATAAATAAATAAATAATGTTTTACAAAAATACAGGTATATTATTTGTTTTTATTTTTTAACAAAAAATTTGCCACGCCCATTTCACCGATTGCGCCCATTTTTTTAGTGAGTGTTTTTATTGATAAAATCTATGAACGTGCAAAGTTTCATGTCAATGCGGCTTTTCAAAAGCGAGTTATGACTTTCTTCCGGCTAGGTTAAGCATTTGGACCACTGTGCAGCGGCGAGGAAACAGGGTCCTAATGATTTATAATATTGGAATTCTGATATGGCAAATCTAGGTGGAGAGTATAAAGACGAAATTACTATGTTTCGATTTAGCTCTTCAACACAAATAGTCGTTGCTTGCAGATAATCTTCACAATGATCAAACATTAAGTAGTGTTTGATTCGGGCTTTTATCAAAATGGCAGAGCCTCCACAAGCTCTATCTCGAGGGTCCTTATTATCATATAGTATATAACTATTGATTTTAAACGTATTTCTTGAGGTCAAGTGAGTTTCAGAAGCCAACATGACATCAATTTGTTTATTTTTTAGAAAGTATTCTAATTCATTTTTATGTTGGCGGATGCCGTTTGCGTTCCAAAAACAGATTTTTAAACAGTTCATGGCTTGTTAAGTACAGCTTGCAATAACACCGATTGCATTCTTAGAATTTCCTGCATCATATTACCCATTGTGTTCGTAAAATTATTAACTGTTTGCACTAATGTTTCCATGGTTTTTTCAAGACGACTTAAATTAGAAACTGGAGTTTCTTCTTCAATTGGCGAAGCACCTTGCATTGGCACATGGTTTGATTTTAGAATGTTAGCGTAGGAGGTTCTGTTATTACTAGGCTGTGGAGCCTGAATGTCATTAGTGTTTAGCTGATTTGTTACCTGCATTTGAGGGGAATTAGTTTTCGGTCCAACCGACTGTTTGTATACGGGGCATCCTCTATAATTGGCTGTGTGATTACCGCCACAATTGCTACATTTTTTAACGTTGGGGTCATTTTTAGATTTATCGCAAAGAACTGTACCATGTAATTCACCACATACTACGCAAACAGGGGGTAAGTAGCAGTATGACTTAGTATGACCATATTCCTGGCAGTTCAAACACTGAACGGGTTCATTTCTTTTGTGCGGCTCCTCTATTGTGATTTTTCTGTCCAGCTTATATTTTAAACTGTAAATAGGGTGCGTTTCGTTTTTTCTTAGTTTAACGTCGCCGGGCTCCAACTCCACTCGAAATAGTGGTTGGGGATTTTTTCCTATTTTTAATATTTACCACATGTTTTATTTTGAAGCCTTTTTCTTCCAAGAAAGTTCTTATTTCTGCTGGGTCCACACATGAGTCAATTCCCTTAATCACTACCTGAAGAAGGCCTTTGCTGCTCTTCAGTTGGTATGTATAAAAACTTTTTTTTAGTTCTTTAAATTTGTTTATTATTTTGCGAAAATCATTCTCATGATTGACTTGTATTGTCTCGTTTATACTACCACGCTTGATAACCGCTACGTAAAACGAATTTTCACCTATCACTGATATCAAACTCTGTATGAGCTCATTTGAATTTTGCTGCCTAAGATATATCGGGGGAGGCTTGGACGATTTTATGACGTTTGGTGCTTCAGAGGATTCATCCTCCAGAATTGCAAAACGATTTTGAGAATTTATTTTATCAAAAGATGGCACTTTTGAGGCCGAAGCAACTGCTGCAGAGGTAGGGCTGCGCCCCCGTTTAAGCACTGTTATGTACCTGTCCATACCAACTTGTACTGTAGGCTTTTGAGAAGTTTTCACTTATTAAAGTTTTTTTTGGCTCTGCGGCAGCGCCTGCAGTTAACAAACTTGTTATTGTAATACGATCGACCGTATTTGTAAACAAAGAAGGTGAGAGGGAACGCGTTCGAGTAATAGGTTTAGCCGTTAAGTAATTGCTATCATCGATTCTTTTTTTTGTTTCTACGTTTGTTTCGTCAACACTCACTGTAACATAAGCATTTCTTTCATTATGTTTTATTGTTTTTGCATTAATTGTGCTCTTCTTTTTATTTGTTGTTTAAAAACCCCGAGAATAAAAAAAAAGAATAAAGAAAAACAAGAAATGTTTTTGCTTAAAATGTATGTATGTATATGTGTGTGTGTGCATACATATATTTTTGTTATTTGTAATTTTTAATATTTGTATTATAAATTTTATGTTCACTAATTTAAAAATTATTTTAAAGCGTCCATTCATTCGCTGATCTTATATTATTTTTTAAAAAAAAATTATATGATATTATAAATATACATTTATTTATGTTAAAAAAAAACCGTATGCCGAGTTAAAAGAAAAAAACACGTCTGCATTCAACGAGCACGCAAGCAGAATGATATATTTATTGTGGTAAAATTTCTTCCAAATTAGTTTCTGAAATTCACCGTGAACGCTAAAACTAATTTTACCACTGTATTGAAATAATGTTTTTTAATACCAGAAATACCTCTGCGAAATTTTGCGATGATTAATTCATAACTTACCATGGCTCCAATATAAATCCCCCTCCTGAAAATCATTTAAATTCGGCTTAAACTGTTACGAATCAAGATATTTTACTCAAGATTGTCGGTCAATGATTTAATATAGGTCTTAGCCACAACCAATTTTAATGCTGATGTCTATTTTTATAAAGATAAATTAATAATAAGTAGACATCATATAGATATCACTCCTGAAATATTCAAATTGTCGGTGGAGGGTATCAAAGATTAAGATTAAGTATTTAAATATTTATTTATCTCGTTTAATTACGTTTGTTGTAAAACGCAAATTATATGTACTCCGAAAACCGCCAAATTTAAGACTTTTGTTAAGAAAAAAATTGACAAATGTAATTTAAATATTAGAAACAGCCATGTTCAGGAAATAGAAATCAATTAGAGGTTGAAATGGACGGAGATTTTCAATAATTTTTTTGAATGAACATAGTTTCTTCTGCTTTTAAGAGTGCATACTATGAAATGTAAAAATGCACTTATTTTTATAAACTTTAAAACAAGATCTTTTTAAAAAATTGCTCGATTTCAATATCACTCGGAATAGATTTCATAACAAGTCTAAAAAAGTAGACAAAAGTATTTTTAGTTTTTCTAATAACCTAAATAGTTATATATAAATGTTCTGAATTTGTACGTTTTTGAATGTGAATTAATGTATTGAAAATATTTCAATAAGAATAATTTTGAAACAGTAATAATAACAATTATAAATTTTTAAATAAAATTTACAAAAAAAAAAGAAAATAGTTATACCCGTTTTTAAAAATTCGTTATAAACATATGTAAATTAAAAATAATTGACAAAAAAAATCTATTTTACATATCGCTAACCATTTCCAATTTCAACTTAAAAATTAATATTTCCTTTGCCAAGGCACGGAACCCACGGAAATTAGCAGACTAGCTTATTTCGAAAACTACGTCCTAACTCACCTTCCTGGCGTGATATCCTCTGTTTAAATCCGAAGAAAACAGAGAATCAGCAGGGATATGATTTTGAAATTCTCTATTAACTAAAACTCCAGAATCGTTGAAATAATCTGAGAAATTCGAAGGTGAGTATTGCTCACGTTGTGTCCTAATTAAATAATTGTGTTAGTACGCAAGTTTTTATAATAAGGTTAACGCGATCGGGGCCACAAAACATTTTTCGTGCGAGACAGTAAAACTTCGAACACATTAATCCAAAAGCGTTCTCTTTACATCGTCTGGCTCTACTGAGTCTATAGTTGAAAACATTTTCAGCATCTTCCAGACGCTTGCCAGTTTTCGCCTTAAAAGGCTTTAAAATACGACGATGTAGTGGAAAAGCGTCATCTGCTACAGCAACATATGACGTTTAAATGGATGATTCATCTGGAAAAACTATATTATTATCCCTAAAAGCTTGTACAGTGGTGCATTTTTCAAATATATTTGCGTCACTCTCGCTACCATAGCCACCAATATCAACATATATAAAACGGTAATCGCCATCCGCCGCAGCCATTAGCACAGTGCTAAAAACTCTTGAAATTTTATTACTTTAGTATGATTGTTTGATAAAGAGATTCAAAATTATATAATGGGTGATTTTTTAAGCTTAGTTTTTTTTTTTAAATCTAATAAAACACTAAAATTTGCATCATATATTCAAAATTTTTATTGGAATCGAAAATTGGGGTTTGCCATTTACTTTTTAAAAATAACTTCATGTAAATATTGCCCGCGACTCCGGGCCAAATGGTACATTCGTAAGGTCCAATTTTGCACCACTTTTTCGAGCATTTCGGCCAGTATTCCATGAATAACACGTGTTATGTTATACTCTAAGGCTTCAATCGTGTTTGGATTGTCCACATACACCAACGACTTTACATATTAACCAAGTCTAACTCAGCCAATTAGGGCAAAAAAAAGTCGCGTATCATGGCTCAATATCGTTCGCCGTTGACGGTAACGTTTCTTCCACGGTCGTCTTTAAAGAAAAATGGACCGATGATGCCATTAGCCTTTAAACCATACCAAACTGTGGTTTTTTTTTGGGGATGCATCGGTAACTCACTCTTGTACGGCACGTGGCTGTTCTTCACCCTAGATGCGGCAGTTTTGCTTGTTTACGTATCCTTTTAGCCAGAAATGAACCTCATCGCTGAACACAATTTTTCGATAAAACATTTCTCACAGAGCACTAATTTTGATAATAAATTTTAACGATTTGCAGTCGTTTCTCGTTGCAGAGTATACTGAACACTTTTCATTTTCACAGATGTAGTTTGGACACAATTACCAACCAGTGCTGCCAGCCCGAAAAACTGAATTCATAAATAATCACCCTTTACACATATCGCACTAAATCAAAAACAGGGTATTAACGAAGGGTTGTTATTCGATCGGTTTTAGAGTCCAAACACAATGTAACGATAATTTACTGCGGTGCGATTTTTAATTCGCCTTGTCTCTCAAATTTTGATACTAGTTCTCTTTCTGATGTTGCCATAGTTTTTGAATAATTGGCTATGTTCACAACATTATTGAAAACAAACAACATGATTAAAATGTATGCACAAATAAATTAATAAAAATTTAAACAAAAAATTACAACTATTTCCGTCGCCGTCTTCCGTTGTATTATGTTTATTTTTCTCTCCCGCAACGAGAAATCGCACCGCACTGCAAACATTGTGTTTAGACTCTTAACCGGTTTTTTTGGTTTTGCTAAACCCAGTTATTTTTAAATATCCATTTTTCGAATATCGAATAAACCGGTTATTTTGGTAATATGAACAAGTTATTTCAATAATGTGTATTTTATGTACATACGTTTTCCGTACTTTTGTTGTAAATGTACTCGTAATTAAAGTCTTTTTTGTAATAATTAGTATTGAACTGTTTATGGTTTTCAATGTTTAAATCAGGATAAAGTTTATCAAATTTAATTTTCGTTTCTGTATTGCTGAACAAAATTGTTTAAAATAAAAAATAATTAGCTAAGAAGCTTTGTTTCTAACTATTCAAAAATATGCTTGAAGTCTACTGATTTATATAGACATGCTTAACCACCAACAAATCAAAACTTATTCAAAATAAAATTGGGAGAAACTCTCAAATAATAAATTTATTAAAATATTAATATTTTTCCTTTACTCAAATAAACTTTTTATTTCAAAAACTAATTTGATTTTTGTGTTTTCTTAGTTGACCGATTTTTTAACTGTTCGAGATATTTGAAAACTTAAAATTAAAGAGTTTCAGTAGAAGCAAAACTGTTGTTAGCTTTACATTAATATTACCAAAAAGTGGACAAAATAGCATGATATTCTTACAGCGGGAAGTGTGAATACTGCGTGTCGATTTATTCCAAAAGGCGATCAAATAAAAATTTTGAGTTAATACCCTCTTTGTGATCAATCGCGATCCCAGATATATATATATCATTTGTTAATGCAGTACAAATGGCGTTGCAAACCACATCAATAATCACACCAAACTTTTGTTTGCTAATTCTGTAGCAGCTTGCAACATGACGTTGTAATGTTCCACATGCTTAGTATCTGCAAAACACAAATACATACATATGGGTTCACGCTAAGTATAATTAACAATAACAAAATTAAGTCTAGAAATATCCTTTCTCTAACACAACTGCCAATTTATTTATGTACAGCAGAAATTCCATCATTAGGATGGGTATTCCTTTTTGGTGTTAGCTCCACTTTATTTAGCAAGTCAAAAAAGTTTCTTGAAAAACTTTCCTGTTTTTAAGCATATCTTCAAACTAAAAACATGCAATGCTTAATATAAATGTGTATTTTAAATTGGAACATACTTACATGCATACCCAGCGAAAAGAAAAATATATAGTGCTAGCTGAACAACATTTCCATGGAATGCAATTTTGCAAAAATATTTTAAATATCTTTTTTGCTGGCTAAACATTCATATGAACTATGTATTTGAAAGTTTCTACATATGCACATATACATACTTATTTGATGAATATTACTTACATCTGATGAAAATCTACCTTTTTCGTTTCTTTCTCTGAGGTATGGACTTGTTGAGGACCGAGTGTCATCCATAAGCTCTTCTGCGACAGTTTTAATTGTTGTTGTTGCTAATTCTTGTGCCGCAACACAAGCCCTTAAAATTGTTTGTTAATAAATTTTTCCCGTTTTTTCACAACAATGTATTTGAAAAATCACTTTTTATTTTAATTTTTTGTTTTGTTTACATATGCAAAGCAATGTCGCATATTTTGAAAGAAAAAAAAAACGCCAAATTGTGCAAACTCGCGAGATAGGTAACATGGATACATATCAATTTTTTCGTATGGAATTATAGATGTTGCTTAACATTTTTCACAAATTTAAACAGATAACTAGGCTTACAACTTTGCTATATTGCCGTGAATAAAAACATAAAAAAAATTACAAGTCATCACAACCAATTGTTTTAATTACAACTCAAGTGAGTTCAGTAATTTTAATGATATTAAAACAACGTTCCTCCATGGTTCAGTTGTCTAGGAGTTTGTTAAGGTAAGAAATTGTGAGTCCCCTGGTTCGAATCTTGGTTTCTCAAAGAATTTTTTTTTTAATTTTTATGTTTTAAAAACGATTTTAAAAAATATTTACCAGTTTTCTCTTTTTAAATTTAATTTATAATTAAGTTTATAGTATTGTAAATATGTATGTATATGGGGGATTTCATGTCAAGTGACCCAATTTTGAAATCGATGTCTTCCGATTTGGATGAAATTTGCACCAAGGTTAGTCCTATTGGATAGTAGTTTAGACACAAATTTTCAACAAGATCGGTCTAAAAGTTTCTGAGTTAGTGGGGGTCAAAATTTGACATTTTGGCCATACAGGTGTTCTTTCTTATCCATGTAACTTATTACCTATTGGTGTTAGCAAAATTTGTTCCAAGTAGCTTCGATAGCTATTTGATCCATCTTTTGAAAAAAATTTTTTTTGTTTTTTTAAAAAATTTTTTTTATTTTTTTTTTTTAAATTTAAAACTTTTTTTTATTTTTTTTTTTAGCGGGTATGTTTTTTTTTTTTTTTTTTTTGTTCAAAAGAAAGCTTATGTCTTTTCCTTTAAGGTAGTTTTGGTCCCTTTTTGGGATGCGAGCGGCTTATGTATAAAAAAAAATAATTTCTAACTCTAGACAAGGGTTTTTAAATTTTTAGCATATGCAGTGTTCTTTCTCATCCATTTAACTTATTAGCTATTAGTGTTAGCAGAATTTGTCCCAAGTAGCTTCGATAGCTATTTGATCAATATTCTGAAAAATTTTTTTTTTGTTTTTTTAAAACTTTTTTTTTTAAATTTAAAATTTTTTTTTTAAATGTAAATTTTTTTTTTTATATTTTTTTTTATCCGGAATGTTTTTTTTTTTTTTTTTTTTTGTTCAAAAGAAAGCTTATGTCTTACCCTTTAAGGTAGTTTTGGTCGCTTTTTGGGATGCGAGTGGCTTATGTATAAAAAAAATTATTTCTAACTCTAGACGAGGGTTTTTAAATTTTTAGCATATGCACTATTTTGAATTTTTTCCTATTTGTGTTTAAGTGTTTCTAAAGCCTTAAAAATAAAACGTTTGCAAAGAAACTAGACAAATTAACCTTTCCGACGGTATGTTACAAACCCAATTACTATTTTATACCTTCGATACTATAATGCCCACAATATGTTAATCCCAGGAATAAAATCACTTTTTTTCTGTAGAAATGTTGACAAATTAAATTCTTTTTATTAATTTGTAATAATAATTAAATTAATATATAATTATAATAATAATTTCTAATAATAATAATAAAAATATAAAGATAAATAATTTAATAAAATAATTAGTATTGTGGTTATTTTGTTGAACTATTTATGGTTTTTAATCCAAATTTTTAATAATTTTAATTAGGCTTAAGATCATTAAATTTAATTTTCATTAATGAAAGATTATCAATAACAATTTTAATTAATTTTCATGTTGTAAAATTCCTTTCTTCATAAAAATAATTTAATGAAAATTAAATTTAATGAACTTAAGCCTAATTAAAATTATTAAAAATTTGGATTAAAAAAATTTAATAAAATTTATGTAGGAAAAATTAAAAAAAGAATTATTTGTCAACATTTCTACAGAAAAAAGTGATTTTATTCTTGGGATTAACATATCGTGGGCATTATAGTATCGAAGGTATAAAATAGTAATTGGGTTTGTAACATACCGTCGGAAAGGTTAATTTGTCTAGTTTCTTTGCAAACGTTTTATTTTTAAGGCTTTAGAAACACTTAAACACAAATAGGAAAAAATTCAAAATAGTGCATATGCTAAAAATTTAAAAACCCTCGTCTAGAGTTAGAAATAATTTTTTTTATACATAAGCCACTCGCATCCCAAAAAGCGACCAAAACTACCTTAAAGGGTAAGACATAAGCTTTCTTTTGAACAAAAAAAAAAAAAAAAAAAAACATTCCGGATAAAAAAAAATATAAAAAAAAAATTTTACATTTAAAAAAAAAATTTTAAATTTAAAAAAAAAAGTTTTAAAAAAACAAAAAAAAAATTTTTCAGAATATTGATCAAATAGCTATCGAAGCTACTTGGGACAAATTCTGCTAACACTAATAGCTTATAAGTTAAATGGATGAGAAAGAACACTGCATATGCTAAAAATTGAAAAACCCTTGTCTAGAGTTAGAAATTATTTTTTTTTATACATAAGCCGCTCGCATCCCAAAAAGGGACCAAAACTACCTTAAAGGAAAAGACATAAGCTTTCTTTTGAACAAAAAAAAAAAAAAAAAAAACATACCCGCTAAAAAAAAAAATAAAAAAAAGTTTTAAATTTAAAAAAAAAAAATAAAAAAAATTTTTTAAAAAAACAAAAAAAATTTTTTTCAAAAGATGGATCAAATAGCTATCGAAGCTACTTGGGACAAATTTTGCTAACACCAATAGGTAATAAGTTACATGGATAAGAAAGAACACCTGTATGGCCAAAATGTCAAATTTTGACCCCCACTAACTCAGAAACTTTTAGACCGATCTTGTTGAAAATTTGTGTCTAAACTACTATCCAATAGGACTAACCTTGGTGCAAATTTCATCCAAATCGGAAGACATCGATTTCAAAATTGGGTCACTTGACATGAAATCCCCCATATGTAAAATAATTTAGTTTTTGTCTAGTTGCTCTGTATTCTTTTCGCACAATGGTGAAGAGTATAAAAAATTCGGCTTAGCCGAATATAGCACTTTTACTTGTTTAAAATTAAGTTTGTCTCTTGATTCCTAATTGTGTAAAACGCACGCGCAACGCCAAAAATTACATTAAAAACAAACACAAAAAATATTGTTTAATTTTGTTGCTGCTTTCTACAGAAATGCATGTTGAATTTTTAAATTTCAAATACTGCATATCTTGTGACGTTGACAATTTTAAAACGCAATGTGAATTTCTGTGAAAGCAACAAACGTTGCGCTGCGTTTTACACAATTAGGGCCTAAATATATTTAATACCACGCGATCATAATATAAATATATTAAGATACACGTATATATAAATTTCTGTTCTTTCCCAACCATGGTGAAGGGTATATAAGATTCGGCATAGCCGAATATAGCAGTCTTAATGATGAAACAGAACTGGGGCTGAACGATGTTTTTCATACAGTTTGACATAAAATTATGCCAAAGAATGCGGTCGAGAAATAAAATCAATTTTATTTTGAGGACGTTTTTTTTAATACTCTCACATATAGACACTTATTCTCTTAACAATGCTACCATACTTTCATTCAATTTCATACATTTTGTAAACACAGAAAAATAAGAACAAAAGAAAAAGAAAGAAATGAGAGAGAATTTGAAGTTACTGCCGACGCTTTAATTATGGGCTATAGAATTTTTGCTTGAAGTTGAAGATTCAATTCTGTTTCATCATTTACTTGTTGTCTTTTAATATTGTCATTCTCTTTATTTTTTGTATTTTATTGTTTGTGTTGATGTATTTTGTTTTTCTTTTTTAGAGATGAGTGAGTGAGTGATTTCGGTCACTTAAGCTCACGTACAAAAAATTGTATCACGCACAATTTACAGGAAGTCAACATATTTTTATTATTTTTAGCTAAATCCAAGTGATTACATTTTTATTTAATCACAATCACAAAAGGCTTGCGCACGCTTACGAACTTATTCTTACGTACTAAAACTTTTATTACAAAAAGCGATTATCGCCATATACTTTAGGTTATATTAATTTTATTTAATAAAATAATAGTAATCAAAGTTATACACCTTTATTTATTTATTCTCGTCTCTACGATAACGCTTGATATCTGAAAAATATGCAATGCGACTTACATCCAGATCACCCCAACTAACAATATCTGCTAGTAAAGTATAGGGAAAACTAGAAGTTTAAAGTTACATTTTGTTTTTCATTCCCACAATTTGGCAGACAGAAACGTAAACATAAGTTATTTTAAGAAATTATAAAAATTGAAAAACAGCAGCGTAAGTATAAAATCCTCACGTTGCTTAACTTAAGTTAATTTTAAAAAAGGTTAAATAAGTTAGTCTTAAGATTCATTCAGTAAATAAAACTACAAAAACCAAAGTTTCCGTTTGTTTTATTTATCAATATTTCTGGCGCAGTCAAAACAAAAGAATCAAATATTCTAAAGAATATTTTTGCAAAAAAAAACGACTCCCTAAAACTAAGTGAAATGAAAGTAGTAAATAGTTTTTAACAAGAAGTTTATTACATTAAATATTTGCAATAAACTAATAAAAAAAACATTTATAAAGTGTCAAAGAAGTAAAGAATGAGTAAATTTGACCAAAACAGAAACCTTCAGGAAGTGATTAACGAAGGAGAGATAAAAGAATTAAATCAGCGAATATACGAATTAGAAGCAGTTTTACGCCAGCAAGAGCAAAGAATTGCATAACAAAATCAGCAGCCCGAAGCAGCAGCAAGCAGTCAACAACAGCAACAAGAACACCAAATAAATTTACAACAACAACAGCAAGTGCATGTTATTCAAAAACAACAGCAGCCCGAGGGACTTTGTTTGATTCCTGAACACATTATAAACGAGTTTAGAAGAATAAAACCTTTGGACGAACGCTTAATGTTAGACAGTTTATATTGTCGGTGGAGTCGACAATGGCGCTAGCAATTGGCAACGAACCCCTACTCGCTTAATGTTTGCTGATTATCGTCAATGAAAAACTTGAAGGGAATGCCGGTAAAATGGAAGGAGAACTGGATGATGGCGCAACCTGGTAGCAGATTAAAGAAAATTAATTGAACGGTCTCTAGCCAAGGAAGACCTATCAAAGTAAGGGATTTGGATGAACTTTTAACAATATTTGTAAGAGCCAAATTTGAAATAAATGAAATGTATCAGCTAGATATAAAAAGACCTTCAGTCTATAACCCCGCAAGTTTCGACAGAGACCTAGTAGATTTTATTTTGGAAAATATAGAAGGATCCGTTAGGATACATATAGGAGAAAGTGACACACTGCAAGATACTTTTTCAAGATATACTAGATTTAAACTGATAGATTATAGACACAATAGATTATAGACATCGAAAAATTACTGACAAAAGGAATTGAATTGACTTTGCGGAGAATAATTTTCAGACTGAAATTGGTCAAGGTTGCCACAAAGATACAAAACCGAAGATGTACATGAATTTTACGGGTAATTCTAACAGAGATATTAATACTAATCATAAACCGGACAGTGGAAATGCTGAAGAACACATAAATATAAAGTAACGTTTTTTTGGCCAGACATATCGGCGAGACTGGTACCTACAGTCTACTAATGTAAGAAACGGTAACGGTAGGTCAAGACAGAGCAAAATGTCGACACACACAATACCAAAATCTGAACAGAATGCTATGGAAACTGATTGCTTTCAGCATGACATACATTTTTTACGGATGCCCAGGTTCACAACTCCCAATAGTAACGGTGACTATTGGAGATCAGAAGATAAACTGTCTTGTTGACATCGGATCAACAAGGAGTATAATGTCTCCAGATTCTTTGCAGCGTTTCCAAGCTAACAAATAAGCACATAAGGTATACTTTAGGATGCTAAACGGCGTTACAGAAATAGATAAACAAATAATTACTCCATATCCTCAAGAGTTCCGAACAATTGGCAAAATAGAGGGGATTGCTAGCAAGTTGATAGGAAGTAATTACAATGCTTTAATTGCATAAATTAGGTGCAAAGATAGATTTTGAGAAAGATTTTATGAAAGTTGATAATAACCAAATAAACTTTAACGTATATCCTTTTAATGTTTATGATGTCTGTGCATTGGAAAAAGAACAATGGCCGAATGTAGATCTGCTAAAAAATTCAAAACTAAATAAAGGAGAAAGCTACAAAATGATTAAGTTACTCAAACAATATAACAAACTTTTCTGACGTTCACTCATGAAGTAAAGCATGAAACAGTTACAAGAACAGATAGACCAATTTACATAATTTAGGGCGTACAGAAAGCCTTAACGATAACACCATCTCTGACAAACTCCCAACAATAAATCAAAACAATTAATCACTCAACATCCCATTTTGAGATTTCCGGACTTTAATAAAAGATTTAAGTAACCAACCGATGCTAGCAATTTTGCGTTGGGTGCAGTCCTCTCTCATGTTATATGTTATGCATTGAGAACTTTAAACAAACTTGAGCAAAACTACCCAACCATAGAAAAAGAACTCCTCGCAGTGGTCTGGGGCGTCAAATATTTTAGACCTTCTTTGGCTTCTTCAGCTGGGAGAATATGATGCTAAGATTGATGATATTTAAGACAGCGAAAATAAAATTGCTGACTTTTTTAGTCGTATTGATGTCGACCTAAACGAAATTAAAAATATTGAGGATAAGAATGGCTTCAAAAACTGTAACGTCTCAACAGCAGCGACAATACACTCACAACAAGAAGATCTAAACGACCACATTCATATATTGGACACTGTTTTGAACCGATTTAGGACTCCGATAATCTTGACCAACAACAAAACTAAAGAAGTAGATAAGGTACACGGAAACAAAAAGATCTATGTGGACTCAAGCGATTTACATAATAATAATCAGGAGGATATACTGAGGCAACATATTACGAGGGGTAGAGTAGGAATTTATACTGACTTAAATGGCCATGAATACAACATTTTACAAAATACAATAATTGAGCTGTTTGGGGATGCGGTCAAGTTAAATTCGTAAGATGCGCTTATTACCCAAGGGATGAGTCTTCGAGGCAAATATCGTTGTTTCATGTTATGTAGTCTGGTCACTCTGGAACCATACAAAATTCCGAAGGATTGAAGCACAAAATTTACTATCCTAACTTGGGACTTCTGATACATTGAATTGTAAATAATTGCGAGGTTTGTACCGCCGGAAAATACGATAGAAGACCTATTAAAAAAAGAAATTTAGAAACACGGAAACACCTCCCGGTATTAACGAGATAGTTCAGTTAGATACTTGAATTCACTTGAATGATAGAAATAGCTCGACTCTGGTAAAAAAGATTAAACCTGTATATATCGATTTTTGGAAAGATGAGGAAATTGGTGTGTGATAACGAATTTAACGATGTTAACGTGAAACAATTTTGCGAAAATGAAGGAATAAATATTAATTTTTCCATCCCAATAGTCACACTGGCAACTCCGACGTTGAAAGACTAATGCCTAATAAATCACTGATGGCTTAAACGCTGGTTTAGTTGAACTAAACTTATATGTATTTTAAACTCATCAACAATAAATCAGTGTCCCATGTATTACATGTTGTTAAAAAAATAACATGTGCCAGCACTACGACAAATGTTGGCAAATTCATATGATTTGTACTGGTAGTTTAAACGCTAAATTTCATGCGTTTAAAGATGGTTTATATGTTTAATGATTTATAGATTTGTTGTTTTAAACACATTTTAAACCAAAAAGAGAGTTTAACTTGCTCTGATTTTTTAGCCCTAAGAAACACAATAACAGAAAGAATAAAAACTCTTAACATAGAAAATCGGTTACCAATCAAGCAGCAAATGTCCGAAGCAATTGAGTTGTATAATACTGTTATTTTGACTTAACTGCCTTTTGTTTAAGTGCACTTTTGACTTAACTGCACAAAATTAATAATTTTTGTCATTATTGTTTAAAATCCCATACAAATTCCTTTTTTAAGTGCACTTTATTTATCTGCACATTTAAGATAAGAGCCCAAAATGTTTGACATTTTAAAATTGTTCTTATACAAAAAATTCAAGTTAGCTGCACTTTGACTTAACTGTCAAACTACATATTTTCTGTAATTATTCTTCAAAATCATTGCTTACGTGCATTTTGTATACATGTATATTTATCATATTTTTAGGCAGCTTTAAAATGTTTTCATATAAAATATCAAAGTAAGCTGAACATATTAAAGAATATGGTGGCCTTTTTTTCACATAAATATTAAATTTAAGCTGTTTATAAAAACAAAAATCAAACAAGTCAAATTGCTTAGGCCTGAAATAGAATAAAGTAGTTTTAGTAGTATCGGAAGCTGACGAATGCTCTATAATCAAATTTTCGAATTTTACGCTTCAACTGCAACGACTACTACAACTACGTATTCTGCTGCCATGACTTTGAAAGTGCCATTTTTAACTTTTCACAGCTTGCAGTCCTGTTCTTTACGTTGTACTATAGCGACTACTCTGTTGCCCACTTTATTGCTATCAATTAGGCTATGACGGTCATTATAAAAATGCATAACAAATGACTACAGGTTGTTTACACGTCATTGTTATTAACAATTTATTAATAAAAAAACGTTTTTATTATTCTTTTTAACACTTTACTTTAGCTGCACTTTTATACAGGAAACCACAATTGCGTACCTGCACATGAAGGCAGATAAATACATTTAAGGTAACTGCACTTTTGATTTATCTGCACAAAAAATCATGCAAAAAAGATTGTGCGGCTAAGTCAAAATTACTGTAGCACTTATCATTCAACAATAAAGGATAAACCCTTTAGAGCACACAATGGTAGCATTCAAAAAACGCTATTGAAAATAAACAAAATTAATGAGAAATGAAAATAAGCCAATAGGTTTCATAAAAAATTATGCAAACGTTAGACATAAAGAACCACGTAAATTCAGAAAGTACAAGTTAGAAAATATTCATGAATCCAACATTAAACGTCCTCTTAAATTTACAGACCCTGGCAACCATTCTGGTACTCCTCCAACTAGCCTCCTATGCTGAGGGATTCTTACAGATCAGCCAACAACCGGACAACAACGGATATATAGACATAAAAATTAGCTATGTAGAAGTAGTTTATACTACCAATACCGTTATACACATGGTGGATGGAAGAAAACATTAAAACAGTAGATTGAAGTAATAGACCAATACTTTCACAAAAAGTACAAGATATACACGAAAAGATTCTGACAATGAAGCCAAAACAACATAGAGAAAAGAGAGGTTTTTTTAATTTCATAGCAGAGTTCGAAATATTCACTCATGGTCAGGAATAAAAAATTTTATACACTGTTGTTTTCTCTTTTATTCGTGTTTAAAAACACAAAACAACTTTTGCTATATTTGTTCTTGTATAAGAGTATTTTTATAGTTTTTTGTTTTTACAAAACACATGAGATAATAAGAAAGATTTTTTCCTTATATTTGTACATGTAAGAATTGTTTTTTAAAACTTCTTTTGTTTGTCTTGCATTCACACACATACTTCTAAATATTCACTTGGTATTTACATCATAATCTCTGTTGTGTTTTGCTTTATTCGTGTTGTTGTATTTGTATTTTTTTTGTTTCTACAAAAAATATGAGATACTAAGGCCCGTTTTCACGACTTACCTATAAAGTTCGAAATAGTAAACGGTACCTTTAGCACTAGTGAGGAATAAAGTTACCTTCAACTATTTTTCGTTTTCACAACTTCTGTATAAAATAAACTTAACATTTTTGAAAATGTGGCAATACTAAAGAAAATACCGATTATTTTTGCCAAAATAAAAATAAAAACTGGCAACTACGTACTTTTTTTACATTTACAAAATATACGAATAATTGGAGTTTCCATATATAAAAAATATGTGAATATAATATGGCAATCTCAAATCTAAACCATACGACAAAAGTTAAAGGTAGAACGTTCCTCTCTTTAGCTTATCCTTCACTTTTAGATTAAAGGGAACTTGTGATAATTAAAAGCTTATTATCTGTTCGATAACTTCCTACATTTAGCTATCGTTAAGTCGTGAAAACGGGCCTAAGAGAAATTATTTAACATGAATGTTTGAATTTTTCTATTCATACATAACACATTTTTAACAATTAGTGTTTTTTTTTTTGAACCGCAAACTTAGAGAAAAAAATTTTTAAATTAACACTACTGCACGTAAAAGAAACCAAAAAAAAAATATAATTTATTTTATATTTTTTTTATTAAGACTTGGAAAAAATTGAACACAACACTTTTAAAATAAAATAATTCATGAAAAAAAGTTTAAATTAAATATTAAAATTAGTACCTACATAGTACATAAATTTAGTGCCTCGGTAGGCTAGCTGGTAGCGAGCTAGTCTATCAGCGCCGAGGTTGCGGGTTCGATTCCCGCCAGAGACTCTGGTTTCTTTCCTGCAGACAAGCATAGAGCTTCGCGGGATTAGCTTAGGAAATTAAAAAAATAAAAAAAAAAAAAAATAAAAAAAAAGATAAAAAAAATCAAATTTTCACTGTTGTCATATTTTCAATTGTTCAAAATAAAGTTGTAAGTGTTTTTATTTTCTTTACGTTTATATGTACCTAGTCAAGTCATAAATACTGGTACACAGAAAAATCTACCCCAAATGAAAAAGAAATAATATTTAAAAAAATTTTATTTATGTTTTTATTGAGTTATTTATTGGCTACAAATCCTAGAACAACTTATTCGAAATGGCCTCCATTTGACTTCCAGCACGACCTAAGACGATTTGGCCAATCATCGATCGCAAGACGCACTTCATGCATGGGAAAATTTTCCACTGCACGGACAAGGGCTCGCTTCAGTGACTCAATATTTGGGTGTCGAGTAGAGCAAGCCATGCCCTCTAATACGGACCACAACTTGTAATCCAACGGGTTGAGGTCTGGACTACCAGCTGGCCAATCAACAGTTGATATGAAATCCGGAACGTTTTTTTTAAGCCAGTCTTGAGTGGTTTTTGCTTTGTGACCTGGAGCAGAGTCTTGCTGGAAGGTCCATGGCTTGTTGTTGAATAATGATTGGCTGAGAGGCTTCACAATGGGTTCCAAGACGGTCGATTGGTAAACATTGGCCGATGTTTTCACTCCTCTCTCGCAAAAATGGAGCTTGGTAACGCCCTCGTAGCTCACTCCCCACCATACCATTACAGACGCGGGATGGTGGCCTCTTTGAACCTTCGGGATGAGTTGGGATGCTTCTCTGGATGACCGAGCATACACACGATCGTTCTGTTTATTGCACGATTCTTCAACGGTGAAGATTTTCTCGTCGGTAAACAGAATTTGCCTGTGAGCATTTTTCGTGTACCGACTGAGTAACGATTTTGATTTTTGCTTGCGTTTTTCCTTTAATGCCGCCGTGAGCAGATGTCCAGTATGTCGCTTGTACGCGCTGAGTCCCAAGTCTTCTTTGATAATGCGAGACATTGATTTCTGTGAAATTTGCATCTCACGCGACAAGATTTTCTGTTTTCGCAGAGGTTTTCGGTCGATTCGTTTCTTCACTGCTTTGATCGCTTTCGGAGTTCTCACAGTGCGCGGACGGCCGGATCTTTGACGGGCTCGTACACCACCAGTATCCTCAAATAACTTCGCAGTACGATACACGAAATTGCGAGTGATTCCAAGCGGTCGCAACGTCTTAAAGATATCTCCTTTTTCCATGTTGCATTTTAGTAAGGCAACTACAACTATATGATTTTCAATGTCGCCCCATTTCATGATTGAAAACAATTAATCTCAAAAACTTTTAATGTCACAATGAAGTATAAACGCCAGCTTTCTAATAGCAGTCAATTTAAAATGGATGCGCCCAGTGTTGCATTCGTATTGAGTGCGTTTACACGTGTACCAGTACTTATGACTTGACTAGGTATAAAAGCAACATGAATAAACGACGCTTAAAAAACCATTTTATCATATACAAATAGAGGCTACAAATACTATTTAATTGTTAAATTTTAACAAGAACAAATGAAGCAAGAGATTTCTTGTGTTTTTAAACGCGAATAATTCAAAACAGAAAAGAGATTAAAAAATTATGAGCGCAACGATTAGCCTCTCATATTTTTAGTATTTGGAATTTTTACTTCTCACTATCCACATACGCGCGTATGTAAAAACTGGGAAATAAAAAACATGTGCTTAAAAATAAAAACAATTCTTAGCTATTCATTTTACAGTGCGAGAATTAAAAAAACAATTTTGCAAGCATTATTTGTGTCAATTTTTCATGAATGTTGGAATTTTAGTATGCATACATGAATATTTCTGAACCCTGTTTCATAGGCACAACACAAAAATGGCTGTACGGAACAATGGACGATAACGAAAGGACGGAAATTATGGAGCATATCTCCGTTACCGAAGAGTATAACAGAAATATCATAAAAAACAGTAAACAAACACATTATTATAAATGACTCCTTTAATAAATCAATTATTAGTCATAACGTAAAAAGTAATAACGAAATTGTAAAACTATATTTATACTTGGATCAATTGTCAAAGTTAAATTTTTTGGAGTATAACATAGAGAAATTACAAGATGATATTGCATCAGCAAAAAATAACCTCATTCATCCTAGTATATTTACAAAAACAGAAATTGAAAACTTCGATATTGACTTTATAAGTCACAGCTCCTTATCGGAGTGACGACGTATAGGGACGATTCTTAAATAATAACTGTACCAATCCCAGATAAAATTATAACTACACTGCTTAGATTGCTCGCAACAGTACCAAATGGCAATTATATGCAAATTCATGAATTTGACGAAAATGTAATAGAAAAAAATAATGTTATTTTAGACTTGGAAAATAAATCTAAAACAAACTTGTGACAATAGTAATTTAAGTTTATTTGGAAACGACTTAATAAATTTTAATAACTGTAGCATACCAATTACTAATCAGACCTTTAAAAACAAAAAACCACATAATTCATGAAAAATTTTATTTCCCATTATTATTTTAGAACATACACTATACACTAATTATTATTGCCACTATTGCACTTTTATTGTTTTATATTATAATAAAAAATAAAAAATTGCAAATAAAACTCAAGTTATAACGGTTCCAAACGTGTCAAAGAGTCCTTCGGACATTGAAGATATCCTAAGTAAATACAAACCAAAATATTAAAAAAAAAAATTAAAATAAAAACTGAATAATATCAAAAACAAATAAATTAATGATAAATTGTTATAATCAATATCTAAAAATATGTTTTATACAATATGTAATGAAATCCAGGAGAATTTCATACAAGTGGTGGAGGAGTTACATCCAGATCACACCAACTAACAATATGTGCTGGTAAAGTGTAGGGAATACAAGAAGTTTAAAGTTACATTTTGTTTTTCATTCCCACATTTTGGCAGACAGAAACGTAAACATAAGTTATTTTAAGAAATTATAAAAATTGAAAAACAGCAGCGTAAGTATAAAATCCTCACGTTGCTTACCTTGAGTTAATTTTAAAAAAGGTTGAATAAGTTAGTCTTAAGATTCATTCAGTAAATAAAACTACAAAAACCCAAGTTTCCGTTTGTTCTATTTGTAAATTTTTCTTGCGCCCATCTCTATTCGGATTTTGTTTTCTATTTCTGTGAAATTATTTGTTGTTCAAAATGTCAAGTGGTTTTAAAGTATTTAATGTATTTTGCATAAAATTAGGTATTCGGTGTTTGTTAACCCTGCGGCCACACGATCAAGTTGTTCTTGATAGTCTTTTACATATACTGCTTGTCAAAATTTACAAAAATTGAGAGCTGTGACGTAGGTGGCACTCAATTTACTTTCAAGATGCCATAAAAAAAAACAATTTATAAAGACAAACATGTAATCAGCTGTTAAATTGAAAGTAAATTGCCAAACAAATGGAAAGGTGAAATTGAAAGCCATCTCGTGGTCAATTTAAAAAGTGTGAGTTTGTTAGTAAAAAAATGAGAGAGTTGAGTAAATTGAATGGAATTGAAAGGCAAAACTTGATCGTGTGGCCACCAAGTAAAGGGGAAATCAAATTAAACTTTTATATTATTTTTAAGGAACCAAATCTGTTTTATGAACAATTCCCAAAACCATCTTTATTTCTCGCCGCGAACTTTACAATTTAATGAAAAATACTGAAGTAAATGAATGGAGAAACAAATTTAGTGTTCTTAAAATGAAAGTCATTAAACGTATAAACCTCTCTAATATAAAAGTTTTGACCAAAGATTTAAGAACTTCATTATCGACTTTAATAATCGACATAATAAAAGTCATCATTAACATGAATGCTTTTTGAGTTAATTAAGGAATGTTTAGATGCTTCTATCTCGTTTGTTCCACCACCACAAATTGAGGTCGTTAAGAAATTTTATTTGAAGAATGTAATGAGAAAACTTTTTTACAATTAATTTTTATATTTACTGAATTTAGTGAAAGCAAAAACTGGATACAAATTTATACTAATAGGAATACTTATTCTGTTAATTTATAACGATTTCAAAGTTACAGCGAAAATTGTGGATCATGTTTTTTCCAAAAACAAAAAACGACTAACAGTACCCATGTTCTATAACTTTGGTGAGAACTTCTCGCATCGAAAAGATATCAACCAAAATATTCCATCAGTCTCTCTTGTGGTCTTGTACTATCGAGACAGATCGCGGACGTTTATGTTTGTGTTAAATAAACTACAATCTTCATACAATTTACGGTTATTCAACAACAAAAACATTGAATATCAATTTACTTTGATATTTGTTGTATTTGTTTTTAAAGATCAATTAAATTGCAGTGAGAGTGTAAATTCCAACTCTCTTTTCGAACATGAGTTCGAGAGATAGAAAGAGAATAGACGATATTGCCGGACCGTCTAATCGTCCGCCCAATAGTAATTATTACCATCCACTACAGGCTCTAAATGATGATGATGTTATGGTTGATTCTACACCGAAACCGAAATTAAAAGTAATATTGATTTAATTCACGCATTGTGTAAATCAAATAATGTAACTAATTATTCAATTAGAAAAATATCGATTGGTCACAAATTATACTGTGAACTAGAATACGATTATGAAACGATTATGAAATATCTAAAAGACAGCAAAGTAGAGTATTTCTCGTATACAGCAAAAAATAATAGACCCTATAAAGTCGTTCTTTCGGGCTTAGATAAAATTGATGCCGACAAATAGAAGTCACTGTTCTTAAAGGAAAAATTAGAGGTTTTAGACATAAAACCGGTTTTTAAGAAAACTCAATATAACAGAGATGTAATACTTTACATTGTATACTTTAGGAAGGGCTCTATAACCTCAAAGAACTCAAGGAAAAACACCAGAATATTGAGTACATTAAAGTCAAATGGAATTACCAATCCAAACAACGAAATAAAATTACTCAATGTTACAATTGCCAAATGTATGGCCATGGTTCAATTAATTGTAATGGCGGTCACTCATCTTCTAATCCAGATTGTCCAAGCAGATCCACTTATATTCAATTGAAAAACAGATATACAAAACCCAAACATCAACAAACTACTTTTAGTTTTGAACAACAAAACTCGCCAACATCAGCCAACTTGGGTAGCTGGTCAAATGTTCTACGTTCTAATATCAGCCAGCCAACAACTAACTCTAAAGAAGATCTTTTCTCTATTGAACAGTTGCAGTCTTTAACTTTAGAATTAATAAATGGTTTAAAAAATTGTAAAACCAAAACAGACCAATTCAATGTTATAACAAGCATTGCTCTTAAATTTTTTCCATCAATAATTTTCTTAAAATAGCAATATGGAATTCAAGAGGAATTCGAAACAAACTTTTAGAATTTTTTGATTTTTTAATTACACAAAATATAGATGTTGCATTAGTGAGTGAAACGTGGTTTATCGAAGAATCATCCGGAATTTGTATGTTATCGAAAAGATAGAGAAACAAATAGAGGTGGGGGTGTAGCAACAGTCGTAAGGAGGAATATTAGGCATGAACTTTTACCACCAGTTGACACTACACTTTTAGAAAATATTGGCGTAAAAGTTATTTTAAACGATGATACTACCATCAATGTATATAGCTGTTATTTTGCTGGTGGAACTTCAGGGTCTACAGAAAATCGCAAACACTTTTTTAAGTCTGACCTCAAAAAGTTTTCTAGGTTGCGCTGCAACTATATTTTGGGTGGTGACTTAAATTGCAGAAATCTTACATGGGGTTGTATAAGAAGCAATTGTTGGGGTAATATTCTTAAAGATTTAATAACTACTAATGCATTTGGAATAATATATCATCCCGAACCTACTTTAATTCCCTCGAATAATAACTATACACCATCAGTTCTTGACTTTTTCATTACAAACGTTCCAGATAAAATGTCAGCAGCTATGACTGTCAATAGTCTAAGTTCCGATCATTTACCAGTATACTCTACTTTCAATTCAGCTTATGGGTCTTATACAAATATAGGATATAATTATAAGAACGCGGATTGGAAAGTCTTTAGAAGTTACATTAACCAAAATATTTCATACAATTTAGATATGCCACTAAATAGTATTGATAATATAGATTCCTTAGTAAATCATACAACTTCAATGATTTTAAATGCAAAAGAGGCCGCTGTACCCAAATCATTTCAAAGCACAAACTATGTAAAACGCCTTCCAAGAAATATACTAAACTTAATTACTTTGCGAAACAACTCAAGGAGAAACTGGATTAGATATAGACTAACCCATTATAAACTTGAAATGAAATTTCTGAACAAAATGATTCGGTAAGCTACATCTGACTTCAGAAACGAAAATTGAAACTCAATGCTAAATGGTTTAAAAAAATCTTCCCCAGTTTTTTGGAATGTTTCTAAAATTATTAAGAATAAATCAAGATCTATTCCGTCTCTTAAGCACAACGGATGTATATACACAACCAACAAAGACAAAGCTGATATTTTTTTCAAACCACTCTATTTCTGCACATTTAAGCAATCAAAACACAATGCAAGAAGTTTTGGAAACTGTACATAATTTTAATGCCGAAAACTCAAATCCGCAAATGACCTCCACAGAAAATATCAAGTCGCTTATAAAAAAACTTAAAAACAAAAAAAGTCCGGGTTCTGATGGAATTTCGAACAGCTGTTTGAAGGCACTTCCAACAAATGGATTTAAATTGCTTACCAAATTATATAATGCATGCATACAATTTTGTTATTTCCCAAACTCTTGGAAGCAGTCTAAAGTAATAGCAATAGCTAAACCAGGAAAAGATAAATCTAGCACATACTCTTACCGTCCAATAAGCTTACTAAACACTATGAGCAAAATATTTGAAAAACTCATTAAAGAAAAAGTTGTCAATTTTATTAATGAAAAAATGTTTTACCCACTCAGCAGTTTGGATTTCACTCCAATCACAACAGCATACAGCCTCTGTATCGAATAAATCAAGTTGTTTAAAACAATTTTACTCAAGGAAAATCCACGGCAATTGTTCTACTAGATATTCGAGCCGCATTTGACTCTGTTTGGCATGATGCTCTTATATACAAATTAAAAAAAATTGGTATGGATGCCCCAACAATTAAACTAATTAAAAGTTATTTATCAAATAGATCGGCGATTAACGTGGAAACGCCATATAGAGGCAAAATTAACTCAAATGAAACTAAAAGCCATTCAAATTCATTGGCTTATTGGTAGAAACTCTGTCCTTAGTCTCGACTGCAAACTTCTTCTTTACAACTCCATCTTAAAGCCAATCTGGTGCTATGGTATTCAGTTATGGGGCACTGCCTCGGCCTCTAAGATAGAAAAAATTCAAAGACGCCAAAATAAAATTCTTCGAATAATCACAGCCGCTCCCTGGTATGTTAAAAACTCAAACATTCATAAGGATCTCAATGTTCCATTAGTCAAAACTACTATAACAAAAAATGCAGTAAAATATTTAAAAAGGCTTGAACAACACCCAAATCCACTAGCTCGAAATATGTTAAACCATGGCGGCCACACTCGCTTAAGAAGAAGAGACACTGCAGCACTTACCCAATTAGATGAGCGATAAACACCTATATAAGTGAACAGAACCCGTGATGAAGGAAATTTTTGTCTGGCACTGGCAGGACATAAAATAACGTATTAGGTTAAGATTTGATTAATTATTGTTAGTTCATATTTAAAATATGAAGATTCAATAAAAAAAAATAATGAGAAAAAAAAAAAAAAAATCCTTTTATCAATAGGAAATCAAAATCAAACATTGGAAGCAAACTTTTAATTTTAAAGGTAATTTTCCAAGCAATACTTTTTTATGGAGCCCCAGCATGGAGCGACACCTCAATTTGTCACATAAAACGTCTTCAAATATGTCAAAATAAAATTCTTAAAATGATGTGTAATTTATTACGCCATTTCTCAACTTCACGACTACACTCACGCTATAATTTGTTATAAGTTAAAGATAAAATACTTAATATTACTGAAAACTTTCACTTTAAGTGTGCAAACTCTCCATATGAGCATATTCGATCTATTTGTTCTTAATAATTTTAACTGTTTTATCCTATGACTTCCTTTAAATCATGTTCTGGGTTTTCTACTGTATCTCCTTTTCCCCCCTTTAATTATAAATAATAAATTTGATATAATATAATTACTTTTTTTTCAACCTATGTTTAAGTAGATAAGTTATTCTCAAACTGAACTCTTTATGTAAAATCATTAAATTATTGTGTAATTTAAAATTATATAATCAATAAAATAAATATACATACACATATACAAAATATTCCATCGTTTTTCGAAAAGTGAGAAAAGAGTGTGTCTGTATCTCATGTCGAAAACTATCAAAAGAGATTACGTCACACAGTGGGGTTTTTGATACGAAAAGTGGGAATTAATTCGAGGTAACTTTCCCTGTTTCTACTTTTTCCTTTTTTTAGTCAAAACTAATAAAATTTTTTATATTATTTGGTACAAATTTTTTTATTTTCCATTAGTTAATTTTTTAAAACATAAATTTAATATTGCTAAAAACTGCAATATTTCCAAAAAAATTAAAAGATTAATATTTATTCACACATTTATATTTCTTAACCGATTCTTTATCATCATCATTATCACTATAAGCGAAAAATAAAATTTTTGAAATCTTTGTTTCGAGCTTCTTGTGCTTCTTCCGTCAACTGTCCAATTGGTAGCAAAGCCTGGCTTATTATTTCTGGTCAATGAATTAAAAATTTATGGATAGTTGAGGACATATAATACCAGGGATACAGTTGTAGAAAATACCTTGCGGTATCTAGAGTGAAATCTCGAAAGGCAATAGTGTTTATTTGAAAACCACTTGGAACGGTAACCATAATTAAATGCAGTTGTCCTATCAATTTTGCATCCAATTTTGTACTTTGCTCTGAAATGTCCGCATTTTCAAAGAAGCGCCAAGCTGTGTTGCTGTCATTCGAATTACCAAAGCTAGGTTTCGGATGATCAATAATAAGACCAGTTTTAGTTTTGAACTCCTATTGAATACGTTCTTTATTTTTTGCAACGACTTGTTTTTCGATGTCCGATCTAGCTTGCCATGTCTTTATTAGAAGCTTTTATGCCACATGTAGTAGGCATTTAAAAGATCTGATGCATCCATGCAAAATCGACAAGCCGAACTCCAAATTTTCTGTTTTTTACTTGTAAAGAAATCATTTTGTCAATATTTTTAAATTCTTTGGAAGAAGCACTACATAAAAAGCATTTTTGTGTACTAGTAGTTTCTGTGAGTTCATTACATATTTGCCCATCAATCATGGATAGGATCCAACTTATGATTGACTTTTCGATGTGCCCAATGGCAGACTTCCATTCGGAGATCAATGCGGTCCATTGTGAATCCCTTCAATGAAGAAAAGGTAGAGAAAGATACAAGTAAAGAAAATAAGTGTGAGGTGGATAGAATTGATAAAGTTAGAAAGTTAGTAGGTACCACGTAGAACAATTCCCTCTCTACAGTCCCCTCGACAGAAACAAACGCACTATTTCCCTGACAAACCCCAGTAGATCAGCCGGATTACATCCTGCGATTCACCACAGTTCGTCGTGAAATCTATCTCCTAGCCACTTCTGTCTGATACCCTGCATCCTAGGACAATGGCATAGTACATGCTCGATCGTCTCCAGCTCCTCAGAATCATCGCATAATCTGCAGAAGTCCGGTGTTGTCCCATTTGCCCGTAAAAGTCCTAACAGGACAATGACCCGTCAAGAACCCTATAAGTGTTCTAAGACCACCCTATCCAATCCCAGTAGAATCCCGCCCTAGACACCCTGCAATCCGTTCTGTCCCTCCAGGATCGCGAGTTCGTCCGCCACCTCATTTCCATCAACCAAGCAGTGTCCAGGTACCCAACACAGCCTTACATTGAATGCATCCATGAGTTCCCTAAGAGCATTCCAGGCACGATCGCACCGTATTATTCGTCAATGCCCTAAGCGCCGCCTGACTATCGACGTAAATTGTCACCACAGATCCACCCACGATGTGATCCAGCATCACTTCCATTGCCCTCCAGATCACTAGGATCTCAGCCTGGAAGACACTGCACTCATCAGGGAGTCTGAATGGCCTTTTCACCTCGGTGTCTGCGATATATACACCGGCACAAGTGCCGGTTTTCATCTTGGATCGATCCGTAAATACTGCTCACCCCTCAAACAGTCCATGGGATCCATGCTAAATTTCCCTATCCGGGAACTCCACTGGTGGTGTAACACCGAAGTCCAGGGTCATAGCCCTATGATCCGAAATTCCCTCGAGAATAATAACCCGATCAAGCAGACCCACCTCGTACAAAATTCTCGTGTGTTCATCCCGCATAGGTCTAACAAAGGAAGACTCGTAAAGTCTAAGTAAGTTCTTGCAGACACACTCCTAACATAATGCTTAATAAGGGACAGATATAGTAGGATGTCCAGCACCACCTGGGGAGTGCTTCTCCTTGCGCCTGTGGTGCCAAAAGATGCACACCTTTGAACCTTGCTGAGTATCTTCCTATAGCTGTCCACTCTCAACGCACCCCACCAAACAGTGCATCCATAGGTAAGTATAGGCCTAACCACCGATGTGTAAATCCAGTTTACCATATCCGGCCTTAGACCCCAGATCTTGCCGATGGAGTTCCTGCATGTGTAGTAGTCATTGAGTCCCCTTCTCATCCTCTCCTGAGTATTTCTCTTCCAAGACAGTTTGCAGTCCAGAAAGTTACCCAAATACTTTGCACCGTCAGATAGAGGTAACTCGACGCCATCTAGCACTGGCCCCCTAAATCCCTCTATCCTGTACTTTCTGTTAAATAGCACCAGCTCAGTCTTCACAGGGTTAACCTATCCTTTGCTCATGCCGAGCATCGCATGCATAATTTCCCCGATCGTGGACAGAAATTTTCCCCTGACCAGTAGAACTATGTCGTCCGCATAGCCAACCACTTTCCTGCCCATGGAATCATATGACCTGAGAATCCCGTTGACCGCAAGCAACCATAGTGGAGGCGATAGAACCCCCCCTTGTGGTATCCCCGTGGTAACTCTCCTCCTTATCACATGAGCCCCAAGGCTCGAGTTTTTAATCCTACTGCTAAGCATGCAGACTATCCACTCTACCAGAAAGTCCTTAACTCCCAACTCCATCAACGAATCTCTAATCGCCTTAATTCTAATGTTATAAAAGGCTCCTTATATATCCTGAAATGCGGCGAGTATATTCCTTATGCCTCAGACCGTACTCAATACAACCCACCACCTCATGTAACGCACTCTCAACAGATTTATCCTTCAGGTGGGCATGTTGAGCGTTGCTAATAAGGTGGGTCTCAATATTACTCCTGAGATAGAGATATATCAGTCTCTAAAGAGTCTTAAACAAGAATGAAGACAGAATAATAGGTCTAAAATCCCCTGGTTTCGAGTGGCCCGCTTTACCTGCCTTGGGTATAACAATTAACCTAACCACTCTCCACTGCCTAGGCAGATACCTTCTTCTGAGGCATTTCTTGAACATATTTACCAGCAGAAATGATGCATCGTCCGCGATGTTGCAAAGCATGGCCGGAAAAATGCCATTCGGACCCGGTCACTTATATGGGTCGAAATTATTGACCGCCCACGCCAGCTTCTCCCTTGTGACCATTTCCTCGAAAGTTTAGGGTCTCAGAGCTAGACTCAGTCCATGAGCCGTCATTCCCTTGGATGTAACCCAGGGTTTTAGGGTCCTTGGATAAAATCCGTCGGAATCTTGTAAACTCGTTGACATTATCGATGGATACACAAATTTGTCTCCATGATAGTCGCTTTGCCCTTTTAAGATCCGCCTTATACTTGTTGAGCTACACCCTGTGATTGTTCCAATCCTCTGGTGCTCTCGTAAGCTTGGCCCTGTTAAACAGTCTCCTAACCGTAGACCTTTGAAAGTGAAGTTTCCTGGTCCTCCATTTGGGCGGTTTACGCCTACCCGGAAATGTAACCGGGCAGGACTGCTCAAAGCTTTCCGTTAACAGATGAGTGAAATTGTTCACAACACCCTCCAGATCCTGTGGCAGCAAGCCGCCCAAGGTCCGTTGCGCCAACCCAATTCGGACCCTTTCCCTGAAGGAGTCCTATTTGTCCCCCTCGGGTTCCTAAGCGGAGCAACCCTAAGTAGGTAAAAATTTAGTGTGAAAGTAATACGACTATGGTCTAAAAAAGTACAGTCCGTTGCCACCCTCCAATCAACAATCACTGCCTGCCTCATTATATCAAAAAGCTCTCGTCGAGAAATAAAAATCGTATTAGAGGATGTGGCTATGATTAAATTAATACAGTCTTATGGTTTTATACAAAACTTGAAAAAAACAAGAAGAACGATTACACTTAGTGCGCAAAGACAAAATAAATACTTTTCCAATAACAACATGACATAAAGAACCACCTAAAAACAGGGCTGTGGAGTCGGAGTTGAGGTTTTTGTGCCGGAGTCGGAGTCGTAGTCGTAGTACCCAAAAAAGTCGCGACTCCGACTCCAAAGTTTTACGGCATAAAAAATTTAAAACAAATTTTCCAAAATAAAAATTAGTCGAAATTGACGATGCAATATTTCAAATATCGATTTGAAATTTTTAAGAATAATTTTTCTGCTATATTTAACCATTTAAAAGCTAATGCATTAAAAAAGTTAGAGTGCTTTATTCGGATGTACCAAATCTTTGACACCCTCCACCGACAGTTGAAATATATGAGAGCTATAAATTATTAAATAATCTTTATAAAACGGACGTCAGTATAAAGATTGGTTCCGGTTCAAACCAATTGTATGACAATCAGAAAGTGTTATGCTTTTTTTCTATCAATTGGAACTAACTTGAATAATATATCATGATTTGTAACAGTTTTTTGAGATGCATAATTTAAAATTTGCAGTATATTGGATACAATTATTAAGTGATGTTTTCATGTTATAAAGTGGTCTTGAATTTTCTCTGTTCTTTATTATTTTAATTGTGTTAACCTCTTCGTAAAGATCCCAAATTTTTTTTCAGATTCTGAAATATCTTTAGCACTAGATTCATATAAGTTGTCTGAAGTTAGTGTAATAGATCTTGGAGTTTATTCTTTAAAGTTTTATTTTGCACTTTTAAATGGTCTGTTAAAAAAGTTCGATTTTGTTAACGACTTTCTTAAACACGTCAAAGATCTTGCACCTTTTTATGTAATAAAAGGTTACCAATTGAGTATTTCTCAATTATGTGCTATTGTGGCAAATTTAGTCTATTTGAGTGATATTGAAGAAGTTAATAATGAATAGCTTGAGCTTTAATTTTTAGGAACACAATTAATAGAAAGAGCATACGCGAGGGCGTATTGAAAATTTTAGATTTAATTTATATTTTTAGATTAAATTTTTATATATTTTTAAATAAAATGAATTCTATATACTTTTTTCATTTAATTATTTAACAGTAATATTAAAAGCCTTACAACATGTTTTTGTTTTTTCTTTTAAAAATGTTGGCAATTTTGTAAAAAAAAAGTTTTTTTCTGAAATAAGAGGTTTTTTTAAAAAAATAAATTATGGACTTATCATCACGAAATCCTGTATATTGAGTTCCGTTATTAAAAATCTAAATGGAACAAATTTCAATACAGTAGTGAAATTTGTTTTAGCGCATAAAGTACTCTTTAGAAAGCTGCTTAATATGGGATCTTAGGTAAATATGGACTGATAATCAGAAAATTGCATGGTATTATTTCTAGCCATAAGAACCAAAATTGGACCAAATTTTAAAATATCTATAGCTGCTATGGTTTTAGGTGTATTTAAAGAATTTCCTAGAGTGAGCATTACATAGAACATTATGGACCGATCTTTTAAAAATTTTATAGCGTGATAGTGCCAAATCTGAACTGTTTTCCGAGGGTAGGCTTTATATGGGGCCTAGGGTAAATTATGGACCGATCTTCACGAAATTTTGCAGTGTCTTATAAAACTGTGACGTACCAAATTTTATTATGATAGCAATATTTATTACGTTTTATGCGTACTAAACTGTATTCCGGGAGTAAGCTAAAAATGGGGCCTATGGTATATTAGGGAGCAATCTTAACGAAAGCACACTCATAAAGTTGTTACAGTAACAGTAACTGATTGTGGGTTATTAAATTCGTTTTCCGTACTGTTAAAATTGAATAAAAATATAGTTGTTTTACGAAAAATTTTATTTTTAACATTTATATTTGTTATTCAAAAAACAAACTACCACAATAAAAGGTTTTTTCGTTTTTATTTTGTTATGTAGTTTGATTTTTGTCGGTTTAAATATATTAAAAAAAAAAAAGTAAGAATTATTCAATTTTAAAAAATTTGCTGCTTAATAAATAAAAAATTTAAAAATGAATGTAAAAATCATTTGTTTTAAATGAAATGTAAATGATCCGTTTTTTAATTGAATTTTAAGTTGTTTAAAATGAATTTTCGTTTGAATTTCACTACATAATATTTTGAGCTTACATTTAAATATGATAGCAATATTTATTACGGTTTTAGAAGTACATTATGGCACCTTTTAGGTAGGTTTTTGTAACAAAATTGAAAATTTTTAAGGGTGGTGGCTCTACATTTTGATTGATAACTATGATCCTACTGATTGGTTTTTGCTGGATTTCACTCCCAAACTGCTTAGGATAACATTTGGTGGTCATTTAAATTATATAGTGTTTCACACATAATGTCAACGTTCAAACTTATTAATAAGATAGAAATATCATGAAAAAAAAATATTTTATATGTGTTTTATCTACGTTTACTTTTGAAACCGCAAAATGGATAACCCTTTACATAACTTTTTTCAATTTTATAATTAAATGAATTAAACAAAACATTATTTTTTTTAATGTGTATCATATACATATGCACGTTAAGCGTATTAAATAAAAATAGTTTGAGTTGAATGAATATACATATAAGTATGTATGTATATACCTGTTTTATTCAAAATTATTTTACTGCCATATTCATAATTGCGTGCGTGCTCGTTGAATGCAGACGTGTTTTTTTTTAACTCGGCTTACGGTTTTTTTTTTAACATAAATAAGTGTATATTTATGATATAATAATATTATTTTTTTTTTTTAATAATATAAGATCAGCGAATGAATAGACGCTTTAAAATAATTTTTAATAAGTGAACATAAAATTTTTAATACAAATATTAAAAATTACAATTAACAAAAATATATGTATGTACACACATACATATACATACATACATTTTAAGCAAAAACATTTCTTGTTTTCTTTATTCTTTTTTTTATTCTCGGGGTTTTTAAACAACAAATAAAAAGAAGAGCACAATTAAACAAACAGTAATATATAAAAAAAAAAAAACTCTTATGAATGCATATAATGCAAAAACAATAAAACATAACGAAAGAAATGCGTATGTTACATTGAGTGTTGACGAAACAAACGTAGAAAAAAGAATCGATGATAGCAATTATTTAACGGCTAAACCTATTACTCGAACGCGTTCCCTCTCACCCTCTTTGTTTAAAAATACGGTCGATCGTAATACAATAACAAATTTATTAACTGCAAGCGTTGCCACAGAGCAAAAAAAAACTTTAATAAGTGATGAAACGGTTAACCCCAAAACAGCCGCTATGGACAACTCAATAACTCAAGTAAAAACTTATCAAAAGCCTACAGTACAAGTTGGTATGGACAGGTACATAACAGTGCTTAAACGGGGACGCAGCCCGACCTCTGCAGCAGTTGCTTCGGCCTCAAAAGTACCATCTTTTGATAAAATAAATTCTCAAAATCGTTTTGCAATTCTGGAGGATGAATCCTCTGAAGCACAAAACGTCATAAAATCGTCCAAGCCTCCCCCGATATATCTGAGGGAGCGAAATTCTAATGAGCTCATAAAGAGTTTGATATCGGTTATTGGTGAAAATTCGTTTTACGTAGCTGCTATCAAGCGTGGTAGTATAAACGAAACAAAAATACAAATCAATCATGAGAATGATTTTCGAAAAATTGTAAGCAACTTTGAGGCACTCAAAAAAAATTTTTATACATACCAACTGAAAAGCAGTAAAGGCCTTCAGGTAGTGATTAAGGGTATTGACTCATGTGTGGACCCAGAAGAGGTAAAAACATTCCTTGAAGAAAAAGGCTTCAAGGTAAAACATGTATTAAACATTAAAAATAGAGAAAAAATTCCCCAACCACTTTTTCGAGTGGAGTTTGAACCCGGCGACGTTAAACTTAAAAAAAATGAAACGCATCCCATCTATAACTTAAAATACATTCTGTACAGAAAAGTAACTATAGAGGAGCCGCACAAAAGAGGTGGTCCCGTTCAATGTCTGAACTGCCAAGAATTTGGCCATACTAAGGCATACTGCTACTTACCCCCTGTTTGCGTAGTATGTGGCGAATTACATGGTACAGTTCTTTGCGACAAGTCTAAAACCGACCCCAACGTAAAAAAATGCAGCAACTGTGGTGGCAATCACACTGCCAATTATAGAGGATGCCCTGTATATACTATCGTCAAGCAGTCGGTTGGACCGAAAACTAATCCCCCTCAGGTAACAAATCAAGTAAACAGTAATGACCATCAGGCCCCCCAGCCTAGTAGTAACAGAATTTCTTATGCTAACGTCTTAAAATCAAACAATGTACCAATGCAAGGCCCTTCGACAAGTAATGACGAAACTCCAGTTTCTAATCTTAGTCGGCTAGAAAAAACAATGGAAACATTAGTGCAAACAGTAAATAATTTTACAAACACAATGGGTAATATGTTACAGGAAATTCTAAGAATGCAATCGATGTTATTGCAAGCTGTACTTAACAAGCCATGAACTGTTTAAAAATTTGTTTTTGGAACGCAAACGGCATCCGCCAACATAAAAATGAACTAGAATACTTTCTCAAAAATAATCAAATTGATGTTATGATGGTTTCTGAAACTCATCTGACCTCAAGAAATACGTTTAAAATCAATGGCTATATACTATATGATACCAAGGACCCTCGAGATAGAGCTTGTGGAGGTTCTGCCATTTTGATAAAAACCCGAGTCAAACACTACTTAATGTGTGATCATCGTGAGGATTATCTGCAAGCAACAAATATTCGTGTTGAAGAGCTTAATCGAACCATAGTAATTTCATCTTTATACTCTCCACCTAGATTTTCAATATCAGAAAGCCAATATTGTGAATATTATAAATCCCTAGGACCCTGTTTCCTGGCCGCTGGCGATTATAACGCTAAACATACCTTCTGGGGGTCACGACTTATAACACCAAAGGGTCGTGTTTTGTTTAATACAATCTCTAAAATGAATTTAAATGTTGTCGCGAGCGGACAACCAACATATTGGCCTGCTGATCCACAAAAAATTCCAGATGTCATCGATTTCGGCGTGGTTAAAAACATCCCCACAGAAACGATTCACGTTGAAGCCTCATTAGAATTATCCTCTGATCACACACCTACAATTGTTACTATAACAAACACCAATAGAATTGTATCTCCCTCTAGTTACATAGCGACGTCAGCTACACAAATAAATTGGCTAAAATATAAAAAATATCTCAGTACTCATTGCACAGAAAATATTCCGCTTAGCACACCGGAGAATGTGGATCTTTCTATTGCCAATTTTGACAGTTATATTAAACTAGCGGTTCAACATTCCTGCAATACCCTCAAAAAAACTTATAATAATAATATATATTCTACAGATGTCGAGCGCCTCTTGAATGAAAAAAGGAGAGTGAGAAGGGAGTGGCAATTGCACAGATCCCCCCAACTTAAGAACTTATTAAAAGAATGCACAAAAAAGCTAAGAAAATTACTGCAGTCCCGGAAAACGGCTTCCGTGGAAAAATATCTTAAGGACCTGGATGCAACACCACAATCAGAATACTCATTATGGCGTGCAGCCAGAAATCTAAAAAGGCCAGTTATCATGAAACCACCATTAAGAAACCTGAATGGAAGTTGGGCAAGAAATGATAATGAGAAAGGAAACCTGTTTGTAAATCATTTGAAAAACGTATTTACCCCAAACATATCTGACGACATAGCGGACGAGTTACCACCTGTTGCTGCTAGAGCAGCTGTTCCCCTAAGATTTGAGATGAGAGAAATCGAAAAGGCTATTTGTAACTTAAACCCCAAGAAAGCCCCTGGTTTTGATAAGATAAGCAACAAAATGCTTTTGGAGCTACCTCGCATAGCAAAGAAAATTATTCTTTATATTTTTAATGCTATTTTACGCCTTGAATACTACCCTCAAGAATGGAAGGTCTCCTTAGTAAAGATGATACCAAAGCCAGGAAAAGATCACACAAAAGTTGAGTCATATAGGCCTATTAGCTTATTGTCTAATATATCAAAGCTATTTGAGAAGCTCTTAGCGTCAAAATTAACCCCAATTCTAAATGATAATGGGTGTATACCTAACCATCAATTCGGCTTCAGAAGAGAACATAGCACAATTGAACAAACCCATCGAATAGTAAACGCCATAAGAAAAGCCTTTGAAGAAAGAAAATATTGCTCCGCTCTCTTCATCGATGTTTCTCAAGCTTTTGATAAAGTCTGGCATGTAGGCTTGTTACATAAATTGAAGCTAAACCTACCGGTTAACACACACAAGCTGCTAGAAAGCTACTTGGCCGGTCGAAAATTTATTATTAAAGAAGGTGATTTTTTAAGTTCTCCTCAGCCAATTGAAGCTGGAGTGCCTCAGGGAAGCATCCTGGGCCCACTTTTTTACCTTATATATACCTCGGACATGCCAACAAATAATTACACCCTAACCTCAACTTTTGCTGATGATACAGCTTTTCTAAGCGTACACAAGAACAGTCGAGAAGCATCTCGATACCTGCAGGATCATATATTTCAACTAGAACTGTGGTTAAAACAATGGAGAATAAAGGTCAATGAGCAAAAATGCGTACATATAACATTCACCTTGCGTCGGGAAACTTGCCCCCCTATTAAAATCAATAATCAACTAGTGCCTCAACAATCGCATGTCAAATATCTCGGTATTCATCTAGATCGTCGTTTAACATGGAAATGCCATATAGAAGCAAAATTAACCCAAATGAAACTAACAGCAATTCAAATTAACTGGCTTATTGGAAGAAATTCTGTTCTTAGTCTCGATTGCAAACTACTACTTTACAACTCTATTTTAAAGCCAATATGGTGCTACGGTATTCAACTTTGGGGCACTGCCTCGGCTTCAAATATCGAAAAAATTCAAAGGCGCCAAAATAAACTTCTTCGAATAATCACAGCTGCCCCTTGGTATGTTAAAAACTCAAATATCCACAAGGATCTCAATGTGCCACTGGTAAGGACTATTATTACGAAGTATGCGGTAAAATATTTAAAAAGGCTAGAGTTGCACCCTAATCCACTAGCTCGAAATATTTTAAATGATAGTGGCCACACTCGCTTAAGAAGAAGAGACACTGCAGCACTTACCCATTAAGATGAGCGATAGACACCTACATATGTGAACAGAACCCGTATGAAGAAAATTTTTGTCTGGCACTGGCAGGACATAAAATAAATTATTAGGATAAGATTTGATTAATTATTGTTAGTTCATATTTAATATATGAAGATTCAATAAATAAATAATGAAAAAAAAAAAAAAAAAAAAAAAAAAAAAAAATATTCATAAAATACAATAATTTTGCTTAAAAATGTATTTTAAACAAAAATTTCTAATCATATATGTACAAATTGTTTCAAAACTTCTTACATTTTATTTGAAGTAAACAACAACAAAACCAATTTGCCTACATCACTGTATTGCTTTTTTTCAATATATTTATTCTTAACAATATTGAGTGTTGTGGTTACTTATTGTTTTTGTTGCTATTTTTGTTTAAAATTGGTTTTCTTTAACCTTTCTTCTTTTAATATGTTTTTATCTACTCTAATTTAATAATTAAATGCAAGCTCTCATGAAAACAAAAGCAATAATAACACTAATGTTTGTATTGCTTTTTATAAAAAGTTGATTTTGTATATGTAGGTGCAACAATATATTTAAATTTTATTTTAAAATGTGCAAAAAAGTGCAGACAAAATTTAAATAATTATTTTTAAAAGCGTTTATATTTTTAGAAAAAAGGGGTTTTTTCTTAACTTGGCTTTATACACAACTATTTATCACTTTAGAAAACACTCAAAACTAATTTTTAAGACATCAAAATTTGAAATAACTCAAACCTTAAAATTGTATAGTGACATAACAGTAGTTTTAAAAAACAAAATTTTTGCACTAGTGATGTGGAATATTGTGTACTTTTACCGACAACACAAATGTATTCAGTTCCCCTAAATTTAATTTTGCAATTAATTCCAATTTTTGGTATCAAAACCCCTACTGTGCGTCGTCCCGTTATAAATGGCATAATATTCCACTCGAAGCCGATGTGATATTGCAGACGTTGAGAACGCCAGTCACCCATATCGTAGAAGGCGACCAAAATTTACTAAAATTCAACAATTTTCAACGACGACGGCGAAAATACAACCGTCGGATATACCAAATGATGTAAAGTGCGACTTTAATATGTGTTGTTTAAAAAATGGATTTGAAAACATTCGCATATTTTTTGAAACCAAGAAAAATATACTTATCTCTTCCGAGTTATTATACATTGCATTTTGCATTCTTAATAACTTTTTTGTATTTAAATTTTTTCTCACACTATTTTTATTTGTGAGCTTATTTGACAGCTCAAAGCGGGAACTTTCTCACCAACATTTTACACACACTTTTTCTGTAAAATGGCGGCTGATTTCCTTACGTGGCAGCCATTACTCGCTGTTATGTAAACACCCATATCATATATACTTAAGTAATATTATTAAAGAGTAATGTAAATGTTAATATGTAAAGTACATACTGAGAACAACAGTTGTACAAATTATATTTACGTATGTACGTGCATACATACTCATATAAGCTAAACTTGTTCAGCAATACTTTTTATTAATGTATAACTGTATTAACATTCTTTTAATATTTTACTACCTACTACTTAATTTATAAATCTGTTTAAGAAATAATGATTTTTTCAATAAAGAACTTGTGCATAATACCAACATTTTTGGCGACGAGAAGTGGAGAAAACCCAGTAACAAGTATTTAAATAAACTGGATAGATATAGTCGTGATGTCTCTTATTGGATCAATTGAGCAATTCGCATTTGGTGAAGACTTTAGGGAATATATTGAACGGGTCGAGCAATTATTTATTATTAATAATGTGGAGAAAAAAAACAAAATTGCATTGTTTTTAACATTAGTGGGTCCTGAAACGTACAAACGAATTAAGTCTATCATACTACCGGAAAAACCCACAAGTAAAGCTTTTAAAGATTTAATTAAGGAAGTTTTACCCCCTTTTAGTCCGGAAAAAAATGTTATTGCCGAACGTTTTAAGTTTTACAACTGCTCCCAAAAGTCGTGTGAACCAGTGGGCGAATATATAATTAATCTTAAGTTATTATCAGCACGCTGTGAGTTTGGTACCTTTTTAAACGAGGCCTTAAGAGACCGTTTGGTGTTCGAAGTAAACAGCAGCCAGTTGCAGACAAAATTATTATCAACACCATCGTTGACGTGGGAATTAGCTTGCAAGTTAGCACAGTCATTCGAATTGGTGGATAAGGAGCAAAAAAGTATGCAGCCATCGTCATCGTACGAACTAAACAAAATAAAGCCTGAATGGAAAAATACAAGAAATTTGAAAAATGTACGAAGTGTAAGTGGTGAATGTCCGGCCAAAGAGTGGACTTGTTTCGTGTGTGGTAGAAAAGGCCATTCAGCTAAAGCTTGTTTTTCTAAGAAAAGGGATAAATCGTTTCGGAACAATCCAAGCAAAAGTAACCAAATAAATGAGCTGCAGTATAAGTTAGGATCGTTGAATCGGATAAATAAAACCGAATCTCCAGTGTTAAATAGAGTTATGGTAAATGGCAAGTAATTTCTAATATAGATTTTAAATTATATTTTAGTAATGTTTTTCTAAAAAGTATTTCATATCCCCCTTTACAAGTGTTAACAGGTGGAAATGTGGATGTTCTTGGGGAAATACCAGTAACAGTAAATGGTGAACATGAATTAAAATTAGTGATAGTAAGGTCTATGCGGTCATTTAAGCCATTAATGGGCCGTAATTGGATAGATGTTTTATTCCAAGATTGGCGAAAGTTTTTCAATTCAGAGGCGGGTAAGTCAAATGATGAATTATTCGTTAAATCTCTTTGCCAGACCAGTATTATGGATGAAATAAAAAATAAATTTCCGTCCTTATTTGTTAATAATTCAGCTCCCCTTAAATGTTTTTCTGCTGACGTTTTTGTAAAACCGAACTCTCACCCTAAATTTTTTAAGCCATATACAGTACCTTTGAGCTTGAAGAAATCGGTTGAGGCAGAATTAAGTCACATGAGCAAAGAAGGTATAATTCAGTCGGTCCGTAATAGTGCGTGGGCGGCACCAATAGTTTGCATTTTAAAAAAAGATTCCACCGTAAGAATTTGTGGAAATTTTAAAATTACCATTAACCCTGTCATTGAAATGGATGTATATCCATTACCGTTAGTTGATGATATTCTCACAAGTTTAAGAGGTAAATCGTACTTTTGCATACTTGATCTTAGTAAAGCTTATTTGCAATTGTCTGTAAATAAGTCCTGTCGCAGTTTGTTGACCATAACTACGCATATGAGTCTATATGAATTTTGTAGATTACCATTTGGGGTATCAACTGCAGCTATGATTTTTCAACGGGTCATGGACCAAATCGTTCAGGGATTAGATAGTGTTGCCGTTTATTTGGATGACATTCTAGTAGCAGGTGTTAGCGATTTACTTCAGTTTAATAATGTCGATTTATTAATAGTTGTCGATGATTTTTCAAAATGGATAGACGTCCAAATATTGTCAAAAATATCAGCTATGGTTGTTATTGAAAAACTAAGGGGTTGTTTTCTAATGTTGGGTTTTGCTACTCGTTAGTAAGTGACAACGGACATCAATTTCGAAGTGGGGAATTTGCGTTATTTTTGAAATCAAATGGTATAAATCAATTATTTAGTCCTCCATATCATCCAGCAAGTAATGGTCTAGCAGAGAGAGGTGTTCAAACCGTAAAGCGGAGTTTAAAGGCATATTTTCTGTCATGTGAAGAACAAAATTTATTCATCCAAGACATCGTTTTAAATTTTTTATTTAAGTATCGAAACACGCCATGCACTGTTACGGGAGTTTGCCCAAGTGAAGTTGTTTTAGCATATAAACCAATTACTTTATTATCTTATTGTAAAATTAAAAACGATGTTGAGGTAAAATTTACCAAGTATAAATTGAGAAAAATTGCAGAAAAGAACGACTTAATAAACAATGAAAAATGTAAACAATTTGATCTGAAAGAGGGTGAAAAAATTTGTATCTTAATCCAAATCAAAGCAACACTGCCAAACGGATCGAAGGATTCATTAGAAAAAAACTAAGTAAATCCCTATATTTGATTGAAGTTAACAAAAGAAGGTTTTCATCTCATAGAAATCAAATAAAACCGTTCAAAAAAGATATGATAGAACTTTCGGAAAATTCTAAGTTAGATTCCGATTGTAGTGAGGGTGAAGAGTATTTTGATGCTCAAAACTCTCCAGTTGAAGAATGTGTCCCAAAAGATGAATTGCCTTTAAAGAATAGATTAAGAAAAAAAGAAAATGTAAATTACAAATTTTAAATACAGTATGAAAAAACTAAAAAGGGGAAGAAATGTTATGTAAACACCCATATCATATATACTTAAGTAATAATATTAAAGAGTAATGTAAATGTTAATATGTAAAGTACATACTGAGAACAACAGTTGTACAAATTATATTTACGTATGTACGTGCATACATACTTATATACGCTAAACTTGTTCAGCAATACTTTTTATTAATGTATAACTGTATTAACATTCTTTTAATATTTTACTACCTACTACTTAATTTATAAATCTGTTTAAGAAATAATGATTTATTCAATAAAGAACTTGTGCAGAATACACAACACTCGCCAAAAATTTTACAGATACAGTTAACATTGCAGCTACACGATCAGGATTTTCTTGATAGTCTTTTACATATGTATACCGTTTGTCAAAATTGACAGCTATGAGGTTGGCTGCACGCAAGTTATATTTTTGAGCTGTCGTCGTCAAGAAAACAACTCGAAATTTTTGGCTCACTTAAAGTAATGGAGGAAATAAATTATTTGGTGGAAGAAGAAAAAGATATTGGATGAAGCCATTATTAGTAACAATGTTTTAACTGTGAGAAAAATTTATTTATAATTTTATGTATATAGTTTTTTATTATTTTAAAAAGATGGAGCACGACTTAGAGGCTCATTTGTTGAAGGATCTGTTATGGGAAGACGACGATAGCGACTTTAGAAGCTTTACCCACATTAATTTACTCAAGTTTGAAGAAATACAAAAAATGGTAAGGTAAAAATTGAAAAGAGCTTTCATAAAATTTATTAAATATTTTTGTCATCGACTAGGTACACAATCGCATAAAGAAAAACGACACGGAAATGCGAGTAGCTATTAAACCAAGAATTAAATTGTGTCTCTAATTACGCTATAAAGCTACAAGAGAGTTGGAGTTCTTGTCCAGGGTTTCTAGAAACACAATAGGCGTCTTTGTGCCTAAAGTTCTAGAAGCCGTATATGAAAGTCTTCAAGTTAATTATTTGAAAGTGAGTTACATTAGTTTTAATTAATTTAATTAAAAACTTGGAAACAAGGGTGATGGAAAATTTAAAAATTGGAAGAAAACTTAAAATGGAAAAAGTTTCGGAGACGCATAGTTTTTGAGTTATAGACCTATGAAATTTTCATATACATATGTATATACATATATCGCACTTGTTCCTCTAAAGAGAGACTACTCAAAATTTTTCAATATTAATTTTTTGCAAGAAATCGATAAACAGTCTACGCACTGTAAAAATCTAAGATCAACTTTTCTAGTATTTTGCCAAAAAAAATACAATTGTTTCCCTCTTAGTAGTATAAGACTATATATGAAAAGAAAACAGCTTCTTGTCTCTACTGAAAATTTATTATTTTGAGTTGACTCTCTTTAGAGGAACCAGTGCGATATGCGATTTTTCATTACATTTCTGATCGTATTTGGCCAATATTGGTATCTTTAGAAAGCTTTTAAATATATATTTCTGCACTATGTAAACATGTACAGTGAGCCACATCCAAAATTTAACATTTACAATTTCTGCTTGAATTGCTAATACTTTTTTACTTGTAAAGGGAGTAGTTCACAAGAATAAGTGTAAACAATTTTGAACTAAACTTTGATTTTGTATTGTTTTGAGAAAATGCTAACAACAAAAACCTAAGGAAGGTCGGTCATACATTTTATCCCGACTCCATGGCGCTGCAGAGCCAAATGTAAGAACATCATTAAACCTCCACATTTGTATGGTTGGAATTCTTAAATTTGGCCCCTGCATCGCCCAGGATGCCCCTAGGTGGATAAAATTATGAAAACGTTTGCAAATTTTTCCTACAGCAATATTATGTATTTATTATTTTTAATATTTTATTAAAATATTCATTTAAAACTAAATTATTAGAAACGTCATTTACAATATCGAACAAATTGTTACTGACGTAAAAGAACACTCAACTTTAAAAAAAACAAGTAAGAGTGCTATATTCGGCTATGCCGAATCTTATATACCCTTCACCATGATGAGATAAGAACAAAAAGTTATATACATAAATAACGTTCTTTAGATAGGTACAAATAAATATTAATTGAGCCACGACAACTTTTCATTTCGCCATGCCGAAGAATATAAAAAAACAAAAAATTTATATATGTACCTAAGCCCGTTTCCTCTTTTTTCAAAGTTGATGTTTGAAATTCGTTTTATAATCTTAAAATTGTTTTTTAGAACATAAAAAATTAAATAAAAAAAAGGAAAAAGGAATTATTTTTGGGATTCGAACTGGCAATCAGCGTTGCCACGACCAAAAAAAATTTGTAACCAAAATGTAAAAATAAAGTAACCAAAAGTGAAAAAAAGTAACCAAAATTATTTTGTATTAAACACGGAATGAATTATTTACTAAATCACCAGAAGATATGGCTTGAACTAAAAAAATTTTGCACCATTCTTGTCCAAGCCAAACATTTTTTATTGTAAATATATGTGTGTCTTGGCTTAAGCAAGAGGTTATGACTCAAAGCAAACTAAAGTTTACTTAAATACAGCTAAAAAAAAATTAATTTTAATTCTAAAGTTACTAAAATCAAGTTTTCGTTGCTTATGGCCAATTTTACCAATTTTTTTTATATATCAATTCATATTAAAATATACTTTTCATATAATTTTATTTTTTTATTTGACATGAAAAAGGAATTTTAATTATAAATTGATATATAAATAATTTGGTGAAATCGGCCATTAATATTTTACAAAATACAAAGAAAAACCTAAATTGTTTACATCAAGACGTGAAGCATATAAAAATAAGAAACGTTTTATTGATATGCTTAACATATCGATTCAAATAAAAATTAATTAAATTTAACCAAGTTAACTTGAGCTTTTTCTGAAAAATTTAAAGAAATTCCTAGCACTTATTTCTTGTTGCTAGAAATTCGATTCTATTTAAAAATCAAGAAAACCAGATTAATACTAAGTAAATGCAGCTTGATTTCAGAAATATCAATGGCTGATTTTAAAAGTAAATTTGGAGAATTTGGTAGCGTTGTTCAAGCATGAATCTATTCATGATGATGTGTCTGAGCAAAAGCAGTGTGACAGTTCGTTTGACAGCTAACCTTTCGTAAGCTCTATGGGGCTAAAAAAAACACCCATTATAAAGGAATGGTAATGAGCATTTTGAAACTTCCATAGATATATGCAACCAAATGTGGAAGTTAAACTCATTATTTTATGAGTTTTATTTTATGTTTTATTAATTCATTTTAAGTCTAGTTTAAGTTTATTTAAAATAACAATAAGAATTTTAACAGTTTAACTAATATTGACCTTCTGTCAATGAGTTTTTTGTGTTTTTGCTTCTTTGTAAATGTCTTTTTATTTAATAAAACTTTAATATTATATCAAGTGTAATTTCATTTAAATCAGGTAATTTTGCTCCATCTCAAGTGTAATTTTAAAGTAATTAAGGCTGGTTATTTTACGATATTATTATAGAGAAATATTTAGATTTTACTAATTTTATAAATTTACCCATAAATTTGTTCATTTATATAAACAATCAGACTGCAAAGTTCTGCAAACGTAATTTCTTATTTGTGAGAATTTTTTCTTGTATATTTTTTTCAATATTATCTTCCATAAATGAGGTGATATTTGACGAAAATTATTGCAAAAATTCCAGAAATATATTATTCGGATTAACGGTAAATTTTAATTTTTTTTAATCATTATTCAGTTAAATTATTAAGGAAAAAATTTCACGTTCGAAAATTCGCGTATCGAACCAGATTTTGGCTTTAACAAAAAAACAAGTAAGAGTGCTATATTCGGCTATGCCGAATCTTATATGTCCTTCACCATGATAAGATAAGAACAAAAAGTTGTATAAATAAAAAATGTTCTTTAGATAGGTATAAATAAATATTAATTGAGCCACGCCAACTTTTCATTTCGCCATGCCGAAGAATATAAAAAAACAAAAAATTTATATATGTATGTACCTAAACCCGTTTCCTCTTTTGCCAAAGTTGATGTTTAAAATTAATTTTATAATCTTAAAATCGTTTTTTAGAACATAAAAAAATTAAATAAAAAAAATGAAAAAAAATTCTTTTTGGGATTCGAACTGGCAATATCATCAGTCTCAGGAGAGAACTTAACAACTCGACTACGAATGCTTTTACTGAAGAAGCGTTAAATTAAAATATATTGAGTCTATGAGTTTGCTTCTTTATCTGAGCGGCATATTATATACATGCATTAATGTGTATGTGGATGCGTAAAATTAAACACATTACAAATAAAATCCACCACTTGTAGTGAAGGGTATAAAAAATACAACAACAAAAAACCACAATACCAACACTGTATTACCATAGCCACTGTATGTCCGAAGAAACCAAAATTGAATTGGTTTGTATTGTATGTTTATGTCGTTTTGGTAATGCAGTGTTGGTATGGTAATGTCACGTCTAATTGGACTTTTAAAGGAAAAAATTTGAGGCATTCGTGGTTTTTTACTCATATCTCAGCCATTTGTAGACCGATCTTGCTAAATTTCAATAGCAAGCAATTCCGGACCATATGTGACATAAATGTATAATAACCTGGCCCCCATCATATATGGGGTCTTCGGAAAATCCATTTCAACAGACAGACGGACATCGTTAAATCAACTTCGCTCTTCATATGGACCCAGAATATATATACTTTATCGGGTCTAACATCAATATTATAGAAATTACAAACGGCAAGACAAACTTATATATACCCCATTTACCACCTGTGGTGAAAATTTCTAATCAAATTTTTTTCTTAAAACACATTTAAAATTTAAATAAATGGTTTATGAAAACTGCTCTTATGTGCTGTTTCCAAATGACATGCGATTAATTCTCAAAAACGATAATTTTTAGAAGGCCGTACGGTAATGAAAAAATAAAAGTTAACATCACTGAGTCTCATATACATTTAGCATCAAGATTGTAGTAGGAGTTGGAGTCGTAAGTCGGAGTCGCACTTAAAAAATTTCAGCGTTTGGAGTCGGAGTCGGAGTTAGTACTTTCGGACGACTCCACAGCCCTGCATAACTGTAACAAACAAATGAAGTACATATAATTATAGCAGCGTATTATGGGCATTGGGTAAAAAAAAATATTTTATGATCCGGTGTTATAATACCAACTAAAATAAGCCATCCACAGACCCAGCATTTTAAAAGTTTGAACAAAAAGGGTTTAATTTTGTACTCTAGTTACTTTTTATTAGAAAACTTTTTTTTGTAATAATTTTATATTTAATTTGATGCAAGTACAATTCTTATCAACAAGATACAAGATTTTAAATTGGGTCGAATACGAATCAAGCAAAGCCGCTCATGTTAACTATAAACAAATTTTGGATATTTTAACATGAGCGGCATTGCCTTATTTCGCTGTTGAACTGAGAACGAGAATATATCTTAAGCAATCGAATTTACGTATGCGACTTTATACTGAAATCGATTATGGGTCTGTTAAAATCGATTTTTTTTTTTTATCAAATTTTGGCAATTCTTAATTGTTATCTTAATGAAAACAATAAAAATTTATTGTAAGTATGTATGTTTATGTAGTTTTCCACGTTTTGCGTATTTACCAATATCAGTGCCATTGGTATGCTTCCAACTTTAATATAGGACTTCTTGTGCTTCATAAATTTAAGTCATCAATGGTCAGTGAACAAAACAGTCCTAAACGTATCGTAGCGAACCAAACACTGAAAGTGAACTTTATGAAAACCAACATAATATTATAGAAACACAACTGGTGAATTACCATGGCATTCCAGTGGAAATTCGCTAATATTTAAACATACCAGTGAGTGAGCGATATTAAAGTCTAGTTTAAGGCATAGAGCAAACACAGATAGTAATTAATGTTAACAAATACGATATTGCAAGGTACAGTAGTTTTGACTTAACTACCTTCTATTAACGTGCACTTTTGACTTAACTGCACAAAATTGATAATTTTTTGGCATTATTCTTTATAATCCCATACAAATTTCTTTTTTAAGTGCACTTTCTTTACCTGCACATTTAAGATAAGTGCCCAACATTTTTGGCTTTTTAAAATTATTTTCATACAAAAATTTCAAGTTAGCTGCACTTTGACTTAACTGCCTAAAATAAATATTTTCTGTAATTATTCTTCAAAATCCTTGTTTACGTGCGTTTTGCATACCGGCACATTTTTCATATTTTTGGGCAGCTTTAAAATATTTGCATATAAAACATCAAAGTTAGCTGCACACATGAAATAATATGGTGGCCACTTTTCCACATTTATAAATATCCAATTTAAGCTGTTTAAACAAGTCAAGTTGGTATGTATCATTATAATTCACTTCTGTTGTGGTTACAGCAACTTTACCACGATTATACGAAAGGAATAGCAAATCTCAGGTCTGGAACAGAATAAAGTAGTTGTAGTATTTGAAGCTGATGACGAATGCTGTGTAGCGCAACAAAGTTTAAAATTTCGAATTTTGCGCTTCTACTGCAACGACTACTACAACTACGTATTCTGTTGACACTACTTTGAAACTGCCGTTTTTAACTTTTGGCAGCTTGCAGAGCTACTCTTAACGTTGTACTACAGCGACTTTTCTGTTCCACACTTTATTGTAACCAATTTGGCTATCTCGTTCTTTATAAAAATGCATAACATATGACTACCGGTTGTTTGAACGTCTTTGTTATTATCAATTTATTAATAAAAAAATTGTTACTCCTCTTTCAAACACTTTACTTTAGCTGCACTTTTATGCAGGTAACCACAATTGCGTACCTGCACATTAAGCTAAATATATTTAAGATAGCTGCATTTTTGATTTACCTGCACAAAAAATCGTGCAAAGGAGATTGTGCAGCTACTGTAATAAATAAATAATATCTCTGCATCTTTTCGACATCAATGATATGCAAACGTTTGTTTTCTAAAGCTTACTTAATACAGGATAACGGGCACAACTACACCAAATTGGACGGGCGGAATCTGACGAGTGCAGAGCGTGTGGCGACGTGAGCAAGACGCTGGAACACTTTCTCTGTCACTGTCAGGCCTTTGTCGAGTTAAAATCCAAACACCTCGCGAGCGATGTCTTGCTGGACTTAGGGTCTCTGAGGAACGTCGACTGGAAAACCTTAAGGAATTACGTTCGGGAAACTGAGTTTCTTAACGCCGGACGTTAACTCCCCCAAAAGGATGTAGTAGTACTATCCACCTTAATCTAGGTGTATATCAATCTGATCAGGGGTGTTCTGGAAATCGAAAACGCAAGACGCAAGAATTTTAATCGTCGTTTTTGAATAAGATTTCTGTGATAAAAGAATTTTATGATAGGTAAATATTATTATACAAATATTTCTTATAAAACAGAATTTTATAACAAAAAAAATTTAAAAATTTAATTATAAATACATACATATGTACATATGTTTTTTAAAAACAACTTCCAAATTCTTGCGTTTTGCGTTTTCGATTACTAGAACACCGTTGATAATAAAAACCAGCGTATTTCGATTCGAAAGAAATCATTTACGGATTCAAACAATTTGTACTGTGTATTACGATTTTCGTAACATTTGTTTCAAATAAACGGACGTTTTTATACTTTATTGAAAACAAAAAATCCCTTTGTTAACAGTTTTCATCAAATTTCCCATTTTTTAAAAAATTCAACCTGTCATCGCTTTGAACGATTGCGAAAATCGTAATAGACAGTACAAATTGTTTGAACTCGTAAATTATTTCTTTCGAATCGAAATACGCAGTAACCCCCCAGTATTTAATTGTTTTTTTGAAAAATCCCGGGGAGTGCCGGGACCAAACAGCTTGTTCTTTATAAACATAATGAACAAAGTTCATTCATTAACACATTGACTGTCAAGGCACTCTCAGCAAATAAGATGCTGGGGCCACAGCATTTGTTCTGCGTTAACTCTTTTATTTTTAATTTTTGTATTACCCTATGTACTTTTTTTTGTGAGATCAACTTATTTAATTTTTTACCAAAGACCGAAAATAACAATTATTTTCAAAAACAAAAAAAAATCACATAAAAGTAAGTTTCGAAAAACTGATTCAAGCATAAAAATTATTTTTGTTATTTTGTCACGAAAAGATAAAAATAAAAAAATGCCTGTTATTTTTTATCAAAGTTTTTCTTGGGATTCAAAAATTTATTTAATTAATTTATTTAATTAAATTGTTTATAATCTAATGTGCCTTTATCTCCCCAGTACTATTAAATAAGATTAAGTCTTTTTTCAAATAAATAAATAAATAAAATACATGTATAACCATTATTTTATTGTAAATGTTATATTATTTTAAACAGATGCCTAATAGGAATGCGAATGGCAGCAAATTGTAGATGACAATTCCCACATACATTGGGAGCACTGGATCGGAAGCATATCCGGATTAAGGTTCCAGCGAACACAGGCTCCGAATTTTTAAATTTTAAAGGATTCTTTAGCGTGGTGCTGTTTGCTTCCGTCATTGCTAATAGCCGATTTCCCTACATAAATGAAGGTTGCAATGGCAACTCGTCCGACAACACTATTTATAGCGAGGGTTTTTTGTACCAGTCGCTTCAAAATGGAACACTAGGTATTCCTCAACCTAAGCAGCTAGTTCCAGGGGAAGGAAATAAAATAACTTACTTTTTTCTTGGCGATGGAAAGGAAATAAAATAACTTACTATTTTGTTGGCGACGATGCTTTTGCCCTTGACAGGCATTTAATGAAGCCATACAACAGAAGTCTAAAATTAAGCGTGCCACAGGAAGTATTCAACTACAGGCTGTGTCGGGCAAGAATGGTGGGGGAATGCGCTTTCGGATGGCTAGCGAATAGGTTTCGGATATTTCACCGACCAATCGAGGTAAAATTGCTAACAGTAGACGCCGTGGTGTAGGCTTGTTGTATCATTCACAACTACCTCACGAAGCCGAGAGCAATACCAGCAGTAGCGCAGCCGGAAGAAAACCCAATTGTTGAGGCGTTTTCAGCAATTGACAACCAAAGCAATAAAACATATAAATATGCATGCAGAACTCGAGATGAGTTGTCACGGCATCTGACCACAAGTGGGAATATGTATTTCCAGTCGCAAAAATTTATTTGAAATAAAGTTACTAATAGCAATTTAAATAAAGACAAAATTAGCACCAACCCTACAAAATACTCGTCGAGTAAAGTTCTCTTAACAAAGGAAACACTTCTTCAAATTCTTTCTCTGCTACATCTTCTTAAATAAAATCGTCAAACAATTATCAATCTTCCTCCCATCGTAGTAATAACTCTTCTTCTTCTGCATCGATACCTTCTACATTTTATACCATGGATGCGAAAACATTAAATCAAACAGATACTAATGTAAAACTATCATCTTCAACGCAAAATCCTTTTTCAAGCTCAACCTCTTCAGGCTCTTAAACTCAAACAAAAATTATAAAAAAAGAGTAATTTTTGGGATATCTGTATTTTGGTTATAACTCAGCCATTTTTTAAACGATTTGGCAGATTTATATACCGACATGTTGAAGAACAAATTTTCTATATACTTGGGCTATTAAACTTGGCTTGAACAAGAAGAGATCAAACGTAGCAACAGCTGCCATTTCTAAAACGAAACACAATTACCAAAGCAATTCCTACATACATAAATAACCCTGCCGTCAAATGAGTAGTTAAATACAAACAAACCAACTTTAAGTTAGCTTGTATAGACTAACTTAAAGCCAACTACTACGCAATGCAAAATTTACATTAACCAAAGTGTATACAAACACTGTGTAGTATATTTTAAGTAGAGAGAGCCAATTCGTTAGCAAAAAAAATCAACGTTGTTATTGTTGTTATGTTGTGAAAATTTAATCTCATATTTACGCTCTTATTTGAGTAATGGCAAAAATTTAAAAAAAAATTTATTATTTTATCTAAACTAAAACAAAATATTTTGTTTTAGAAATAAATAAGGTTAAAAACAATAAATTCATATTTCTGTTACCAATTTGCTTTCATTTAAAACTTATCTAAAAAGAAAACGTTTAAACAATTTTTAAAAACAAAAGTTAACATCACTTTTATAAACAGCTGTTTAAAAAATAAATTATTAAAAAATAAAGAATGGACGATGAAAAATTAATATTACTTGTGCAATCAAACGATTGCATTTACAACAAATATAGCGACAGCTAACTATAAGAACGCGGAAATGAAAAAAAGGGCTTGGAAACAAATTGCTTAGCATATGCAGCTGCCAGGTATGTATGTATAAAAAATGTTCAACGCTTATATTTATAAAACAAAAGTTTTCTTTTGGTAGAGGACATTTGCTTTAAAAGATGAACTTGTCTTCGCGACCGATTTTCCAAAGAAAAACGGTTGGAAAATCTACCATCTGGCAGCGGCAGAAAATTTAAAACCCATTGGTCACTAATGCAATCCATGGAGTTTATATCGGAATATATGGTACCAAGGGTGTGAGTATAACTAAAAATCCTAGATTTAAAATAAGTATGTATTATTATTTTTTTATTTACAGGACGCGTTGTTCTTTTAATATTTTAAAACAAAATGGGGAAGAACTTTTAAAATCACCGCCACCTTCGAATAATTAGTCGGATAATTTCTCTAATATTTCGTGCGATTTGTTGTGTGATAAAACAGCATTGCTGTTTTAATACCAATAAAAAGGAGAAAAAATGCTGACGGTTGTGATATGGACAATACTTTAAAAGAAGCTGTAGAAGCCTTTAAAACTCTATGTAAGACTAAAACGGAGAACAATAAAAATGACACACTAACAGCACTTACAAAAATGATAGTTTCCACAATAGCAACAATGAATCCTTCAAATCAGAAAATGGCAATTCAAAAAGTTACAGCACTAGTGATGGAAATAAAATTAAAAGAAACAGTGGATGAGTAAAAGAACTAATTAATAATGTTTTTGACAACAATATATACCATGTATATTCAACCTGGCGTAGCTAATATGGAGTTTTTTTTTTTTTTGTGGAATTTTTAATGTGGGTAGCGATGAAAATATAAGATTTAAAAATTGGTGTAGCAAATTTTCAGGCCAATCGGATGATGCCAAGCCGTGCCATAACGAGGTCAAAGATCCAAAGTTCGAAAAACTATCATAATAAATACTCTTATTTTTTAGCATTTTATCAATTTTTTTTAGTTTGAAAAACTATAAATGAAACTAATCTATATATATAAAAATGGTGTTTAAAATCTATAGTAATTCATAAAATGAGAACGATAGTAATTCATAAAATGAGAACGGCTGGGCCGATTTCTGTAAATTATTTTGTCAGTTGTTCGCATTTTCGAGAAGGTTTTTACGGAAGAGAATTTTGGAAAATTCCTCCGGAAAAGTCGGAAAATTTAAAAAATCGAGTTTTTGTATTAAATTTTGTGTTAAATTATTCCTTTATAATAAATCATAGAAAATTGCGGAAAATTGGAAATTCTCTCCGCAAAAGTCGGAAAATTGGAAAAATCAAAAATTGATTTTTTTGTACGATATTTTGTGTGAAATTATTCCTTAATGGCGTTCCAAATAAAAAAAAATAGAAAGTTCTCAGCCCAAATCCGATAGATGGCGGTATACGATGACTTAGACTTTGCGCAATCTGACAGGTGTCATTTTGGCATTGTAATTTTCTACAGTAAATGTACTATTTTTCTTGCTGCAATTTATACGAGTTTTGTGTATCGTTAAACTGATTCCGGATTGTCGTAAATCACGCATTATATCCATATACGGTAAAAGCATTACAATCAATTGAAATTCAGTGCAATATTTATCAAAAAAATCGAAAATAGATTTTTTGTATGGAATTATTTCTTAATAGCTTTTCAAATGAAAAAATAGAAAATTCTTAGCGTAAAGCACGGAAAATTGCGGCAAAATGTGAAAAAACGTAATTTTTAATTTCTCTTTATAGGGCCGCTTTTTTTTATCGCAATATTTGATGATAATTGTGGAAGTTATTGTGATAAAAAACGTTTTGAGCTCGATTATACGGATTTTTTCAGTTCGTTTCGTTGTTCGTACCGTAGTGACAACACGATCAATCGTCAATATCTTTTGTTTATCTTCATTATTTGAATTGAAACTGATTAGTGGAGTCGGACTTCGCTTCATCAAAATTTCTTATTTTTGTGTCTTTCCTTTGTTCTCTTCAGTCAACTTCTTTGATATCCCTTCATTTTTGTAAACGTCAAAGTTTATTCAGAAAAGGTTTAACATTTTGCATACGTGTTTTCGCTACTCTTATTCCCTTACTTTTTTCCCAACCAGTCAATATAACGAATAACGAAAAGTCTTGCATGTTCGCGTGTTGGGAAACCGTCTTCGTTATTTGTTTTTGCGCCGGAAAAAAAACCCGAAAAACATTGCTCATCAAATCGCTCTCTAGTGATTCCATTCAAATAAATCACATCGAAAATTTGTATTCTAAGTCAAATTACATTTGAATAATATGAAAATTTATATAATAAATGTTACTCACCATGAGAAATAAAATTCCTAGATTCTACTTGTTTAAATAATTAAGTTAAATACATAAAATTCACAATGGGGACTATCCAGTTATAAGATACAAAGAATGCTGACGAAGGCCGTAGCGGGCCAGAAAATGCATTACATTCTTCTGGTAACTAATAGTTGTATAAATTATCTTTACAATTTACTTCATTGCTAGCCAAAGGATAGCTAAAGTAAGCCTCGTAACAGAAATATACAAACGAAAAACTCTGATAGTGCATAAAAAATATTGAAGGAATAAGCCTATTAAAGTATAAAAGCTTTTGAGGATTGTAATTTGACTTAGAATACACATTCGAATAATATGACAATTTTTCTAATAATATATGTATATACACTAGGGTATTCATTTAATCGGGGTTTTGCTTTAATCGGTTAATCGCTCGATTAATTAACCGAGGTTTTGGTTTAATCGGTTTATAATCGGTTAATTTTGTTATTGATCGATTAACCGATTAATAAAGTTTTGTTATAAATTAAGTAATTTCAATTAATAAAAATGCAAAAATTATTTATTATTTGGAGTAAATTAGTAAAAAAAAAACATAACAAAACAAACAAAACAATTCTTGAACTTACATGAGCATAAAAGTAAGTCATAAATATGTAATACATATGAGGAGGTCCATAACAAAACGCAATAATTACATTTTTTAAGTTTTTAGATTTTTTGATTAAATCCTATTCTACACATTGAAATCTATATTACCTTTTTTATAAGGTATTCCAGAACTCAATAACTACACTGCAATTCAATATGAAATATAATGGTTCAGAGCAAAATGCAATAATTACACATCTTTGCAATAAATCGCTACAAGAAATTTAAAAAAAGTCAACTTTATAAATAAATTATGCTCTGTTGGTAACTCTTAGATAACTGTAAAACGTAAGGAATTTTTGTTTAGTTTTTGTTAAGTTAATTGAGGAGGTCCATAACAAAACGCAAAAATTACATGAATAAATAGTATTCTTCAGACCAAAACGTTATAATTCCAAATTTGCTATCTAAATAACTTTAAAACAAACTGTCAGATAAAATAATAAATTTGTGATTTATATAATTTTTTGTAGACAATAATACCTCAATAATTGTTTTTTAAAAAAATTATGTGCTACTTACTTAAATTACATTTTGTCGTTTATCCAATAAAATGTTATGGTGTAATTATTGCGTTTTGTTATGGAGCTCCTCATATTTTATAATTTGTATATGTTATGTGTTTAATAAGAAATAAACTGTGAGATCATTTTATTAATAAATTTTTCAAAAGTTTAAGGAGATCTTATGAACTAATCTTTTATAAAAATAATTTGGCTTAAATTTTTAGGTTTTAAGCGATTCTTTTCTTTAGTTTCGATAAAACTCGACTTGGAAAAAATTCTTTCACTTCTCGCAGATGTTAGAAATCTCGAAAGCAATCCATAATACAGATTATCTAATTTCCCAGTTCTTTTCCTGTATTTCCTGACTTTGTACTGTATTTAAAGAATGTATTGCTAGAAGGAAAAAATATTTTTCTAAACACATACCTTTTGTATATAAGACAAAACAAATAATTAAAACACAAAAAATATGTAATAATACTACAAAAAATTTAAAATTTTGTTACTTCGGTTAATCGGTTAATCGACAGAAATTAACCGGTTTAATCGTTAATCGAAAAAAATCAAATTTAAATTAACCGATCAGTTAATCGGGTAGTAATTAATCGGTTAACCGATCAACGGTTAACCGAATGAATACCCTAATATACACATATATAAACATATTTGTATTTTGTAAATTGAACTTGTGTTATGTTTATATATCTTTGGCATTTTGACAAAACATCTAAAGTAATATTAAAAAGGTGGAAAAATATTTTGTTAATCATACGAATTATCATTCAAAAAACATTTTGTTTAAGTTTTTAGAATTGTGATTTATAAAAGAAATATGCATATAAAATGTATTTTGTTCGACCTTTATTATTTCAAATATTACTAAATTTTCGAGCTTAAGGTCTTTTTTTTATAAAAAAAACTTTTAACGTTATAAATTTTTAACAAACTATAACAAATTTAACAATAAATGACAAATTAAAAAAATGTTTAATTCAAAAAAAAAAAGATATTTTTCAAATCAAGCTTGATTGATCTATTACAATATAAATAAATTTTTAACTTCCGTTTCTATTTTTATAAATTAAACTAGCTTAACCCGGTGCGCTTCGCTACACTGCTTAAACCACTTCTTCAGCTGAGAGATATTTAATAAATGCATCCTATGGAAGGTTTTCCCCCCTGCGCCTTCCCGCTTTATTTTTATTTTCAAAAGTGTAGTATACCATAGGAGTGACTTCTACTAAGTTTGAACTTTCTTACTATAACAGTTCTTAAGATATGTGATATTAAACATTGGCGTCCTATGGGGGGTAACATTTCCCCGCTGCTATTTTATTTCAATTTTGGGGTTCAGAAGATCATACTACAAAAAGTTTAATAAAAAGAGTGCAGCGGCTCTAAATTATATTTCTATCTATGAGGGGTACTGCTCCTCCTCTGTCCATTTCTATATTGAAATTTAAAGTTTGCCATAATAGTAGCTTTAACCACGTTTGAAGACTCTCCCTTTAATAGTTCTTGAGTTGAGAGATATTTAATATATGCATCCTATGGAAGGTATTTCCCCCCTGCGCCTTCCCGCTTTATTTTTATTTTCAAAAGTGTAGTATACCATAAGTGTGACTTCTACAAAGTTTGAACATTCTAACTTTAATAGTTTTTAAGATATCCGATATTAAACATTGGCGTCCTATGGGGGGTAACAGTTCCCCCGCTGCTATTGTGTTTAAATTTTGGGGCTCAGAACATCCTACTACCAAAAGTTCAACAAATTGCTTGCAGCGGCTCTTATTAATATTTCTATATATGAGGGGTACTGCTCCTCCCCCGTCTACCCCGCCCATTTGTATATTGAAATTTATAGTTTACTATAATAATAGCTTTAACCACTTTTGAAGACTCTCCCTTAAATAATTCTTCAGTTGAGCGATATTTAATATATGCATCCTATGGGGGGAATTTCCCCCCCTGCGCCTACCCGCTTTATTGTTATTTTCAAAAGTGTTGTATACCATAAGAGTGACTTCTAGAAAGTTTGAACATTCTCACTATTACAGTTCTTTAGATATGCGATGTTAAACATTGGCGTCCTATGGGGGATTCCACTTCCCCCGCTGCTATTTTATTTTAATTTTGGGGCTCAGAAGATCTTACTACCAAAAGTTCTGCATAATGCGTGCAGCGGCTCTTAATATATGCGATAATTAATATTGGCATCCTATGGGGGATACCAATTCCCCTGCCCCTATCGAAAAAATAAGTAGCCTATTTTTTTTAGGGCTCACGTGATGTATCTGTAAAAATTTCAGGAAAATCGGTTCAGTAGTTTAGGAGTCTATAAGCCAACAAACAAACAAACAAACAAACACACATACAAACATTTTTCATTTTTATATATATAGATGTCTATAATTTTGTGCTACATTTTCAGTATCTGACTTAAAATTAATTCTCGACATTGTCGGTACTCTTATAATTTGTAACATTTCCAACATAAATCTACGTTTGTAATTATTTTCCGTGTTTAAAACTTTTATATTATCAAAATCCGGATAATGGTTAAGATTAGCACAATGATCGAGCTGTTTTTTGTGAAATATTTCTATACTTCTGATCTCACTTATGTCCTGCTATCCTAATTTTCAGTTTATTCTTTGTTGTACCTTTATTTACCTTATTACACTGTCCACTATCATTACCCTTACAAGGTATCTGATAAACAATATTGGACTTTTCCATCCTCCTTATTTTGTCTTTCGTTTTAGTAAATACTTTACCTACTGTGTTTAAAGATTTATAAGCTATTTTGTATATTTTGCTATCATATGTATTTGATTTTTCTAATCTTTCTGAAAATGTTGGTATATATGTTACCAATTTGCTTGTTTTCAGAACTCTTTCTATAAAATTTTTAGCCGTATTAATAATTATTCTCTTTGGATGTTTCGAGAAATAATTAATTATTCTATCAGAAGATATTGGTTTTTGATACCAATCTATTGATACTCCATTTCCATTTCTAATTATCAAGGTGTCTAAATATGATAGTCTTGAAGTAAGTTCCCTTTCCATTGTAAATTTAATGTCCGAATGAAAAGAGTTAAAAACATCCAACATTTGTTCCATTCCCGATTCCGGAATTATGCAAAATAAATCGTCAGCATATTTGGTCAAGCTTTTCGGTTTTATACCTAACTTTTCTACACATGTATCTAATCATTTTTCCATTACTATATCTGCTACAATTGGAGAAGATGGCCAACTTATAGGAAGTCCTTTCATTTGGTTATATATATGATTATTTAATTGAAAATATCTACTATCTATTATACAAAATTAAAGAATACGTAAGAATAGGTCCTTCTCCAAATTCGTATGTTCCCTTATTATATTCCACTTTTCATCTACTATATTTATAAAAGAAATATTTATTTATTTTATATTAGTTGATTTTAATATTAACTGCATGGCCCACTATGTTGACAAGAACATTTCTTTCTAATATTTATATTGAAAATAAAAACAAATTTTAATTTTTTATTATTGTTTTCAATATATATATGCGAAAGAAATATTCTTCGACATTGTGGGCCTGGCAGTTAATAAAAATTATTTTTTCGCCGAGTTTTTTTTAACTTTTTGCTATCTTATTTCGACTGTCAAAATGCCACAGATATTTTTGTTTGTTTTTCTAAATATATATGTATAATAGCGTGGCCGTTAGTTGTATGGAGAACTTTTTTTTTTGATTTCTTATACTCTCCCCCTCCAAATCGGTTCAGTTTTATGTAAAAAAAATAAAAAAAATTTCGTAGCGATAAGTTGTGTTTTAGGGAGGGCGTCCACCCCTCAAAGTTTGCCATCAAGCCATTTATTCAAATGTAATTTGTTTGCGTATGACTATCTTCTAAAAACAACATTTTACAAGAATATGATATATGGCAATATTTTAGCTCTTCTAGTTAACAACATAAGCCTCCAAGAAAGTTTTTTGCTAAGACTAATATCTTAGAAAATAATTAAGAAAATAACAACAAAATACCAAATATTTAATATACGTTTTATATATATAAAAAGGCGATTTAATGTCAAGTGACACAATTTTGAAATCGATGTCTTCCGATTTGGATGAAATTTACACCAAGGTTAGTCCTATTAGATAGTAGTTTACACACAAATTTTCAACAAGATCGGTCAAAATGTTTCAGAGGTAGAGGGGGTCAAAGTTTGCCATACAGGTGTTCTTTCTCATCCATGTAATTTATTACCTATTGGTGTTAGCAAAATTTGTCCCAAGTAGCTTAGATAGCTATTTAATCAATCTTTCTTAAAAATATTTTTTTGTTTTTTTTTAAAAATTTTTTTATATTTTTTTTTAAATTTAAAACTTTTTTCTTTATTTTTTTTAGCCAAGTGTTAAATTTAAAAAAAAAAAAATTTAAAAGTTTTTTTAAAAAATAAAAAAATTTTTTTTAAAAAGTTGGATCAAAAAGCTATCTAAGCTACTTGGGTCAAATTTTGCTTACACCAATAGGTAATAAGTTACATGGATGAGAAAGAACACCTGTATGGCCAAAATCTCAAACTTTGACCCCCTCTAACTCAGAAACTTTTTGACCGATCTTGTTGAAAATTTGTGTCTAAGCTACTATCTAACAGTACTAAAATTAGTGTAAATTTTATTTAAATCGAAAGACATCTATTTCAAAATTGGGTCACTTGACATTAAATCCCCCTTTTATATATATAAAACGTATATAAAATTATTTTCTAAAATATTGATTTTAGCAAAAAACTTTCTTAGAGGCTTATGTTGTTGACTAGAAGAGCTAAAATATTGCCATATATCATATTCTTGTAAAATATTGTTTTTAGAAGATAGTCATATGCAAACAAATTACATTTGAATAAATGGCTTGATGGCAAATTTTGAGGGACAGACGCCCCCCCTAAAACACAACTTATCGCTACGAAAATTTTTTGTATTTTTTTTTACATAAAACTGAACCGATTTAGGGGGGAAGAATATAAGAAATCAAAATAAAAAAAATAACGGCCACCCTAATGTATATACAGTATACAATATGTTACTTTTTTGTACCTTGAACTAATCTTTAGGTTGTTTATATACCTGAATTAGTTTTTTATGTCTTATATTCTAAATTGAAAATTTTTTTGAATTTTTTTGGGATGCAATCGTAGTTCGCCTCCTCGTGGTGCATCCTGGGTAACGCTAAATGAACTGCTGTGAATCGGAAGCCAAAGTTTATGTTTTTTCAACTTTATCAGATGAAACCTCCTGGCTAATTAATACAGAGAAGAAAAAAAAAAATTAAGAAATCTAAACCACTCTGCTTGCTCCGATTCCTTGGACGAAACAGCAATACATTAACACACATTCGAACTAAGAACACAAGACAAATCAAAAAACAAGTAAGAGTGCGAGCAGAATACAGAGCAACTAGACAAAAACTAAATAATTTTTACATATACATACATATATACAATACATTAAACTTTATTATAAATTAAATTTAAAAAGAGAAAACTTGTAAATTTTTTTAAAATCGTCCTTTGAACAAAAAAAAAAATTTAAAAAAAATGTTCTTTTTGAAAAACCAAGATTCAAACCAGGGGACTCACAGTTTCTAACCTTAACAAACCCCCTAGACAACTGAACCATGAACCGTTTACGGTTCACAACTGTGTTGAGTTGTAATTATTTTTGATGTTTTTGTTCACCACCAAATAGTAAAGTTGTAAACCATAATACAAAAATTACAAATCATATTATTTGAGTTGTGAACCTTAATAGGTGGCCTATATTGACCAAAATAGTTTGTACCATGTATGTGTGTTTGTTTGTTGTCTTTTTGTATAGGCACTGTTGTCATACCATAGATTTATCTTTTTTGGCGAGTTTTAAAGTAGCAAAAAGAAACAAAATTTCCTAGTTTCTATTTGTTAAAAATATTTCGTTAAATAGATAAAATAATAAAGAAGGGTGATAACGAAAATCATATTGGGCATTATGCTTGAATATGTAAACAATTGTTAACAGGGGAAGAGAGATGAATAAGTGCACGTAGTCCTAATGTAGGAAACTCATGCTTCCTCACTCGAAATTTTGAATAGAAGGGGTAATATATCCGGTTTTAAAGTTCTAGCTGCAATTAACCACCCCTGATATGGCATTGCAACTTATATCCAGAACGATATCCAAGGTGCTAAAGTCTTACCTGCGACGAAACTGACGACATCTCCCAAATTACAGTAAATGTTCAAGGCTTACATATAATTACTGTTTATAAACCCCCCGCCACAAAGTGGCCAGCTCACGTACTGCCTTCTTATCCCCATTCTGCTGGCTACTGCGGTGATTTTATCAGCCACTATAGCACGTGGAGGTATGCAACCGACGATGAAAACGGCGAATCTCTTCTTGAATGGTCGGGAAATTACAGATTGCATCTTCTGTTCGACGCCACAGACCGCGGCAGTTTCCACTCTGCCAGATGGAGACGCGACACAAACCCAGATCTCTGCTTCGTCTCATGTGCCAATGACAGACCCATTCCAGCAGCGAGATCAATACAATCAAACTTCCCGCAAAGCCAACATAGCCAACACCTAAGCCCAGATGGAACTTTAGAAAGTGTAGTGTGCCTTATAAGTGTCCACTGCTTACCCAATAACCAATCTAAAATGCATACATGCCACCCCAATTACTGAAGGGAAAATGCCATACATAAAAGATCAAATAACGGGATTTACCCAAATGACTCAATGTGTTCGAACATGAGTCAATATAATGGTATGGCAGATCAATCAGAATGGGAGTTACATGAATTTGGATTGTCTAACGAAAATGAGTACATTCCTTACTCATGCATTCTGATTGGTCATAGCATTGTGCATAAGGAAAAACCATGATAATTCCATGGTACTGAAAGAGAGGTATAGATTGTAAGAATTAATACTAAAAGTTAGAATAAGTTATAAAAGTATATTGGGCTATAGGGAAATCACAAAAACAAAACCTATACACTATTACTTAAAATAACTTCCAACACTTCATGGCGATCCTGCCAACTCGGACCAAATTTTTGTAGATCGTGTCCACTCGGACCCCCACATTTTTTAGATCCTGCCGGTATTGGCAATAAGTTAAAGTCCTTAAATACCAAGACTTCAATATTTTTGATGGAGGAAGAGAAACACAACCAACAAATTTTGTGGATTAGTTTGCGGCTTAAGGAAATTATACATAAACCTTGTAACAAAACATTATATATATAAACAAACAAAAAAAAATTTTTTTTATACAAATTTAATTCAATATATTTTAAGCCTCCAAAAATTAACAGAAATTTAGAAATAAATACAGAAGAGTTTGTGCCGGAATATGTTAAAACTTATTTGTAGTGATATTCATACTATACGCAGCATATAGAATTAATGGATTATACTTTAAAATATAGAAATAATAATAACAGTATAACTAATGTATAAATTATAACGAAAATAATAAATTATCAAAAGTAATTTTTGGGAATACAAAGTTTTAATTTAAAAGATTTTGTTATTCGTGCTTAATTCCCAGTTTTTATTCTTAACCCTAGAGTACTAACATGATTTTTTTCTACATTAATACTAATTGTTAGTCAAATCGGCTAACATGAATATAACTTCGATTTTTTTTGTTAGCTTCACATGAAATAATTTTAATATTTTTTTAATTTGATAACTTATTTTGTCCAGTGTCTAAAAAAACAATAATATGAAAGTTTTTCAAAATAATTTAATTTTTGCATTTATTTCATTAAAGGTGCTCTTCTAGGAACACTTTCGCAAACACAAATTTTTTAATGAAAAATAAAAGCAAAAAAATAAAAAATAAAAAATTTTAAATTCATTGGTAATTTAAGAAAACATGTCAAATAATACCGAAAAGGCAAAAAAAAATATTTTTTAGAGTTTTATTTACATTTGTCAAATGCTCCATTATTGCAGTGCCCAGAATATGTTATATGAGATACGTACATACATAGTATGAGGTAAACAAACAAAAAACAATAACAAAACTTCATTAAAGCCTTATATTAAAACTTAAATAATAACTCAGTTAAATACTATACATTTTTAGGAACAACTCTGGCAAAAATATGTACTAATATGTAGGGGTAAAAGTTACACAGATGCTAATTGTTAGTCATTTTGACTAACATGACTTCAAAAACTCAAAAATAGCATTACTTACTGCAGCAAAGTGACCGTTATAAGCAAGAGCGTACCATCAAATGAGATTACAAAAAAAATGAGATCTTTTCATAGCAGCAAAAAAAAGTTACACGCAAAAATAAAAACAGTGTTAGTCAAAATGACTAACATTAGTACTGCAGGGTTAATAAAAACACTTGAAATTTATTGTTGATGGGATAAGCTTTTCACTGGTTGCTTAGGAATGTAAGAAGAGATAAGCTCACTGTTTATTGTTGATGTTTTTGCTTAAACTTTTGTTACAAGTAATCTTAACTGAAGCGTTTACATATGAAGTCAGACAGAAAAATAATACAAAGCAACAAGATGTAAGCTACGAAAAGTAAGAAAGAGAAATGAAAAAATGTCCAGTACAGATAGTCATGTACTACACACTCTACCTTTTCGACCCCTCGCCATCAAACTTCGTCCGTCCGGCAAGAAATGTCCCAGTGTAAATTGAGACTAAGGAATACATAGTACAAAGAAACCATTAGAAACAAAAGATATAGACATGGCATCGTTTAATCTAGAAACGGTTGCAAAAGCATTACCAGCAGAATATATACGCACGGTACAAGATGAGGGAAACGAGGAAGGTTCGGAATACAGGGATATTCCGATCAGCCAAAATTAAGGATATACAAAGTTTCAAATAATAATACAAATTTCATAATCGCTAAGTACAAAAATAAACAATTAACATTTCTTGTCGACACAGGAGCCCACGTATCATTATGTCGCACAAGGAAAATTTTTGATAATGAACCATTAAATGTGGAGAACAGATGCAAATTAACAGGCATCACTAAGGAAGAGATACATTCATTAGGGACAAGCGAACTTGAACTATCACTAGCAGACCAGACATATAAATACAAATTCCATCTAGTAGATGATAATTTCCCAATAGAGACAGACGGAATAATAGGGAGAGACTTTTTAAAGGAATACTTATGTGTAGTATACCCACCATAATAAAGTAGAGTACACAAAGTTGTTGACACATTTATTTCTTTTAATTAACGCAGTGTATTGCACTGCAATAAAGAAATTTGATTCTGCATGTGTCAACATACTTTGTTAATAACTGCACTTTTGAAGTTGAACCATTCATGTATGTTGGTGTGCAAGCCATTCTTTTGTATATTAAATGGTCAGCACAAATTCGGACTTCACACATACACACATAAATGTATTAATATTTTAGACATGAGTAGAAATAAGTATTGAGTAATTTTGTTCACTCAAAATAGCCATAAGAAATTAGTATATAAGAATTGTAAATTTAGAATGATGGATCAATAAATAATCATAGTTTTGAAAGTCAAGACAGAAATTGTTTTATTAAACTTACCAAATTCCAAGTTATAATCTTGTTTCCAAGATAAACTTGGAAGGGAATTAAATTTTAAAAGTACTGAAAAGTGAAACATACATACCACATGGCGATCCTGCCAAGATAACAACATCCTAACAATACCGAGATGTCAACTTGCAGGAATCATTATACAAAAAATATACACACAAAACACTATACAGAAAGTGCATTGGCATGTCTGTAAAGTGCAAAAATTTTTTTTAACAAATATAACTATTGAACTGTAGATGAAACAGACACTAGTAGAAATTTTGTTAGATTTAGAAGAAGCCAAAATAAGATGGGCAAAACTTCTTGTTGAACAAAAAAATTCAGAGACACCTAAAATAGAGAAACCAATAATATTAAATATAGGCCCTAAGCCAAGAAAAATAAAAACAAAAATAAATAAGGAAATTGAAATGCAAATCCCAAAAATTAATAAACAAATAAAAAATAATAGAAGGGATTTTGTTAGCAGAAAAAATAGAACTAAATACACTAAAGTCAGAATTAAAGTATACCAGCTGCAAAAAGATGATAACTATCTTAAATTCAAAGATATTAGAAACAAAAACCTTAATAAAACATTTTAAAAAATAATAAAAATTAAAAAAAAAAACCAAATATGTCAAAATAAATCATCAAATCTTTTAAAAGAAAAATTAGGAATAGAATAGAAGAAAAAGAGATAAGTTTAGAACAGAAAATAAAATTTTAGCACATAATGATTTGAATAGAAGGTACACCAACTAAGGAAGATATAGAAACTTTGGTATTTAAAATAATAATAATAATTAGAACACTTACAAATAAATACTATCAAAAAATATATATAATATTTTTTATCATGTGTAAATTACAGACGGACTTTGATCGTCCTAACGCTAACGTTATTAATAAAATTGCCGTTAAGGAAAATAAAATAAACTTACTACCGATAGAAATCTCTTTACTAATAATTACACTAGTCGTATTAATAAATTTTATAATTCGCATTTACCAAATGCACAAAAGGAGTCTTAAGAAAAGATATCAAAGCAGGGAAAACGACCTTAACACAATCTGAATGCAATGACATGGCAAAAAATTTTTGATCGCTGTAGAGCAATAAAAGAAGATTTCAACAGATCTTATAAATGCTTGAATATAGATAGGCATATAGGCCAAAATACAATAGATAAACATATAATGATCATTTTACAGTGTTTAGAAGAAAAAATGACTATACTCAACGTGAATTACGAAATACTCACCTCATCTCATAAAATAGCAGCAGATGCTTTCTTTCATGACACTAGGGATAAAGTAATACAGATATCGACAAAGAAAAATATTGACATTAAAATACCGGAAACTATCCAATAAAGGATAAATATAGAAACAGTAATACAGACAAAAAAAGTAGAAACAGAAACACCAAACACAATAAACTCGTGCAACATGGCTGAAGAAAACCTTAATGCCACAGAACTGGAATTAGTTTCAAAATTAGTAAGCATATTTACAGGAACAAAAGAAGAACTTAACCCGTTCATAGCAAATCTAAAAATAATAAGTGATACAATTCCAGAAAATAAACGCCCTTCATTCTTCAATTTCGTCTGCAAAACAAAATTAACTACAAAGGTCCAAAATAGATTAAGACAAAACCAGATTCCAACCAATATTGACACACTAATTTCAAATTTAAAAGAGACATATAAGATAAAAAAAATCACCCAACATCGTTATTAACGAATTCAGCAGAACAATACAAACATATAGTATAAGAAAATTTGCAGATAAAATAGAATCATTAACATTGGAATTAAATGAAATCCAAATAAACACCCTAGGAAAAGAACATAGAGACATTATTAGCGAAACCAATGCAGAATTAGCTTTCAACTCTTTTAAAAATGGACTTAAAAATAAAGAAATAACCACAACAATAGAAGCTAGCAGAGTAAAAAAACTAAGCGAAGCCATCGATATAGCAATGGAAACAGCAACAGATATCAGACAAAATCAGATACTGTTCCATACAAGTCAAACAAGAAGTAATTTTAGAAATAACTGGAATAATCTCAACAACAACAATAGAAATAGTCGCGATCAGAATAACCACTACATTAGAAACAACAACGATAATGGCAATAGGAATAATAGGTACAATGACAATAAAAATTTACACAGAAATAACAACAATAGAAATAATTGCAATAATAGAATATTAGACAACAATAGAAACATTAATAGGAGATATAATGATTCCAACTACAATAACAACAATAATTAACGAAATAACAACAACAAAAATTATCGAAATAGCAACAACAATAATTATCGAAATAACAACAATAATAATTATAGAAATAACAACATCAATAATCATCGCAATTTCAACAATAATAACAGAACCATAAACCATATGAATAACCAGGGAAACTCCCAAATTCCGGAGGTTTTAGTCCTCCAGAGACCTCCGGAACAAGATTAGTAAATACAGAAAACACAACATATACAACCAAAATTTATAGCATATCATCCAATCTTAAGAATTATGTAGAACTAAATATAAAAGACACCCATCGTGCACTTACATTTATGATAGACACAGGAGCCGATGTCTCTCTGTGCAAAGAAGATCTTTTATACAAATATGATGAAGATGCAGACGATTACTGTCATTTAACAGGCATTACAAAAGAAAAAATCAAATCATTAGGTTCCACCAACATCATAATAAAAATCGACGAAGCAACACTTAAGCACAAATTACAATTAGTAGAACATGATATTCCAATCTACACAGATGGTATACTCGGAAGAGATTTTTTATTAAAATACAACTGCAATATAGATTACGACAAATTTATACTTACCATTAATTATAAACAAGTAATACTAACATTACCAATACAGAATAATACATTAAAAATAAACACAATTAGATTCCCACCAAGAAGTGAAATAATCGTTCTTTTTCAGTTAAATATAGATGAAGACGGAGTAGAATGCAATCGCGAAATTAGTAAAGGTGTATATTTAGCAAACACAATAATTCCAAGAAACGGAAATAAACATATAAGACTGCTAAACACTCTAGATGAAACTACAGTAATAGAGAACTTGAAAGTAGAAACTACACTATAACTATAATATATATAGAACTAGCGATGATAAAACAAAAGAAATAAATGACAAAGAAAGATTTTAAAAATTGCTAGATGACCTCAAACTAGAAGACAATGACAGCTATGAAACAAAAGAACTATCAAAAATTTTGGAAAAATATCAATCAATATTTCATTTAGATGGAGAAAGCTTAACAACTAACAAAATCATTCAATTAAATGATAGAAACCCCGTTGATATAAAGAACTATCGTTTACCTCAAACACACACAGAGGAAATTAACAACCCAGTAAAAAGTTTACAAAAACAAAAAATTATAGAACCATCTATAAGCCCATACAATGCCCCTATCTTATTAGTTCCATAGAAAGGACTAGACAAATTAAAAAAATGGAGATTAGTCGTTGATTTTAGGAAGCTAAATTATAAAATAATCAGTGAAAAATTCCCACTAACACGACTGGATGACATTGTAGTCAAATTGGGACGAGCAAAATATTTTTCTACATTGGACATGACAAGTTCTTTTCATCAAATTGAGCTCGACAAGGAATCAAGACCATACACAGCCTTTTCTACAACAAATGGTCATTACCAATTTACGAGATTACCTTTCGGACTAAAAATATCATCTAATAGTTTTCAAAGAATGTTAACTGTAGCACTATCAGGATTGGAATCGGAAGGATTTTTATATGTGGATATCATAATAGTTTTTGGATGTAGCCTAAAACATCATAACAACAACTTAATAAAAGTTTTTGATAGATTATCAAAATATAATTTAAAACTGAATGCAAGCAAATGTTGTTTTTTAAGACCAGAAGCTGTATATTTGGGTCACTTAATAACATCAAGTGGAATAAAACCAGGGGCCTAATTCTGGCAGTCGTGAACGAGTAATTTCTCGATTCGAAAGCAATTTTATCTCAGTCGATACTGAACGAATCAAAATTATTTTTTCAGTATTGTGAAATTCAAATTAATTCTTTACAACATTGAAAAAATAATTCCAATTCGTTCAGTATTGACTGCAATAATTAGATATTAAATTGCTTTCGAATCGAGAAATTACTCGATCACGACTGCCAGAATTAGGCCCCAGACCCTGCAATATATGAAACAATATCAAAATATCCAATTCCTAGAAACGCTGATGACGTTAGAAGATTTGTAGCATTTCGCAATTAATTGAGATGATTTATCAAAAATTTTGCAGATATCGCAAACTGCCTAAATAAACTTTTGAAGAAAAATACAAAATTTGAATGGTCCAAAGAATGCCAAACAGCATTTGAAACATTAAAAGAAACATTAATCAGTCCACCCATTTTGCAATACCCAGATTTGGATAAAACATTTGTTCTAACAACCGATCCATCAGATTTTGCACTAGGTGCAGTTTTGTCACAAGGTTCAATAGGAGAAGATCTACTAATATCGTATGCAAGTAGATCACTCAATAAACATGAAAAGAACAAGCCAGTAATTGAAAAAGTATTACTTGGTATATGTTGAGGAATACAGTTCTTCCGACCTTACTTATACGGAAGGAAATTCACAGTTGTCACATACCATAGACCATTAGTTTCACTTTTTAAACATAGAAATCCAAGTTCTAAATTAACACGTTTAAGACTAGAACTCTCCGAATACGAATTTGATATAATATATAAAAAAGGAGCAAATAATACAAACGCGGATGCACTATCACGGATACAAATTGATTCCAAAACTTTAAAAAACATGATACCTTTAGAAAATGATAAACATGCAAAGAGAACATTAGTGGTAAAAAGGGGTATGAAGAAAAAGTCGTCAGAAAATAATATCATTAGCGGATCTCAAAAAGAGCCTGATAAACTCCATATGTGGAACTGCACTTCGATAAATTATATAAAGCGAGCAACTAAATTAAAATTTATATTAGAGAAACGGCCAATAAAAGATATAGAAAAATGTTAAAAAGATACGTTAGAAACGTATAGAGACATTAATGAAACACGTGTTAGATGCAGCGATAAACCAAAGCACTTAGGTACTCTTTTGGAGAAGCTTTCATCTCATTTAGAATTAACCAAAAATAAGGTATTTGCAATCGGCAATAATGATGCAATATTTAATATATTTCCTGCAGATGAATTGAAGGCCAGATACAATAAAGCATGTGAACAAAATAATAATGACATAACTATATTATTATATGAAAACCCCTAAGAATAACAGATGATGAAGAAAAACAAAAACTTATAAAATTATATCATGATACGCCCCAAGGAGGACAATATTAAAATTGAAACAAAAATATATATGAAAGGGAATGAACAAATCCGTAAAGGAATAGGTATCAAAATGTGATTTATGTCAAAGAAATAAACAAACTAGACATACAAAAGAACAGTTCAAAATAACAGATACTCCAATAAACAGTTTTGACACTATCGTAATTGACACTGTTGGTCCACTACGCCCAACAAATAACTTAATACATAATTGCTTGTCCAATTGAGACCAAAGAAGCAAAGTCAATAGCTAAGGCATTAATGGAAAATTTAATCCTTAAATACTCAAATAGAACAGAGGAACAGAATTAACAAACGAACTAATGAAGGAGATAAGCGTAGTTAAAGATAGAACAAAAATTCTCGAATCCATACCACCATGAGACTTTAGAAACTGTTGAAAGAAACCATAGAGTCCTAAACGAGTATTTTCTATGAATCCCATATTATACTTTTGCGTACAATATAACTCCTACCATAGATACTAAATTGGTGCCCTATGCTCCTTATAGGATCGTCGGAAACATATATATATATATATATACATAGATACTGAATACTCACCTTTTGAACTAATTTTTGGAAAACTACCACATTTACCTGGAGATGAAGTTATGAATCATCCCAAAGTTTACAATTTCGAAAATTATGCAAATGTAATAAAAACAAGATTAAAATATTCTCTAGAGAATGCTAGGAACATGGTAGAAAAAGTAAAAACAAAGAGGCAACTAGATTCTAATAACAAATTACATAGAATAGATTTAGAAATAGGAGATTTAGTATTAGTGAAAGTAGAAAATAGAAAAAAGAATGAACCACCATATGTGACGCGCAAAATAGAAAGGGACCTAAGGGTAAAAACCGGTTTTGTTCAGGAGAGCCATTTTAAAGATTTAAATACGTTTATCTTTGGTGTACCATCACATCATAAAACGCGCATATCTCTGGGAGAACACACTTTTGGGGCATGGGATCGGTCTCATTCGATGCTCAGATGTTGTCCACATCAAAAAAAAAAACTTGAAAATTGATTTTTTTTACCCTTAGGTCCATTTCTCTATGCGCTGTCACATATAGAGGCCCATACACTATAATATATATAGATTATTTAAACGTATTAGTTAAGATGAATAATAACATAAAAGCCTACCATAAAATTTTATTAAAAAAATACAATAAATAATGAACGCAGTAACAAAAATCTTAATATTTGTGACCTACACCAAAGCATAAAGCAAAACAAAAATGTTTGCATACTTTTAAGTTATTAAGTAAAACTAAGCTATACAAATAACAAAAAAAGAGATAAACAAACACGCTACAGAAACACGACTTAAACAAACCAATAATTGAAAAGGAATTGCTCGCAATTCATTCACTAATGCAGATGCACTGTCAAGAATTGAAATAAACTCGGAAATACTTCAACAAATGATACCGTTGGAAAATGATGGAACAGAGAAGAAAATACTGATTACCACAAGGGCAATAAAAAAGAAAAATGAAGATAATATGAAACTGAAGGAGGCAAATAACATAACAAACAAAGAGACAAATAAAGCTAATAGTAATGAAGAAATGGATATAAATGAAGCGCGCGCGAACAGCAATAATATGGGAAAAAGCATCTCTCAGGAGTCTGATCAACTTCTAATATGGAAATGCATATCCATAAATGATATTAAGAATATGAAGAAATTGCAATTTAATAAGTTTGAAAATATAAAAGAAGTCGACATAAAAATTGAAGATAATACTGTGCACATAGGATGTAACGATAATTCATCGAAACAAGATTCGATTATGAAGAAGTAACATTCCAAAAACGTACAAAATGATAATAGTATGCATGCGAGACTCAGGGATAACTCAGCGAAACTAGATTCGATTCTGAGGAAACTGATATCTAAATTAAATAAAGAAAACATAAGAGAAGTAGCGATATCGAACAGTGATGAAATATTTAAAATATACACAAAAGAAGAATTGAAAGAAGCATATGCAAGATGTAGAATAAACCACAAAAGTCCTCAACTAAGAATATTAATATACAATGCCCCAATAAGAATAAAAGATGGATTATTAAAGTAAATATAAGCTCATCGATGAATTCCACAATACCACACACGCAGGCCACTTAGGAATTAGAAAAACGGTAATTAAATTGAAACAGCGGTACATTTGGAAAAACATGAACAAGATGGTTAAACAATTTGTAAGATATTGTGACAAGTGTAACATAAACAAACAGACAAAAAACATTAAAGAACCACTTACAACAGTTTTGAAATAATATCAATTGATACTGTAGGACCTCTCCGTATTTCAAACGGATACCGATACATATTGACAATGAAATTCGAACTAACAAAATTCGTTATTGCGCACCCAATGTCAACAAAAGACGCACTTACAACTGCAAAAACACTAGTAAAGGGTGTTTTTTTAAGCTAGATAGAACTTTAAATTGTAAAAAGTAACACAAAAAATTAAATTTTGATGAAATATTTTTTTTATCGTTTCAGTATACTCTGACAAATCATCATGAATAGACTCACGCTTGAACAACGCTACGAAATTATCCAAATTTACTTTGAAAATCAGTCGTCGATTCGCGCAACTTATAGACGACTTCGTCATCTTTATGGCGTACATAATCGTCCATCTGAACAAGCCATTCGTCGAACTGTGGATAGATTTCGTACCACATACTCTCTAGAGGATGCAATAACACCAACACGTCGAAGGAATGTGCGTACTGAAGAGAATATCGCCGCTGTAAACGAAAGTGTGGAAGAAGATCCAAATTTATCGATTCGTCGTCGGTCGCAGGAATTGGGGCTCTGTCCGTCCACTACGTGGAAAATTTTGCGCAAAGATCTCGGCCTACACCCGTATAAGATCCAGCTGGTGCAGGAATTGAAGCCACGAGACCATTATATGCGTCGTTCTTTCGCCGATTGGGCTCTAGAGCAGTTGGCAACTGACCCGTTGTTTTATCGCAAAATTGTGTTCAGCGATGAGGCGCATTTTTGGCTTAACGGGTTTGTTAATAAGCAAAATTGCCGCATATGGAGCGAGACCAATCCACAAGAGACCCTACAGACTCCATTACATCCAGAAAAATGCACCGTTTGGTGCGGTTTTCACGCTGGTGGCATCATCGGACCTTATTTCTTTAAAAATGAGGCCGGACCTCGCGTTACGGTCAATGGAGATCGTTACCGCACCATGATCAATGATTTTTTGTTTGAAAATATGGATGACATTGATCCGGAGGAGATGTGGTTTCAACAGGATGGCGTTACGTGCCATACGGCGAACGCAACCATCGACTTATTGAAATCAAAATTTGGCGATAAGTTGATTTCGAGAAATGGACCTGTCAATTGGCCTCCAAGGTCGTGCGATTTGATACCTCTCGATTATTTCCTGTGGGGCTACGTGAAGTCACTGGTTTATGCTGATAAACCAGCAACAATTGACGCCTTGGAGGCCAGCATTGTTCGTGTTATTCGTGACATACGGCCAGCAGTGCTCGAAAAAGTGGCCCAAAATTGAACGTCCAGAATACGCTTCGTCAAGAACAGCCGCGGTGCCCATACGCCCGAAATCATTTTCAAATGTTAATGTCACGTATTGATCTTTCGAATAAAAAAAAATTTTGATTACAATTTAATTTTTTGTGTTATTTTTTACAATTTCAAGTTCTATCGGGCTTAAAAAAACACCCTTTAGAACAACTTATTTTAAAAAACGGAAAATTTAAAATGCTCAAATCGGACAACGGGACTGAATTTAAAAACGAACTGATGCGTAACATATGCTCGTTACTTGAAATTAAGCAGACATTTTCAAACCCTCACCACCATGAAACAATAGGTTCGGTAGAAAGAAATCATAGAGTTCTCAATGAATTCTTGCTAACAACAGCAAATGTTATGAATGGGATAAGTGGATAAACTATTTAACTTTCGCCTATAATACGGCACCACACATAGACACTGGTTTCACGCCATTCGAACTAGTTTATGGTAAATTACCATGTTTACCATCAGAAATCTGTAACAATGAGGAAATTAAAGTCTATAATTACGATGATTATGCAAAAGAGCTGCATCAAAAACTAAAGTTTTCTTTAGAGAGAGCCAAAGGACTTACAATAAAAACAAAAGAAAAAAAGAATACTAGACAATAAATATAATAATAGACTAAATTAAAATATAGGAGATAAGTAGAAAATAGAAAGAAAAACCAAAGCCCATACAAAGGCCCATATAGAATAATTAGAAGTAATGCTGTAAATACTACTATAGATTATAACGGAGTAGAAAAAGAAATGCACAACAACCAATTTTACCATACCTAGGATTAAGAACTAGTGATTAAAACAAACTATATATACAGTAGTTTTGACTTAACTGCCTTTTATTTACGTGCACTTTTGACTTAACTGCACAAAATTGATAATTTTTGGCATTATTCTTTATAATCCCATACAAATTCCTTTTTTAAGTGCACTTTCTTTACCTGCACATTTAGGATAAGTGCCCAAAATTTTTGGCATTTTAAAATTATTTTTATACAAAAAATTCAATTTAGCTGCATTTTGACTTAACTGCCCAAAATACATATTTTCTGAAATTATTATTCAAAATCCTTCTTTATGTGCATTTTGTATACCTGCACATTTTTCATATTTTTGGGCAGCGTTAAAATATTTTCATATAAAACATCAAAGTTAGCTGCACACATGAAAAAATATGGTGGCCACTTTTTCACATAAATATCCAATTTCAGCTGTTTATAAAAACAAAAATCGCAAACAAGTCAAATTGGCATCATTATCAGCCCAATTATGAAAAAAATTCCCCGGGAGTTTTTTCCCTTTTCCTATTTTTACAATAGAATTTAAGTAGGAAAAATGGAGAAGGGAAAAAAAACTCCCGGGGAATTTTTATTTATAATTGGGCTGTATAATTCATTTATTTTGTTTGCATGTACCTACATTTATGCATATGGTTTGTGGTTACAGCCACTTTACCACGATTATATGAAATAAATAGGAAATCCTAGGCCTGGAACAGAATAAAGTAGTTGTAGTAGTATTTGAAGCAGGCGAATGCTCTGTAGCACAACAAAGTTCCAAATTTCGAATTTTTCGCTTCAACTTCAAAGACTACTTCAACTACGTATTCTGTTTACACTACGTTGAAACTGCCGTTTTTAACTTTTGACAGTTTGCAGCGCAAACCTTAACGTTGTACTACAGCACTATTCTGTTCCCCACTTTATTTTTACCAATTTGGCTACCCATTCATTATAAAAATGTATAACAATTGACTACAGGTTGCTTGAACGTCACTGTTATTATCAATTTATTAATAAAAACGTTGTTACTCCTCTTTCAAACACTTTACTTTAGCTGCACTTTTATGCAGGTAACCACAATTGCGTACCTGCACTTTAAGGCAGCTAAATACATTTAAGATAGCTGCATTTTTGATTTACCTGCACAAAAAATCGTGCAAAGGAGATTGTGCAGCTAAGTCAAAATTACTGTATATATATATTCCCTTTTATTTATATAAATGAATTGATATTGTACATATCGCTTAAATATATAACAGTTCATTTTCTTTCTCTCCATTTGGAACGATCATTGGCTAGAGCTTTGACTTGGTTCCACGACTTGTTGCAGCTTTCGACTTCTCTTCTTAACATCCTGACCCAAGTGTTTCGCGGGCGACCAGGCAGGCGGAAACCTTGCGGATTCCAATCGAGTGCATCTCTGCAGATTTCATTACATGGCCTACGTAGAATACGGCCAATCCAAGACCACTTTCGCCGTTTGATTTTTAACTCAATCGGTACACATTTGGCCAAGTATAAAAGTTGTTCATTAGTCACCCAATGGTGCCAGAATATGCGCAGAATTTGTCTAAGGCAACGATTTACAAATGTTTGCAACTTTCTGATTGGGGTTTGCATGTAGTGGAGCATGTAGAACAGCCGTATAGTAGGACGGATTATACACTGCAATTAAATATTCTATTTTTGTGGATATAGAAATGTTGTTCGCTCGCCAAACTTTATTTAGCGCGTGGAATGCGACTCTGGCTTTGTTGATGCGATCTGTTATGTCCATACCAGAACCGCCATCCTTCGAGTTTTTGGCAACTTCGATGGTGCCAATCCGCATGAGTTTTGTTTTATTTAGGTTTATCTTAACACCAACTTTCCTTGCGTTCTTATCAAGCCATAAGACTTTTTGTTTTATATCACCAAATCGGTGGGCAAACAAGCATATGTCATCCGCATAATCTATATCGTTTAGACGTTCGCTCAGATTCCAGCGTATACCATGAGGAGCATCGATGTTTGTTTGTTCCATTACCCCGTCTAGGAGGATAAGGAATATTGTGGGGGATAAAACGCAACCTTGTCTAACACCTGCGGTGTGTTCAAATGAGCAGCTCTCATTTCCATCGAATCTCACATTAGATTCAGACCCATTATATAGCTCGCGGATTAGGTCAACAATCTTGTCTGGTATACCTTGGCTCCTAAGGGCCGCCCATATGGCAGGTCTGTATACGGTGTCAAAGGCACGTTCAAAGTCAACAAATAGCATATACAAGTGACTATTATACTCTCTAGACTGCTCGATTATAATGCGGATGGTGTTAATGTGATCTCCACATGATCTACCAGGCCTAAAACCGGCTTGCTCCCGGCGTAATAGAGGTTCTATAATAGGCGTGATCCTTTGTAATAGGAGTAGAGCAAATACTTTGTTGATTACATTTAGTAACGTTATTCCGCGCCAATTTTTGCAATAGCTGAGATCGCCTTTCTTAGGAATAGTTACAATTACTCCAGCTTTCCAGCTTCGAGTGCTTCGGCAACAGGTGCAGCCCCATATTTTAGCAGTTCAGCTTGCACAGCGTCGGGGCCAGCGGCTTTAGAATCTTTTAATTTCAGCAGTATCGACTGTATTTCGTGGTATGTTGATATATCTCTCCGCGGATTGCGGCGACGAGAAAGCCAAGGGCAATTTTTTTTTTTTTTTTATTTACTTAACTATCATCATTACACATTAAAATTTTAAAAATAATTATAATTTACAAGGTTTGAGGTATTACTAAAAGTATTGCAGCAAATATGGAATTATTTAATGAATTATGAGATAAATAGGTTAGGTTAGGTTAGGTTAGAGTGGCCGGTCACAAAGACCCCGCATAGACCAAATAGGTCCCTAGCGTTACCACATTGTACGATAACCGCAAAAGAAAGCTAGTAAAAAGAAAGGTCAGTCAGATGTGATGGTACCCAGAGTACCCCACACTCTCTTGACGAATGCCAGGAGTCTCATTAGCCCAATTCCAGAGATTTCCCCTAGATCTTGGAGATAATGATCTCCCAGACAACTCGCCCTGGAGCGCACGAGTGCCGGACAGTAGCAAAGCAGGTGCTCTACCGTCTCCTTTTCCCCTGGTACCCCACAAAATCTGCAATTCAGATAAATACAATAATGGATAATATTTCTGGTTAGGTTAAAAAGATAGAAAAAAATACCTTATGTACTGATAAAAATAAAAATTATAAGAAAATCCTAAGTTAACCCTTTTATAAACTTTATTCCTAAAGTCGTAAAAGATGCTAATTTTGCAAATTTCTTATTAATTCAACGTTTGAATTTCTGTTACGATGTTCGAAGCTTTGTGTAATTTTACTAGTTACTTTTGAGCCAAGGGCAATTATTGATATTAAAAACAGTGTCATTTGGAGTAGGAGCAGAGCCGAAAAATTCCTGCCAACTGTGTTATTTTTCTTCGGGTGATGTGAGATCGATGTTATTTTTGTCCTTAAGCATTGTGGTGTTTTTTAAGTTCCTGCCACTAAGATGTTTTATTGCCGTGTAAACACCACACATGTTGCCAATGTTTGCCGCTTGTTCTGCTTCTTCAGCGATACTATTATAGTGTCGCTCACGGTCAGCACGTACTAGAGATTAAACGGTAGTTACGATATTGTTAAGGCGCTTGCGATTTCAGCCCAAGACTCTTCGCTAATCCAAGTTTTATGATTTTTCCTCCTAACTCCAAGAACCGCCTTAGCAGCCTGACAACAGCTGTCCGTAATCGTAGGCCACGAGTGCCTCTCACTATTTCCTGAACGGAGTGAACTACTGACGGCAGAACAGTATCTTGCGGCCACTTCTGGGTTACTAAGACGGGACGTATTGTATTTAATCGGACCTTTTCGCAGTTTTACTGATGCTGGGCGTAGTTTGAAAGAGCCTACGAATAGTTTATGGTCGCTGGCTATATCTGCACCGCGCATAGTTCTTACATCTAATAAGCATCTTAGGAACAGTTTGCTGACCGCTATATGGTTAATTTGGTTGAGCGTAAAGCCATCAGGGGATTCCCAAGTATATTTGTGGATATTTTTGTGGATGTACTTTGTACCACCTATAAATAAACGATGTCTAGCGCACAAGTCCACTAATCTTTCGCCATTATCGTTTCTGACATCGCCCAGTCCTTGGGATCCCATAACAGACTGGAGATTCTTGTTGTCACAGCCTACCTTAGCATTAAAGTCTCCGAGCAAGATTTTAATGTCTACACTCGGGATCGCTTGTATAACAGCTTCAAGTTGACTATAAAAAACATCTTTTGCGTCATCATCGCCCACCTCCGTTGGCGCGTAGCACTGTATCAAAGAGATTTTGCGAAACTTTGAGTGGAAACGTGCAGAGATATTACGGTCGCATACTGATGTGCAGTGTATGAGTGCTTTGTTTGCCATAGTGGAGAGTATAAGGCCAACACCGTTTATACGTTTCTTACTGTTGCCAGAAAATATGAAGGTATTGCCATTTTGTGTTTGCGTTGAACCGCTGTTCAACCATCTAACTGCACTTAGTCCGAGAATATCGATATTATAGTTGTTCATTTCTCTGCAAGCTTTTTCAAGCCTAGATGGATCAGTAAGAGTTTGAGCGTTCCATGTTCCAATCTTTATCCGTTGTTTAAAGTAAAACTTCTTCATCGTGTTGGGGGATCTTGTTGAATTCATTGTAGATGTTTCAGTAATAAAAGTTTTTTTTTCGGGAGCGGGATATTAACCCGCAGCCCAACCTGCTTGAAGGCAAGGGACCTGGAATTGGCATTGGTTATTGAATGGCGCCAATATTTCGCCATGACGATTGGAGCCTCTACGGCACTCAGAACTTAAAGTCACTCGTTGCCAGGCGTGTCCATCTGAGACCCTCTTCCCCAATCCGCTGAGTTGTCCGCCACTGTTTATTTAATTCGCAGTTACCCTCCCTACTTCATGGAAGGGTTCTCCGCTATCCGCAACCTTCGGAGGCGTCCCTTAGCACCATAGCTATGCTTCCCAAAAAGGTTCTTTTATTTTTATATCTGCGTGGGAAGAAATCCCGACGAAGAAGAAATATAAAAAAAACCCCGGGAAAAAAACAAACAAACTATGTAAAAACAAAAATATAAAACCATACCTATGATTAAGAACTAATGAATAGAACATACTATGTAAAAACAAAATTATAGAGATATAAACATTAATTATGTAAATAGATTTTAAGAATCATTAATTAAAACAACACATTATTATTATAAGAAAATTTTTACAGTACTATGAAAGTATCAAGAAAAATTACTCCTCTAATTTTTATCTTAACATCGTATGGAAAAAGGGCCTCATCTTCAAACTGACCAAAGTTATCCCATGCAGTAGAATTTGTAACATTATCCTGAACATGCTCAGCGATCGGCTTTTTAAAGTATTCCTAAACGACAGAAATAGTACCACCCGAAAGCTAAACAATGGCTTACCACAGGGTTCAGTTCTAGCCCCGGTTCTCTTAAACCTCTACATCAGCGATCTTCCGAATTCTATATCCCGCAAATTTTATTATGCCGACGACTTGGCTTTTGCATATCAAGATGAGAGCGTTGAAAATCTAGAGAGAGTTCTAGAAACCGACCTACTCAAAATAACATCATACTGCAGCAAATGGAGACTTAAACCAAGTCCTACGAAGACCGAAGTATGCTGCTTTCACCTTACCCATAGAGAAGCTGATAGGAAGCTATCAATACGTTTTAATGGTACGACCCTCTCACACAATTTATACCCGAAATATCTTGGTATAACCCTAGATGTTAACGTATAGAAGTCACCTTGATAAAACCGCTCAGAAAATAAAGTCGAGAAATAATCCAAATTTTTAATAATTTTAATTAGGCTTAAGTTCATTAAATTTAATTTTCAATATGAAGAAAGGAATTTTTACAACATGAAAATCAATTAAAATTGTTATTGATAATCTTTCATTCTTGACCGTGGCCGGGGCTCGAACCCGGGCCGGCAGGTTACCATGACATGTTTCGATCGCAACCACTCGATCTCCTCAGATGGATTTGCCGTTTTACACTCGCAGCCATCGACGACTGCTGACGTCAACAGTCAAACATCAACCCTTAAACCAAATTGTATTTTAACCTTTGGTAGATCGAAGTTTGCCTTTTTGAATGATTATCCATTTCAATTGATTCTACATGTTTTTCCTTACTTCTGTTTTTTCGTACCTTTGTCAAGAATTTTTCTTGAAGTCCAAAGTACATTTTTCGTTTTTTCATTTTTTTGTCTTTCTTTTTCTTGTTGACCTTTTTCAGCACAACTTGAAGGACAAATGAATACATAGAGCTCGTGCCCTAGCTTTAACAGTAATTAGTATTGTGGTTATTTTGTTGAACTATTCATGGTTTTTAATCCAAATTTTTAATAATTTTAATTAGGCTTAAGTTCATTAAATTTAATTTTCATTAAATTATTTTTATGAAGAAAGGAATTTTTACATTGATAATCTTTCATTCTTGACCGTGGCCGGGGCTCGAAATAATATCATACAGAAACTCACAGGAAAGAGATGGGGTGCTTCCGCAAACTGCCTACGAACTTCTGCAATAGCATTAGTCTACTCGACTGCCGAATACGGCGCTCCAGTATGGTTGAACAGCCACCACGTAAAAAGAATAGACACGCAGTTAAACACGACGATGCGACTAATATCTGGTACATTAAAAGCCACACCTGTCGAATGGCTGGCAATGTTAGCAAACCTCTGCCTCCTCGACCTAAGTCGAAGGCAAGCACTACTACGGGAGTACATTAAGATCAGCACAAACCCGCTCATCCCACTCAACTCTGACCTTTCTACTCAATACGATGCAAGATTAATATCTAGAAATCCACCCCTGCTCTTGGCTAAAAAACTACGTGACGATAATTTTGATTTACACTCCGCATGGTCATCGCAGTGGAACGACTCGGGACGAAGCAGTCTCTTATTCAATCCAGATGATAGGACCACCGATTTTGATCTTCCACGAAAAACCTGGTGTAATTTAAGCCGCTTACGCACATCTACTGCCAGAACTATGGATTGCCTAACCAAGTGGGGACTTGCTAATGACGCCAGCTGTCCATGCGGCCATCCTTTACAAACAGTCAATATTTTTATTGAAAAAACATCATTTGTAGTTATAGGTGTAATATAAAACGTAAAAAAAATTTAAATCATTCGAAGTTCAAACGAGATGGCTCCTTCAATTTGATTCTTAATTCCATAGCTGATTGTGCCGATATTCGTATTTGTGTTAAAATTAATCGCAAAAGGTCGATCACCATACGATGTTAACTGGTTTCTCCAGACACCTTCTTTTACCAAACCATCTTCTACCTCCTCATCAACATAGTTTGTCGGACAATACCAAAGTTTTTGGTCATTGAGCATAATAAAATAAAATTCTTAAATTTGGCCCCTGCAGCGCCTAGGATTCCCCTAGATGGGCAAAATGTATGACCAACCCTACTTTATTTTTCATCTAAATCATTTATTTACCTACCCGCTATCTCCATTCTTTAAGGGGTCTTCTTAGCAAAATGTTCAATGTAGACTAGAAATATATTGAAAAAAAAGTCTCATAAATGCCCAGAAGTCGCCCCAAGTAAGATAAAATGTATGACTGACCTCAATTAGTTTTTTGTCCTTAACATTTTCTCGATACATATTTGCCCCTTATCTTATGAATTAAATCAAAAGTTAGTAACAGATTTAAGTCATTTATGGCTTGTTTTGTTTGCAGCCTAGCTGGATTTTCCAATTTTTTATGAATTATTAAAAAACAAAAATTTTCGAAATTTTGATAAAAAAATTATTTATTATTAAAGATTATGTTAGTCGTGCTTAATTCCCAATTTTTATTCTTGATAAAAAATAAAAAGTTATTGTTGAAGGGATAAGCTATACCTATGCGCATTTAACTGGTTGCTTAGGCCAGATCGTCAGGAAACTTCATCCAAATGTAAGAAGAGATAAACTCACTGTTTGTTGTTGATGTTTTTGTTTAACAGCCAGGCCCACGATGTCACACGTTAACGTTTGCATAGAAAATTACATTTAAAATCAAAACAAATTTTAGAAATTGTTTTTATTTTGAATGTTATTTTCTATGCGAACGTTAACGTGTGACATCGTGCGCCTGGCTGTAAACTTTGATAATGTTACAAGTAAACTGTTGCTTTTAATTATTTTTCGCTTAACAGTTTTATTTGTTAAATATCATTAGTTTTTCTAAAATCTTCGGATGAAGTTTCCTGACGATCTGGTAAGCCAGATTACTTCAACAATAAATTTCAGTGTTTTTATCAAGAATAAAAATTGGGAATTAAGCACGACTAACAAAATCTTTTAAATTAAAATTTTGTATTTCCAAAAATTACTTTGATAAAATTATTTATTTTTCAAAAAAAAAAAAAAATTTGTTTCTAAAACGACTGTTCATATTAAAAAAATTTTACTTTTCTTAAAGGAAATTGTATTGCGGAATTTCGGTTTTTTTTTAGTTATTTCAATAAGCTAAACCGTTTTTGAGTTACGCGAATATCTCATCCTCCATTTTCGAAATAACGGTATATCTCGAAAAAGAGAACTAACCTAAAAAAAAAAACGGTTGTTACCATTGGATTCAGCGTACCCGAATTATGCTAAAACGCTATGTTGTCAATTTCGAGCACAGTGTTAATATCAAGGCCATTAAATTACCTGTATTGACAAAATCTTGCACTCCTGCAGTCAAAAATGACTCTTTTATTAACAAAAAATAAAGGGACGTAACTACAAGTGTGTTTATTTTATAAATGCAAAACGACACCATTAAACATTATTTTCTAACAAAATTTAATAAAAAGGGTCTTTTTTGAAAATTGTTTAAAGAATTTCATGAACGACTTATCAATGCATGTTTTTCTGACCTATTTATAGTTTTCACTTTACAAAGTTTTTTGCACAGCTCAGAGAAATTTATATGTGATCGCTCATATTTAACCATTCATGAATTTTTTTCATAAATGAAAAGTGTAAAATATGTAACTTTTGTTCACAGTCATAAATGAATTGTTAAAATTTCGACAATTCATTCATGTTGTTGAGGAAAAATACATTTTTGCCTTTTTTCAGTCATGAAGAATGAGGAAAAAATGTTTTACTAATGCTCCGCACTAGTAATGTTGTTGTTGATCGACAGTTTGCATGACCACAGCACGAAATGCCTGTGTGTGTAATTTGTTTGTTTAAAATATTTTCGGTAGGCAAAAATTATTAAACAAAAAAAAAAAATTAAAAGAACTGCACATATCGTCATCCTAAATGCAGAATAATGTAACATCACATTTCATTAGTATACATGCAAAGCAACAAACTTGGTAAATGGTAATTATTTGAGATTTAAAAGCAGTTTTAACTATTTCAGCTAAAAATGCGATATCCGACATATTTTTGTGAAAAAATATTACAGCCAATCCTACGATGTCGCACGTTAACGTTCTCTTAAGAATATAAGTCACTCACTTTCATGCGCTTGAGCGTCCCAATAATATTCGACTTGTCGTGCGCATGAGTTTACGTCTGGGTAAAAACATATGAAATCAACCAATGAGTTGAAAGCACCGATTTCGAATTGGATGAAATTTGGTACGAAGGGAAAGTTAAACATAATAATAGCGTTTGCTAACTTTCAGTGTCTTAGCTCTTCTACTTTCAGAATTATGGCCATTCCAAGTTGGAAGAAATCAATAAAAATGCACTCAGATGCCTTAACACAATTTTTAATATCTCGAAAAGTATTCATTGTACGTTAATAATAAGGGGCTCATTTCACAGACAAAAACATGCGCCATTCCAAAAATTTTTTTTTTTAATTTTCGATCAAGGATAATGTAAATAAAAAAAGGACTAAAATTTCCAAAGGATATATCTCGAAAATCAATATTTTTAAAAATTTCAAAAAAATATATGTTAATTCTTATTATGTTTTGTACAAGTCTGCCAAATTTCAATGTGGAGTCTTTATTACAACATGAGTTATTAAGAAAAAAGCAGGCGAAGGTTTATGTATTTCATGATATGTACCAAAATACAAAAAGGTGACAAATTACAAAAAGAAGGACAAATCAAATGTAACGGAACTTTTTCGACTTTTCTTTGCTTAAACTCTTTTTCTCCATTGCTAAACCTTTAATAAAAAGTACAACATTATTTATTATCATTATTTAACACTTTATTATAGCATATTTATTTATTTCTGAAGGATTCCTATTAAAAAATCTGCATCTGCCGAGTAACGCTTGACTTTAATTTTTTTTTATCTACAGGTTCAATAGAATGCAGCTTTTGAGTTCCAGGAATAGTACGCAAATCTTTAAAACGAATTTGAAGGAACCGTGCTTCTTCTTCGTGGTCTTTTAGAGTTAAAAACTCGAAATTACAGTTCAAAAGATTTTGCAGGCACCATTCATATAATTGTTTTGGAGTAGTTATTTGACCTTGTAATGGACGCTGTAAACGAGCTCGACGTGCCTCTCTCTTTACGGTACCTCCAAGACCGTCACTTAGGCCTTTTCCATGGCTTGTTGCAAAAAAATGTCACTCAGCATTACATCCAAAATCTTCCATATGATAACATAAATTTATAAAGTTCTTTTTATTTTTAAACTGGGCAGCACTACCGTCTGAAAATTACGTGATTTTCTTCGGGGTTGTTTTAAACTTTTTTCTCAAAAATACATTCAGGTGGCGATGGAACAGGTGAACAGCTACAAAATCGTGTACAAGACAATCAGATATTATTATGAAGTTTGTATGTTGTGTTTTTGCATCTGATTTAAAATAAATAGCAATTGGGTATAAAGTAGCCTGTGAGTTGTTCCAGTGAAATCCCTGGACTGAATCCTGAATAGTAAAAGAAGCATTTTCTGAAAAATCGCAAACTGCTATATACTCATTTTCTTCCAAATTTGATTTTCTTTCGCTCAGATATGCTGCCTGCTGCTTTGCAATAAATGAATGAGGTAATAGAATTTGAAGCTTTTCACACAGGGAATCCACAAAAACGTCATTTTGCTCTAGTAATTGATTTAGTTTTGCTTTTAAATTTTCAATTCCTGGACACTTGTTACATTTACGTAGGTGACACTATGAAGAAGATGGAATGCATGTCATTTGTTTTAAACAATCTTTGTAACATTCAAGCTGATAATTCGGAACACCAGCAGTTAATTTTTTTTAATTTATAGCATCAATCATCAGCTTCACATTTTGATGCTTTGTACAAACACACACGTTATGAGATCCACTCGCATTTGCTAGAATTATATTCCTCGGACGAAGTTGGCAATACTTTGAAATACCTATTTTTATTCCATCATGTCGTTGCTTGAATAAGGCGTACATTTCTTTTAAGTTTCCAAGCAAAAGTCTTTTATTTTTCCTGACTTTTGTACCATTTTCAAAAACAGACACGAAATCTTTCTGTCCGGGCATACACCTGCTGACGTCATCGGATTCATAAAATGATTTTACTAAACTGCTTGTCACTGGTGAAATTTGAATTCCCAGTTTTGCGTTAGGCGTACTCATCACACCCTTTGTTTCAACCACATGCTTAACTTTTCGCGCGATATAGTTTGTAACCAGGAATTCTTCCTCAATTTTATGTATTGTCCAGCTTTTTGGTAAAATTGTTAGCAGTTGGATTTTCTCACTATTTTTTGTTAATGTTTTAAACTTTTCTTTTAATTGTTCTATTATTTGGGATTGTGGGCACATATGCGAAGTTGATTGTGCTGAACCGTGGAAAATTTTGTCTCGAATCACTTATTTTCCTGAATTTTGCATCTCTGTACCGTTTTTCATGTAACTTCTTCTTCTTTATCGGAGATTGTTCCAGATACGGTAAAGATTGGTTTAATTTTGAAATAGCAACTTCTTCCGTGCCTGACGCAATGTCATCTTCTTCCGTGCCTGACGCAATGTCATCGAAAGTATCTACATTTTCGTTTATGTCTGAACCTTCTTCCAAATTAGATTTATTAGATTTCTTCACATGCGAAAATTTTATTCTACATGTCCCACAAATTTTATTTGAGATCGTAATGTTTTTATCCCTAGTATACTGTAGCATCCATTCTTGGACTTGTCTTAAACTTTTATTGCACCCAGTGTGACCGGATTTTTTAAAAGGATTACAGCAAAATGTTGAATTGAATGGCATATTTTTTATTTAAATACCACAACCGATAGAATTGTGCACGACTTTTTTGTATTGACAATAATTATAATTTATTTAAATATTATGTTTATATCTTTTGTTGCGAACAGACGTGTTTTTATTTTTAACTCCTCGTAGTGAACAATAAAAAATATCAAAAACAAAACATAATTTAAATAAATAACTGTGTTATGTACACATATATGTATACAGTTTTTATAAAAATTGTAAAAATTAAAAACATAAAATAACAAACAATAAGAAAAAAAAAAAAAAATAAACAAACAAGAAAATACTTAAAAACAAAAAACAATGCCTATCGGACATTCTCCGCCAACAATAAATGAGAAAATAAAATTACTGTGTTCACCCGCGCAAATTGTAAGTACCCCTCTATTTAATGAAGCGGCATGGGCTATTCAATGTAAAACACCAACAACAAGTACAAATACTTGTTCAACAGTAACATCAACAGCATGCACAACAACAACAATGTCAACTTCATCGGTATGTAACTCTCTCATTAGTACTCCCACTAATACAAACAGAACTAACATACAAACTAACAATAATAACGAGCAAACAAGTGGAACTCTTAAAAATTCTCTTACATCGGACATACAAGAAAATTATGCTACTTCAAATAAGTTGGTAATGGTCGGTTCAAAGGGTGCTATACCTAAAACAATTAAAATAGATTCCGCAAAAGGTAACGACAACACATTGAAAGGTATTGATCGATACTTTACAATATTAAAGCGAAAACGTAGCCCCAACTCCTCCAAAAATAACCCCACTCCAAAACAAACAAAAAAAGCAGGCATTACTCAAACGGTGAGCCAAAATCGTTTTTCTTTATTAGAAACTAACGATGTCGAAGAAGATGCAGTCGAAACTGTTAAACAGCACAAGCCCCCAGCAATTTTCCTACGTGAACAAAACTCCAACGCTCTAGTGAATTCCTTAACAGCAGCAGTCGGAAAAGATAACTTTTTTGTACAATCTCTGCGCAGAGGAAACGTTCTTGAAACGAAAATTCAGACGTTTACGGAACCAAATTTCCGTAAAACTGTTTCGTACCTCGATTCTGAAAATAAAAATTATTATACCCATCAGCTTAAAAGCGCAAAAGGCTTATCAGTCGTCATAAAAGGCATTGAAAGCAACGTTCCAACAAGTGAAATAGCAAATGCTATAGAAAACGAAGGCTACAAGGTAAAGTCAGTACACGACATAAATAATAGGGATAAAATACCGCAACCACTTTTTAAAGTCGAAATTGCTTTTGAATCTAGCAAACTAAAGGGAAATGACCCCCACCCAATTTATAACCTTCGATACCTTCTTCACCGAAGAATTTCTGTAGAAGAACCTCACAAACGAAAAGACCCACCACAATGCTTAAACTGCCAAGAACTCGGGCACACCAGAATTTATTGCAAGCTTCCATCAGTATATGTAATCTGTGGTGATGTTCATAAAACTTCTGAATGCACGAAAATTAAAAGCGACCCCAGAAACAAAAAGTGTAGCAACTGTGGTGGTAATCAAACCGCAAACTACAGGGGATGTCCAGTATTTTTACAGATAACATTATAAATAAACCCGCTCATCGGCGCTTCCAAGCAAATGACTTTCCAGACTTACCCAACAATAATAATATCTCCACACATTAAAGGCCCTCTGGTCAAACCAATAATAACTCCGCCAGTAACGCTGCCAACCCACTTCCTATGCCTACTAATAAAATGTCGTATGCTCAAGCTGCCCAATGCAGCAGTATTCCTTTGATACGATCAGCAGCTCAGAAGATCCCAGAATTTAGAACTCCCAAAGAATCATCACAGAAATCGCCCCTAGAAAACTCATTAGAGCTTCTGATACAAACTATGAACAGCTTTATATCAAATATGCAAGTCATGATGCAGGAACTGTTAAGAAACCAGGGTATGCTACTTCAAGCATTCGCCTATAAAAAATGAACCAGATAAGAATATGTTACTGGAATGCAAACGGCTTAAGCCAACACAAGTTAGAAGTAGAAAGTTTTCTAAAGTCTCAGTCTATTGACATGTTGCTGGTTTCTGAAACACATTTTACATTAAAAAACTGTTTTCGAATAAAAGGTTACTCTACGTACGATACAAAACATCCCAGTGGCAAAGCATGTGGCGGTGCAGCTATAATAATTAGGAATCAAATTAGCCACTTCTTAATGTCGGAATATAAAACTGATCACATTCAGGCCTCATCAATACTCCCGGCCTCAAATATCACCATATCTTCTATATACTGTCCCCCAAGACACAAAATTACTGATGATCAATTCATTACTTTTTACAAAACTCTAGGCAATAAATTTATAGCAGCAGGAGATTACAATGCAAAGCACACGTTCTGGGGCTCACGACTCACTACTCCGAAGGGCAGACAGCTATTTAAAGCTATATCATCTCTTAAGCTAAACGTTATATCTGACGGACAGCCCACTTATTGGCCTTCAGATCTAAAAAAACTCCCGATTTAATAGATTTTGCAGTCATTAAAAACATCAGACGCGATCAGCTTTCTACAGCCTCTTTGTTTGACCTGTCCTCAGATCACTCTCCCACTATTATATCAATGTTAAATTTTCAAAACATCGAAAACCCCTTTTGTTTCCCCAATAGACATACTAACTGGCTCAAATACCGAATGTATATAAGCTCCCACATATCGCAAAATATTTCGCTTAAATCCGATAATGAAATACAAGATGCTATAAACGTATTCTCTGAAACATTATCAACTGCAGCTAAAGTAGCGACACCTTTCAAACATTACAACGGCACTAAAAACGAATTCTCAACAACTATTCAAAACCTTATAAAAGAAAAGAGAAAACTTAGAAGACAATGGCAACTACATCGCTCTCCTACCTTGAAAATGCAACTAAACCACTGCCAAAGAGCCCTTCATAGTGCTCTCTTGGAGGACAAACAATCAGCTCTAAGGGCATATTTAGAAGGGCTAGAGCCAACAAAGTCCACGGATCATAGTCTTTGGAAAGCCACCAAAAAAATTAATAACCCGATAAAATGTGAGAATGTTATTCGTTATTGTGATGGCAAATGGGCTAGGTCCAATAAAGACAAAGCTGAAGTTTTTGCCGATCACCTCGAAAGAGTGTTTACGCCTAATATTTCCGACTCAGACATAACCTTACCAGCTATTGAAGACCGTGTTGTTTCTCCAATGAAAATTCGTTTCTCGTCCTTAAACTCAGCAATCAAAAAAATCAAAACAAATAAATCGCCTGGCATGGACAAAATTTCAGGAAAAATGATTCGTGAACTACCAACATCTGCCCTAAGGCTAATTTTACTCATTTTCAATGCCATCCTGCGAACCGGTTTTTACCCTAAATCATGGAAATATCAGAAATAATCATGATACCTAAGCCAGGTAAGGACGCTAGTCAAGTGTCATCTTATCGTCCGATAAGCTTACTTTCAATTTTATCAAAGCTCTTTGAGAAGTTATTTTTAAATGCATTGACCCCATACTTAAACGACCGCCACATCATTCAAGTCCATCAGTTTGGATTCCGAAAGGATCATAGCACCATAGAACAGGTTCATCGCATAGTTACTCTTATCAGAAAAGGCTTTGAGGACAAACACTATTGCTCATCACTCTTCATAGACATTTCTCAAGCCTTTGACAAAGTGTGGCACGACGGGCTTTTATATAAAATAAGGTCCTTGTTACCCCAAAATACCCATAACCTACTGCGAAATTATTTATTAGATCGCTCGTTTGTAGTAAAATATAAAGACTATATCTCAGACTCAAGAAGAATCGCAGCTGGAGTTCCCCAAGGCAGTATACTTGGTCCTCTTATGTATATACTCTACACCTCAGATATGCCCACAAGTAATCTGATACACACGTCAACTTTTGCTGACGACACAGCGTTTACAAGCGTACATAAAAATCCAGTAACTGCTTCTAGTTGTCTGCAGACTTATATTAAAGAACTCGAAAAATGGCTTAACAAATGGAAAATAAAGTAAATCCAACAAAGTGTGCACACGACACTTTCACCTTAAGAAACGGCGACTGTCCCAAACTTAAGATTAATAACATCGAAATCCCTCAACAAAATCATATAAAATATCTTGGTATACACCTCGATCGTCGCCTTACTTGGTCTCAACATATTGAATCCAAATCCACACAGCTCAAACTTAAAACACTACAGCTTCAGTGGCTTATTTGCTCTCATTCTGCTCTCAACCTAAACTACAAGGTTCTACTCTACAAAGCTATTATTAAGCCAATATGGACCTATGGTATCCAACTATGGGGAACAGCTTCTGCTTCCAATATAGAGAAATTACAAAGACGACAAAATAAAATATTGCGACAAATTACTGGTGACCCGTGGTATATTAGAAACGCAAATATTCATAAGGACCTCATTTGTTCGCGACGAAATAAAAACCTTCTGCTCCAAATATGCACGAAAACTGGCAACTCATCCGAATCCTCTTGCACAGGATCTACTGTCTTATAACGGACATACTCGCCTCAAGAGGGTCAACACGTTGGTCCTCGCGCAAATTCATGGAAGATGAAACTTTACGAAACAAAAATGGAGTTTCTATTGCAACGGCAATAGACCCAGAAATTACTAATTAATTTAAGATTTTAATACTAATTGTTATTTTCTTATTATAGAAAGATTCAATAAATAAATTGAAAGTCGGAAAAAAAAATTTAAATATTTAGTATCTTTTTTTTGACTTTTCAAACGATCAAGTCACTTTAACACTATAACACTTTGATGTTTATCACTTATGAAATCTAGTATTCAACTGAAGTTTGACTTAGAGTCTCTGAACTATTTATGCTGTTTATTTTTGGTACAAAAAAATAGATTTCAGGTAAAAAAATAAACGCCTTGATTTTCTTGAATTGAAAAATTTGCGTGAACTATGGGTCATAAAATGTTTTTTAAAAAGGGACTGAATTTGCTACTGCCAATAAGCCGGCCACAGGTCATAAAATATTTGTACATTTTTTGTGTGAACAGGCAATAAATATTTCGCCTAGGTTATAAAGTCGAAAAAGTTCCGTTACATTTGATTTGTCCTTCTTTTTGTAATTTGTCACCTTTTTGTATTTTGGTACATTTCATGAAATACATAAACTTTCGCCTGCTTTTTTCTTAATAACTCATGTTGTAATAAAGACTCCACATTGAAATTTGGCAGACTTGTACAAAACATAATAAGAATTAACATACATATATTTTTTTGAAAATTTTCAAAATATTGATTTTCGAGATATATCCTTTGGAAGTCTTAGTCCTTTTTTTATTTACATGATCCTTGATCGAAAATTAAAAACAAAAATTTTTTTGGAATGGCGCATGTTTTTGTCTGTAAAATGAGCCCTTTATTATTAACGTACAATGAATACTTTTCGAGATATTAAAAATTGTGTTAAGGCATCTGAGTGCATTTTTATTGATTTTTGCCAACTTGGAATGGCCATAATTCTGAAAGTTGGAAGGCTATATGTCTGAAAGTTGGCAAATGTTATTGTGCCGATCCATAGATCATGTGTACAAAATCTTATCAAATTTGGAGGTGCTGAGGTAAAAAATTCGGTTGATTTCATATGTTTTTACCCGTCTATTATGTATGTCATTTACAAACTGTTCAATTTGTATTGGTGCCAGATCAACATTCTGTTAAAAAAACGCTTAAACAAATAATTTTTTCGTTAAAAAATGTAACTCTGTACTTACAAACAAAAATCTATTGACAGCAAATTTGTAAACAAAAAAAAGGGAAATTTCTGTGTTTTAAAAATAATATTTAAAAAAGGAAACAATAGTGCAACTTTTGCAAAATTTTATGATTTCTTGGAGGAAATGGATGAAGAAGTTAGAGTTACGAGGAGGCAACTACGGAATATTTCTAATGTGCTCAACATGAACACAAACGAGTAAGTAAATATTTATATTTCAGTATCAGATATTTTTCATATTAATATACATGTGTATATGTACAACAGATTTCTGGCAAACTTTCGCGTTTCCAAGGAAATTGTTATATCTCTGTTGGAAATGCTCAACTTGAAAACGGCACCAGCACTCCGGAGCTCCAAAATTAGGCCCGATGTTAAGCTGGCCACATTTTTGCGCTTCTTAGCAACGGGAAGCTACCAAAGAACTGTTGGTAATGAAAGTGTGTCATCAACAGCAAAGTCGTCTGTAAACAGAATTATTGCTGAATACCTGGACCTGTTTGAAAGCTGGATTTGCCCACAGTGGATAAAAATGCCCACTCCAAAAGAAGAAATAAATATAAAACAAGCGTTTTTTGAGCGCACTGGATTCCCGGGAGTGGTTGGATGTGTGGATGGTACTCATATCCGCATAAAATCCCCAGGCGACAACGTTAAGCGTTTGTACTATAACCGAAAAGGTTTTTGTAGTATAAATGCAATGATGGTAAGTAAATATTATTACAATATTTCTAATTGTTGAGCATTAAATGGAATTTATTTCAGATATGTGACCACAATATGACCATCATGTGTGTTGACGCTAGGCATCCCGGCTCCAATCATGATGCGTTTATTTGGGAATACAGCGCTGTAAATGAAACCCTACAGAACGCTTTTGATGGCGGCAAAAGAAATAGTTATATTCTTGGTAATAAAACTATCTTAATACAAATTTTATATTTTTAAATTCGTTTTCTATTGCAGGTGATGGTGGCTACAAGTTAAGCCCATTTCTGATGACGCCTTTTATAAATCCTATGGACATTTTTGAAAGGCGTTATAATAAAAATCATGCTAGCACCCGAAATGTTGTTGAGCGATGCTTTGGTGTGCTTAAGAACAGATTTCGATGCATTCTTGGTTCTAGAGGTCTGCACTACAGCCCAGAAAAAACAACCCAAATTATTAACGCTTGCTGTGCTGTTCACAACATGTGTTTAAAATACAAATGCATGTAAAATAACATTCAGTTATTGGAAGTCGAAGTCGATGATAACTTGTCGGAAAATATTTCCAACGAAGAAGTAGGCGCGGCAGTTGCAATTAGAAGAGCTATTGCCATTAATTTTTAAGCTTTTTTTCTTAGTTCTTTTAGTTTTAGTTTGTTTATTTATTTCTGCAAACATTTGTATATTTTTTTTCTGGTTAGCGTATTGTATTTGTTTTTATGTTTAATTTAATCATATTACTGTGTAAATTTAAAATTAAAAAAAACAAAATTTTTACTTCTTACCAATTGTCGTAATAATATCTTTGAATTATTCCTTCATTTACCAACCTTTTTTTATTTTTAAGTATTCAAAATGAAAATAAAATTCAATTTCAAAGAAATTTCTTTTAAAGACAATTTTCCAAATTAAGATTTGTTTATTTATTTGGTTAAATCTTGGTATTATTTGCAAACTTTTGTATATACACTTTGGTATAAAGGGATTTTTTTTCTCAGGAGATTCAGCAAAATATTCATTATATCAAAACTCTACTGTATCAGTATATACATATTTGTGGTCATATGGAAGAGTAGCTTAAATCGACAAAAGACAAAATTGAGTTATGACAATAAGAAAAAATTGTTTTAGATGTAATTTTAGCGTCTATTAAAATTGTTACTATATGTATTGTCATGGGTTTCACAATATTTAATTTTATAATTTTGCAAACAAAAGCTTTAAAAACAAAAAATATTTACATAAAGAGAAATTGTTTTTACATACTAATATATGTATAAATGAATAAAAATGATTTGGATTAAATTGAGGGAATTAAAGTTACGATATGTTAATAATATTGGACTACTTGATCCATTTTAGATTAAATGGACAACATAAAACATGGTCCAATGTAATGTAAGCATGGACCATATAATTATTAAAAAAGAGTTTGTAGTTTAACAACTTGTTTTCGTTTTTACACGACATGTTTTCGTTTTTTAAAGATTTCAAAACTAATCCACTGGAGTATACCATCGAGTAGTTTCAAAACTAATCCACTGGGAGTATGTTTGAACATGGAGTAGTTTTAAGACTATTCCGTTGTAATGCAAAGATGAGTTATATGGTCTATACATACATACATAAATACATATCGCTCCTTTATTTTTACATAGTCATATCTCAAAAAACAATCGAACTTGGCAAAATGCGATTAAAGTTTTCAACATTTTCATTCATATGGGCATTTCCAGTAAAAAGTCTATTTTTTGTAACGTAACGCCAGTAAGCAATTAAGCTTGCTTCTCAAAAAATTGTATACATATGCATGTATTATGTATTTTATTTTTTGTATTTTGGTGTAAAGCGCAACTAGCTTTACATTTAGTAGCAAAAAGTGGAACATTTGAAGAACATGGGCCTAAAATACAAGCTTAATTGCTTGCTGGCGTTACATTACAAAAAATAGACTTTTCAGTGGAAGTGCCCATATACAGATGTAACGAAATATATTTTCCTATAACTTCGACTTAATTTAAGATATAATACTGATTTTTTCTTACATATACAGAAGATATGAAGGAAAACTTTTGCTTAAGTAACATACAATTTTTAAATTTTTTGTGATATGACTATGTCTGTTGCAATAAAGGAGCGATATATTGTTTTATATTAAATTTTTGTTTTTGAAATGCTGTGCCAAAATTGTTGTTACGGCTTCAATAGAGTTTAATATTTTGGTTTGGGTTTCGGCATTTTTTCTGGCTGCTTCAGCTTGCATTTCAGCAGCGTCAGCTATCCTCTTGGCAGCTTCTACAACAGGGTTTATTGCATCTACCAGTGCCTTTGCGGAATCAGCTTGTTCCTTAGCTAACGCTGAGGAATGCTCACTAACCCTTAATTGGCGCCGTATGAGGCTGATTTGTTCATCAGCAATAGTTTTTTTTTCTTTGCTGAAGAGCAGCCAGAAATATCATCCTCATTGACATCAAATATTTTTTCTTTTTGTTGTGTGGCTTTTTCGCATATTTGGTGGCTCGCCTGATGCACTATCTTCTCCTTTTCAATCTGCCTGGATGGAGTGACAACTGCTACAGATTTGCTGCTTCTTGGTGGTGTGTCAGATAACACAATGAAACATTGCTCAATAATATCTTTTGGATCTGTTTGTGGAACCACTGAAGACCCGAATACTTTACCGGCTGGCGCTGCAGCCTTGGACAGAAATAATGTTCGGTCCACAACTTCTTCTAGCTCCGAAAGAGTGTTCATGCGATAAACACCACCACCAGTTTCGCTTAAACGTTTTTATTTTCGGCAATTTTTTAAATAGTATAGGAGTGAGCTTTTTATGGGCCTATAGTAAATTATGGACCGATCTTAACGAAATTAAACGGAGTCATTCCCATTCTTTTAAAACTATGACAGACCGAATTTTTAAAACGAATTTGTCCAAACTTGAATGAGAATCGGTGCATTCTGTAACCAATTTATGTTATTTATTCGTAACAAACATTCCATTTTCTTAGGGAGGTTGTTCTACATTTTAGTTCATAACACTTTTTCTACTTAACCGATTAGGAAGGATTTTAATCCCAAACTGGTAAGATGAATATTACAAAAGTTTCACATGGAATGTCCACTAGTCGAGAAGGGTATTAAAATTCCTTAACCACTAAATACCTTTTTCCATTCAGCAACCGTGCGAATTCAACTTCTTAGCGAGTTTAACCCATTGCTCCTCCACAGACAATTTTGTGCTTCCAAAAACTACAGACCCTCTGGCGAACTCCGGATTTTCTTCCATAAATCCAACAAGCGTCTGTAGCTGCAATGTGGATTTCTTTATGCTGAAATATGAATTTTTGTATTGACAAAAACCATTGTACATTTTTATATAATATTATACATATGTATGTATTTATGTATGTACTTTTCATACTTACCATTTGCTTTCCATTTTTAGGTTTATTTTTTTTTATTTAATTTAAAATTGAAGAAATACTACACGCAAAACTAAAATAATTTTTCTGTCGACAACAAAATTACAAGTGATTGCTTTTGACATTTGCTTGCGCACAGATGGCATATAAAATAGTTACAAGGACGCTATTTTGTACTGAAGTGTTTACGTCATCACATATTTGCGACTTGTCGTGCTAAAAAAAATTAGTGGAACACAAATCAGCTGTTTTGCGTTTAGAATGCATGCGAACGTTAACGTGCGACATCGTGGGATTGGCTGTTAATTTCTAAGTTGTGTGTGCTACGTTATATTAATTTGTAATTTTCAGAAACAAAAAGACTTATCATTAGGGAAAAGATTTTCATGCACTAAAAAATCGAAAATATGCACTAAAAACTGAAAAATATGCTTAAAAAAACAAAAAATATGCATTAAGAACTTGAACATTTTCAATAAAAAGCGTTTGCTGAATTTATTTTATTTAAAACAAAAAAACAATAAAAAGTTCTATTGTTATTTTTATTCTATTGTTATCCATAGGTAAAATATTTTTTAAAACTTAATTTAAAAATATATAATTAAAATTTTTGTTTGCATAATCAAATAAATTCTTTTTTTTATCATCAAAAGTAAGCCGTTGTCTGTTAAAAAAGCTTTTGTACATGGAGAATTGTCTCAGCATACTTAAAAGATGGCAATTTATTTGGAAAATATTAATTTTCTAATTCAGATTTCACATTTGATTCCAGATCAAAAATAGTTGAAATTTGTTTTATTTTTCCAAAACATTTTGGATTTTTTTATTTATCGGGCTATTCTTCCTTCCACATTGTAAATTTTACTGGTATATCAATTAATTTGAGTTGACTGTTAAGTGAACTAAATACTTCCTAATTAGTTATTGTTTCACCAATATATCCGAAGTTGGAAAATACAAATGCTAATTTACTTTTGATGTTATTAAAATGTAATATTTCTTTTACTTTTTTAATTGCATAAGCATCGGTAGCAATAAGTTTTTCGATAACAATTTTAAATTGCTCAAAGTTTTTTGTATTCTAACTGGCTGCGGTGGAAAGGGTATCAAGGTTTACATTTCATTAACAATTTGTTACTCGCGAAGGAGCCTTTAAAAATATTTTTCCCATATGAAATCAATAATATCAAATTGGCTTTTAATTTCCTCTGCAACTCGGAGTAAACCATGTGCCAAGCAAGTTACATGTAACAGTTTTGGATAAATGGAATAGCGAAGCCGGTTTTTGTTATACCAAAGAGAAGAAAATCCTTGCGCCCGGCCAAAGGCCGGCTGTGCAGAAAAGCTTTAGCTAGCGAAGCCAACCAATGGCAGACTTAGGATTTTTTGGTACCAATTAACACAGTCTTTATTTCTTTTTATTAAATTTCCAAACCTGCTTATCTTTTGACCTCTGCGTCTCAGAGCATTGGCAGTAATGGCACCAGCAACCTTTTAATGACGCATTAGGAAACACATTTTATAAAGCCTGCCTTAAAGCTGCTTCATAGTCTGTATGAAAAGCTAAAGCTTCGAATTGTAAAAAATTTCTATCAATAAATAATAATTATTTTTTTTTTTTAAGTTTTGATAATCACTTGAAATTTTAGCGGTATTTTAAAAAAAATTTTCCACATTTTAATATTTTTGGTTATAAGTTAAGTTGCGGACATTATGACACTGCTCTGATGGACATAATGACACTTTAAAAAGTGACATTAAGTCCATGGACACTGTGACACTTTTTGGAGTGTCCATGGACACTATGACACCGGACGTTATGACTTGCCACCTTCTGGCTCCTTAAGTAATTCTAAGTAGATTTTGCCATGTCCGTCTGTTGAAAACACGATCACTTTCGAAAAACTCAAAAGGAATTAACAAACTTGGTGTCAAATTGCTTATAGTTATCCTAAGCAGTTTAGGATTGAAATCCAGCAAAATCGGTTCCGTAGGATCAGAGCCATGAATCAAAATGTGGAACCACTACTTTAAAAAATTGATAATTTTGTTGCAAAAACTAACATAAATGGTGGAACAATGCACGGAATGATATGAGATTTTGCAAATGTTCGTTTTATTCGACTGGAAATCACACCGTGAAATTTCATGAAGATCGGTCCATAATTTACCCTAGGCCTAATATAAGCCCTACTCACGGAAAACAATTTAGTACGCCTAAAACCGTAATTATTAATGCTATCATAACAAAATTTGGCCCCTCGCAGTTTTTTAGGACTAGAAATTACACTGTGAAATTTCATGATGGTCGGTCCATAATTTACTATAGGCCCCATATCAAGCCCACTCTGGTTAATTAATTAAATACGAATAAAATTGTAGCAGATATATTTATTGTGGTAAAATTTCTTCCAACTAAGTTTCATATCGCCAGAAAAAATGTCTTGCAATTTTATGATATACGGTCCATAACTTACCATAAGCTTCGTACAGACGATGGTCAGATCTTACAATGTTGGTAAGCAGCGTTGCTTAAATTGCATTAAAATTGGCTAAAATGTCTTACAACTGTGTGAACATTGTAAGCTCATTTGTATTTGCAGAAGTGCAAAATTAATGCATCTGACAATCGCAATATTGTCAGAAAAATATTGCTGTTGGCAACGCCTGCTTACAATATTGTAAGATCTGACCATCGTCTTTACGAAACTTTAGATTCCATATTTTGCAGCCTTCTGAAATTCACTGTAAACGCTAAAACTTTTTTCACCACTGTATTGAAATTTATATTTTTTAATACAAGAACTACCTCTGCGGAATTTTGAGATGATTGGTTCATAACTTACCACGGCTCCAATATAAATCCCCTCCTGAAAATCATCCTTTTGCGCGGGAAATTCAATGGCCGTGTTATCTCACGTCGTGGCGATGGTAACTGGCTGCAACGATCATGTGATTTAACACTGTTTGAGTTCGTTCTTTGGGAATATTTAAAAGAAAAAGTGTACGTTAATAAGCTAAGAAAAATTCAAGAGCTAAAGGATGACATAATTCGGCATATTAACGAAATTGAACCTCAATTATGTCTCCGAGTCTTTGAAAATATGGATACTCGGATAGAGGTATGCCACCGAAGTCGTGGCGAGCATTTGGCCGATATTTTGTTCCACACATAATTGTCATAGATCTTTTTATCATAATTTTCAAATCTATCATATCAAAAATTAAGATAATTATCTGAAAACTTTTTGTTTTATTTACAAATAACATCGAGCATTACGGTTGGACCATTCTGGCCCATTCTGCTGTTTTTACGAATTATTAATTTCCCGTAGTTCCTAGGTGGAACATAGGGCCTCACGAATGACAGTATAAAAATTTCTTGTGGCAAAATAAGATTGGCATATGCCATCGCAGCATATTTAATTATAAAGAAACAACGAATGAAATAAAAAGAATTGTTTTGGTAAGAAATTGGGTGCTGCGGCGCTTAAGTTTCCAAAATACATTACTGAAAAATGGTCTTTAAGCCGTTTTGTCTTTTAATTTGATTCTTATAGACTTTCGAGAACGTGTCCTATAATTCAGGATAACTTTATTTCACTACTCGAAACGAATATATTTATATGCATTCTAAAAATTTGGAAAAGAACTGAAAAGAATACAAAACTGAAAACAGAAGAGAACACCACGAACCGTTTACCCGACTTCATCTGCAGGTCTTCAAAACACTTGCAGTTCACAGCAAGCCGTTCAAGTTACTTCCAGCAAGTAACAAACACGTGTTTCCATATAATTGCTGCAAGTATCTTCTGCAAGTCGAGACTTGGGTTCTCCGGTAAGCTAGCTGGTGGTGGGCTAGTCTGTCTGAAGACAAGCGTGTTTACACGGCTAAAACTTCTGGAAGTGACTTCAGGAAGCAACTTCCGCAAGAAAACTTGGTTGTTAAAAAGATCGCTATAAGAAAATATATTTTTATTTAGTATTTGCAACAGATAGTCTCAAAAGCAATTCTTTTGTTAAAAAACAGCCGCCAACCTGCGCAATATGCAATTTTATGCAAAGCATATATATTTGAAAAAAAAAACTTGGAAAATATGCATGTTTCTATTCTTCATGTAAAAAGCATTTAAAGCTTTCCCTGTAGTGGAATTCTCTAACGATTAACGTTAACGTTAATTTTACTGGCACAGTTTATTGCTTACGGTAACAATACAGCAATTCAGTAACTCAATTTAACAACATAGCTAAAAATTTCAATCAAGTGGCATCTTTGTTAATTAATTAGTATATTTAACGAACACTGCCATCACGTGAAAGCTAATTCTCGTGTGGAATGACTTAAAGTACTTTGGAAACTAACGGAAAACTGCAAAAATAGCGAAAAAATTTTTAATATTTCAAACAAGCCATAAAATTTATTAAAAGTCGCTAAAACTATAAGGAATTGCAAAAATTCGGTAAGAATTGTTAAATTAGCGGATATTCGCAAAAATTTGCAAACAGCGGCTATTTATTAAAATTCGGTAAAGCTCTAAAGAACCACAGAAAAATATCGCTTATATCGCGAACATGGCTTAAATTCGCAAAAAATTGCAAACTTGACAAAAAACGTTAAATTTATTTGAAATCGCTTAAAATAGTAAAAATTAAAATTGTCGGAATATATAACAATTTTTTTTGCGACAAATTCGCGAAATTGTTTAATATTTTGAACAAACCATAAAATTGATTTAGAGTCACTAAAACTATAAGGAACTGTAAAAACTGCTAAATTAGGGAAAATTCGCAAAAATTTGCTAACAGCAGCATAATTGGAAAGTCTACCACTTATTTTGTGTGTAGAAAAGAAAACACTATTAGTGATTTCCGTAAGTTGCATCTAATATGTAATATTTTTAATGATTTTTATAAATTCCCAACAAACAAATTTTTTGATATTATTTTTCCAAAATGTATGTAAATAACGTGAGTTTTAAAAATGTTAATGTGGCTTTTATTTTCCAAAATTTTTGTTTTGTTTTTTTTTTTTGTTTTTGAAAAATAACTACGAATTTGATGATAAAAAATGAAACTTTAATTTAATTAATACCTGACGTTAAGATAGAAAAAAGCAGTAAAAGTCGTTGTTAAAAAGGTTACTGAATTTTGCTGTTAAATATTTTTAACAATTTAAACTATGTTAAAATTGAATAGAGAATCGCACTATTGGTCAAAAGCAAATATCAGAAACTTTTTGGAAAATAATCAATAATGAACTTTAATTTATTCAACATAAAAAATAACAAGAGAAAACTACTATAATATTTTGATTTTTATGATAAATATCAAAATAAGCACTGTTATGTATTCCAAAACAATTTGTTTAAGCGGTAATGTAATAATAGAGCATTACTCATGTTAACACTACTCTACTTGTCGTGAAATAATAATGATCAGCACTGCAAATGTAGTGCATTCATTGGCAAACACTACAGTGTACTTAAATGTTAATGCACTATTTTGATAAGAAATTAATGTAGTGCAGTTAAAGCGTTAAAGTTAGCAATGTAATAATTTTGTACTAAAATAAATTTTAATTAACTTAGTAGTAATGCAAATCGCCCATGTCTGTTAATAATTAAAAAAAAAAAAAAAACAGACTCAAATATTAAAAAACGAAAATTTAACTAAAGCATACTCTTCTGCCGTTGTGTTTCTAGCCACCTATGAAGGACTTCAATTTTAAAAGCAGAGGTATGTTTTGTTATTAGTAAAAATGTAAGTGTGTGAACTTTTTATTATGTAACCAAAAAATTAATCTGTTTCATAACACCCTTAAATATTAATACATTTGTACATTCTACGTACGTTCACCCCTACTGCTTTTAAGCACGAGTCTGTTTGTTTAAAATCTGATTTTCATATCTGGTACAAACAATAACTGAAGGTATATTTAAATAATATTGTGTAATATTAATAATAATAATAATGAATTTACAAGATGCTAAGAACTTAAATATTATAAAATTGCGTACAGTGGAACAGACGTGAATAAGACTTGCAATGTCTAATGACTTTTTTGTAATTTCGCTAGAAGTCCAAACTAACTAAATAGTTTTAACACTAAAAAATCTAAATCATTTAGTTTTATTAAACAGTAGAACAACGCTAGCACTGAAAATGTATATTATGGGCGCTATATAATATACAGATTTGGTCATTTATTTAGGCGAATACGCCTTGCGGCCTTACCTCCCAGTGTTGGCAACATCGGGTCAACCAGCGCCCCCTACCCCTTCGCCACAACCCCGTGACACCAGAGCAAGAGTACCGACTTCAAATTCATGCATTTGGATACATTGCAGATTTAATAATCCTATTCCCATACTCCCATACCATACCATACTCCCTCACAGATTACAAGATGGAATTAGATTTAACGTTATTTAGTGCCCCATTTATGTCCATTGGTCCTTTGGCTAAGTTTAAAATATTTTCCTTTCCTTTGGTATGGAAACCAACTTTCACGTAGCCTAGCGAGTAGGAACGTACAAAATTCCAATACATTCCATATAAATAACGGACAGCCAAGCGATTTACAGTTCTGAAGATCTGCAGCAGTGTGATTTCAAATCTGTTTTTAGCAAAAATACCAAATCTAATTTAACCTGTTCCTTTGGCATACAGTAGATTGTAGCTCTTGAGGCTTAGTCCGCAATAACGATCCTTGTAGATCCACGGTTATTGGACCACCACTATTTCACCACTGTATTTCGATCACGCAGAGAAGCAATACAGCGGATGCTGCCTTTTTGTGTGACAATGCGGTTGTAAATTGCCTGTAAATTGAAATAGACGTACAACCAGAGCTGCCATTTTTGGTTATTTCTAACTAAAATTGGTAATTTTATTTTCAATGTGGAGATCGAGATGCGAATATTTCTTTCGATTTGGTTACTTTCTTTTTCTTCAGATAATAAAACGTATAAATAATCTTTTTTTTTATCTTATATTCATTTTTATTTACCTGTTTTCATTAAGTTTGTTGCCTAACACAAATTATATATACTCCGAAAATCGCCGAAGTTTACTTTTCTTTAGAGTTTTGTTAAGAAAAAATTGACAACTGTGATTTTTATATTAAAGACGGCCAAGTTCAGGAAATCAAAATCAAATGACGTTAAAATCATTGGAGATTTCGATTAATTTTTTTTAATCAGCGTAGTTTTTCCTGCTTTTAAGAGCACATAGTATAAAAAGTATAAATGCGGTTATTTTTATGATCTTTTAAAACAAGATATCTTTAATATTTGTTCGATTTTAATGTCACTAGAGATCGATTCAGAACATGGCTGAAAAAGTACACACAAGTAATTTTAGTTTTTCAACAAAAAGCAGTATGTCAGATCAGGGGACTTATCGCCAAATTGTGAAATCTATTTTGGCAACAGGGATATGAAATTTGATTTGACGATTAGGGATTTTATATTAATTTTGGGTATTTGTTATTTTTACTGTTGAATTTTTATTTTTACTCTATTAAGCAACAAAAACAATTTTTGAAATAAAAGTTTATGACTTGCTAGACTTTTACTAAGTAATGACATTTTTCATGATTTAGTGAAGACGTTACAACAAAAATTGAGGCGATGGCAACAGAGTTATTCTATGGGATAGTGAGCTTAATTATAAGATTGTTCAACTGGTATGAATATCAATGTGTCAACAGAATTTTATGAATCCCAAAAATTGAGTAGGATGATTTGATTGTGAACTTTTTGACTTTGAAAGTTAACTGTCAAATAAATCAAATTGTACACAAGAAATGCAATACAAATAAAATATTTTATGACAAAATTTAAAAATATTTAGTAGACATTTTTGGGGATAAACAAAACAATTTTAATTTAAATTGGTCATTTCAGAATTTGCAGATGAAAACAAATTTTTTTTTTTTTTTCAAATTAATGTTTGTTCATTCAAAGATTAATCGATTTTCTATAAGAATAACTTAAAATTTTTTTGTTTGATTATTTTTTAGTTCGAAAAATAATTTATAAAAAGATTTTTTTTGAAAACGACAACACTTTTCACCCTTTAACTCGACAAATAAACATAATACAATAAAACTATTTCTCACACTCATTCATATCTACTAGAACTATAGCTATGAGAAATATAAAGGAGTTCCAAAAAATTTTTTTATTGGGTTGTCCGCTTCACAAATAATGCCCCATATTCCAAAAAATTTTAATTTATAAACTTTTAATAAACTGAATTTTGTATGTAAATTTGACGGGTTTTACTCTTATAAAACAAAAATATTTTTTATAGATAAGGTTTCCCGTGATTTTTCCTGTATGTAAAAGAATTACATTTCTTGTTCTGTTTTCTTGATTTGTAGTAATTATTTAACTATAAATTGCAAATAACCTTTGTATTACACTTAAAACAAATCTGATATTTTTTTTAATTCACAAAAGGTATTTTAAATTTGGTTATATTTTTGCACATTTGGTAACTTTTTCTAAAATTTTGTTTGCAATAATTTTTTGGTCGATTTTACCCATACGCTTGAAATTGTGGGCCATTTTAATATTTTCTTTGCTAGATTTAATTGAATTTCATACAATCAGCAAAAAAAACCAGAAGCTGAGAGCTTCTTTTGTATGGTGACTGTAGAACCGACCAATATTGATATGCCAAAATGCATTGAGATTTTTAAAAATATTTAAAATTCTATTTTTGCATACATTTAGGGGAATAAACATTTTATTTTTAAAAAAATCTGGTAGTTATTGAAAGAAAAATATTCAAATTAATCTTAAAAAATTTAATGCAGCTTAACACATACAATCGGAAATAGTTGTGTAATAAATTTTGCCAAAAAGTTTCATTCTTTTGGATGTTTCTATTTCTTACTCTTATATAAGTATATGAAACAATTTCATATTGGTATAATTACTACTTAATAAACGAAAATCTTGTCAAACATGTATTATTTTTGAAATAATTTTTAAAATACGCTTCAAATCGTTTGTGCTAATTGCTAAACTCCGTGGCACACTGTAAAATCTAGCATGATGCTCTAACGTTTTAAACCCTCTTCTTCAAATTAATAAATTTGTTTAAAACAGCAAATAAAAAACTGGGAATATAATACTACTTAGACGTTCGTTGTAAATTCAATTTAGATTTTATTTATATATGTGTGTGTGTATATAAGTATATATGAGAACATTTATGATACAAATATGTGAGTAGACCTTAAGAGCTCTTATAAATAATTGAACGTACATGAGAAGTAAGCTTAAGTATCCTTTGGTAAATTTAACGTTAAACAGACCGTCCCCTTTTTTATCACACAGTATTTTTCGTTAAGCTGAATTTTGCTTAACTGCATTTTTTGCCTATCTGCACAAAAAACAAACCATTGTGTATGATGGCTAAATTTTGTTAGCATTCGATTTTTGGTCAACAATGTTTATTTAAAATACAAAATATTATTTTTAAGTGCCTCATAAAAACAAAAAACAAAAATTTTGTATCAATAACTATTTTATGAAAAAGAAAGGCAACTACTTACAACTACAGTTAATGTTGAGAGAATTTCAACTAATTGTAGTGGGGAATGTAAGATGAGATAAACCCACTGTTTATTGTTGATGTGTTTTGTTTAAACTTTGATATTGTTACAAGTAGAACTGTTGCTATAAGTCTTATACGCTTAACAGTTTTATTTGGTTTAATATCTTTAGTTTTTCCAAAATCTTTATGGATGAAGTTTCCTGACGATCTGGCCTTAGCAACCCATCAACAATAAATTTCAAGTGTTTTTATCAATGATAAAAACTGGGAATTAAGCACGAATAACAAAATCTTTTGAAATTAAAATTTTGTATTCCCAACATTGAAATTACTTTTTGTTAATAAACAGGCAAGTGCACCGCCTAAAAAAACACTTAATTGACAACATCTTTTGTAAGTTGTTGTTTGTTTTTATTTTGTTTTTTCTTAACCTACTTCCAACTACAGTTAATGTTGAGAGAATTTCAACTAATTGTAGTGGGGAATGTAAGATGAGATAAACCCACTGTTTATTGTTGATGTGTTTTGTTTAAACTTTGATATTGTTACAAGTAGAACTGTTGCTATAAGTCTTATACGCTTAACAGTTTTATTTGGTTTAATATCTTTAGTTTTTCCAAAATCTTTATGGATGAAGTTTCCTGATGATCTGGCCTAAGCAACCAGTGAAATGCGCATAGGAATAGCTTATCCCATCAACAATAAATTTCAAGTGTTTTTATCAATGATAAAAACTGGGAATTAAGCACGAATAACAAAATCTTTTGAAATTAAAATTTTGTATTCCCAACATTGAAATTACTTTTTGATAATAAACAGGCAAGTGCACCGCCTAAAAAAACACTTAATTGACAACATCTTTTGTAAGTTGTTGTTTGTTTTTATTTTGTTTTTTCTTAACCTACTTACAACTACAGTTAATGTTGAGAGAATTTCAACTAATTGTAGTGGGGAATGTAAGATGAGATAAACCCACTGTTTATTGTTGATGTGTTTTGTTTAAACTTTGATATTGTTACAAGTAGAACTGTTGCTATAAGTCTTATACGCTTAACAGTTTTATTTGGTTTAATATCTTTAGTTTTTCCAAAATCTTTATGGATGAAGTTTCCTGATGATCTGGCCTAAGCAACCAGTGAAATGCGCATAGGAATAGCTTATCCCATCAACAATAAATTTCAAGTGTTTTTATCAATAATAAAAACTGGGAATTAAGCACGAATAACAAAATCTTTTGAAAAAGAAAGGCAAAAAATTTTACTTTGCTGATGTGGTAACACAAATCGCTTAATTGAAAATTAATTTGATCTGGCAGCTGTGATTGTTTGTGCACATATAAACATTGGAAACATACATGCTCTGCTAAAAGCTTGTTATACCCTCCACCACTAGTGGTGAATGAGAGTAGGTATACCAAGTTTTTTATTCCGTGTGAATACATCTAAGACCCTATAAGGTATAAATATTCTGACTTCTTGAGTAATTCTAAAGCTTTGTACAGATCTTCCAATGATGTAATTTTTCTGACAATGCTGCCATTGTCAGATGCATTAATTTTACACATCTGCCAAATGAAACTGAGCTTACAATGTTCACACAAATGCAAGACATTTTTAGGCAATTTAACAACATTAGCTGCGTTCGTTTACCCCAAAATTTGTACTAGATTTTACTGAAATGCGTTCGCGTACACATAAATTTGTTAAATTTTCATATTACTCACCTGCTGGATTTTACTGGAAAAGTAAACGATCGCACATATTGTAACATCTGACCATGTCCGTCTGTTGAAAACACGCTCACTTTCGAAAAACTCGAAAGAAAAGAACAAACTTGGTATTAAATTGCTTGTAGTTGTCCTACACAGAAAAAATGAAGCAAACGATTTTTTTATTTACCACAATAATTATATAGATTACAAAAATTGTAAAAATTTAAAATTGTGAATTTTTTTTTTCAGCCAATGATATTTTAAATTTTAATTAAAAAAATGGTCAAAAAACTTTTCCGTTTCAAACAATGTGTAAACTGATTTAAATAAGTATAGCTCAGGTTTTGACAATTCCCAATAACAATTCTAAAAGTTTAAATTATTTTATTTTAAACGAAAAAATCAATTAAGATTATTTGTTATTTAAATAATATTTTAATTAAAAATTTATTTTTAAACCTCTAAAATGTTAATTAAATCAAAATTATATTTTTAATTTTCTTTCAACAAAAAAAAAATAATTGATTCAATTATCACATTAATAAAATTGAAATACTTTTTAACAATTTTTTTAATTGAAAAAAACTACTGATAATTTTTTCTGTGTAAGCAGTTCGGGATTGAAATCCAGCTCGGTTCAGTAGGATCAGAGCTGTGAGTCAAAATGTGGAACCACCACCCTAAAACGATGATAATTTTATGACAAAAACTAACGTAATTGGTGGAATAATGCACGGAATAATATACGATTTTGCACAAATTCGTTTTAAACGACTGGAAATTATACTGTTAAATTTCGTGAATATCGGTCCATAATTTAACATTTAATTAATTAAATGCGCCTAAAACTGTAGCAGATATAGATATTGCGGTAAAATTTGCTTAAACGTAGCTTCATATGGCCCCAAAAAATGTTATGCAATTTTGTGATATACGGTCCATAATTTACATTAGATCTCATCCTCTGAAATTCACTGTAAACTCGAAAACTAATTTCACTGCTGTATTGAAATTTATTCTAGTTTATGTTTTTTATCACCAGGAATCACTCCACAGGTTCATAATTTACCATGAGTCTAATACAAATTTCCCTTCTGAAAATCATTTTAGTGCGGTTAAAACTGTTACGCATCATGATATTTTACTCAAGCTAGTTCAAATTTCTAAAAAAAACATCAAACTTTCTGATTGCCGGTCAAAAATTTAATATAGGTCTAAACCGCGACCAATGTTAATGCTTTTTTAATATATCTTAATATCATATAAAGCGCACTTCTAAGATATTCGAACTGTCAGTGGAGGGTATAAATGATTCGGCAAAGGCGAATATAGTACTCTTACTTGTTGTTAAATGAGTTGTTTTATATACATATATTAATATTAAATTTAAAACTGTATTAAAAAAATTTGTTGAAAATAATGATTGCATACCTAAATTTAATTTTTTCACAAGAAAAAATTTTACATAACGGTACATTTATACAGGTAAGTGAATTCCTTTAGCAGTATTATTTATGCTGCTAAGTAAATACTGCGTAACAGAATACTTTGCGCACCTGCACGAATTTTCCTGCAAACTTGAATGCGCAGCTAAACGAAATGTACTGTATATTGTAATACCCTCCTTTATAAAAATTCAATAATTTTTTTGTATCCTTTAAAAAAATTCATAAGATGCTTAATTTGGCAGTACTACCATCCCATTGTTTACTAATTTTTATTTGTTTTACTTAAAATAAAAAACAAAAACAGTAACAATTACCAATAATGCTTTAAACACATTCGAGACAGCAAGCTACCGACTTCAATATGTCAAAACTAGAATACATATGGAAATGGAAATGCATATGGAAATGATTATTTTCACGACGACACGGATACATGGCTGCAGGTTGTTGTCTGTGCTTATTTTGTCGTTGTAGTCAAATTAAACTAATTTCTATTTTTGTCCACTACAAAACAGAAGAAGTGCTGCTAATATAAAAAAATATTAAAAAAAAAAATAAGTGCTTAAATTTTTTTTTTTTTTTTGTTAAACAGAAAAGCATCGGCTTGAAACAAGAATATTAACTCGGCTCAACACCATATATAATTTTTTTTTTATATCCTTGAAAGAAGTTCTATAGGAAGATGTTTTTCGCGCCAACGCTTCTAGTTCAGGAGTTATAGGTCGTAAAAGTTTCAAAATACTTTGTCCATATCTCTTTAGGTATAAAATGAATCTATAAAATATGGGAATCATTGGAAAATTCTTTAAAGTGTGTTCCACACGGCGTTTATGGCACACCGATTAACCAATTAAGAGCCAATTTTATATATTTATACTCCGTGGCTGACTTTTTTTTTACAAAATTGGCTTTATCTTTAAATCATGTCGATATAACAATAATTATTTAACCCTACGATATTTTCTTAATAAAGTTTTTCTGAATTACGGTTTTTCGGCGTTGCAGAACACTTATTATTTATGTACATATTACAATAATTCAATCAGTCCAATCATGAATAAAAATTCCCCGGGAGTTTTTTCCCTTTTCCTACTTTTACAATTGAATTAACATAGGAAAAATGAGAGAAGGGAGAAAACTCCTGGGGAATTTTCATTCATAATTGGGATGAATATGTTAGAAGTACATAAATTATTACCAGATATATATTTTTAAGCAAACTTTTAAATAAATTGACTAATTTTCCAAAATAAAATTTTTAAAGCTTAATAAATTTAAAATTTTATATGATGAAGTTACTAAAATATGGTTTATAAAAGATTAACCCCCGTATTTATAAACGATTATTAAATTTAACAAACGTTTATTAAGCCAAATTTTCATACAAAATTTGTTTTGTAAACCTTTATTTAATTTAAAAAATTTTTATAAATACAGGCATAAGTGTTCTTTCCTAAAGATATTATGTTTTAATAAATATGTATATTGACAAAATTTTAAGTTTTGTAGAAAAATCTTTCAAGAAATATTTAATTTTGAAATTGGCCTTTAATGGGCAAATAAATCGGAATTTTTTAAAGATCAAGTGAAGGCCATTTCGAAGTAGTTTCTTATAATACCACTACTTCTTATATCCAGTTTTTACCTAAAAAGTTATTGATACAGGGTACGTTCGTAAATGCAGTTGTTGGGTATCACTTGCGCAGAAGTAAAGTTTAATGTTCGTAAAAGCATCACTTGTAAGAAACTTGGCATCATTCTCATATGTCAAAAGTTTTGATGCAGTAATGCCGCAGCTCTGCAGCAAACTTTGGCAATTATTGCTTCAGTTAATTTTCTGAAGCAATAACTTTTGACAAAAAAGAAATCGTTTAATCGTCAATTATAAGAAAAGTGTTACTTTTTGGTTCAATATTTTCAATTAAATTTGTCATCTTTATTGTAAAAAGCATTTTTATTTAATTTTTGCTTATTAAACTTTTGAAATTTCAAATATTCAAACTTTGCACAGCTGTTGTGCAAAGTATCAGCAACACAACTGCAACTGGTAATCACGCATCAGCAACAACATTTTGCATCACTGCAGCAGTGATACATAGTTTTTATGCATTTACGTACGTACCCAAAGTGTTCTGAAACTTTTACGAACTATACCACGTGTGTTGAAGGAACAAATTTTCTTATTATAAAAGCATTTTATATGTATTTTTCGTTTAATCTGCCGTTAAAATTATATTGTTTATTAGTTACAAAAACGACAAAATTAATATATTTTAATTTTTTTTTTTAAATTCATTTGTTGATAATCTTAAATTAAGTTTGAATAAGAGTCTGCAATTATGCATGTTTTTTTATTTTATAAAAGTAAAAAAATGATAGTGGCACCACTGAAGTATAAAGACATAGTAAACAAAAACAGCTGTTTGTATTTTTTCAATTGTAGCTGCCGTCTTCAACAGTAGCTGACTACACGACTAAAATTTCAGCCAGCAGCATTTGTAGTATTGTGTTCCTGTAGCCTGCTGTGGTGAATGTGTTTAAAGCATAAGAATGCATTTTTTATTGTATTACACATGCAAGTAATTACTTGCAAGTAGAGTACACGTATTAACATCGAAAATGTCGACGAAATAGTCGAATGTTATACAAGTGGCATAAATGTTTACACAGTCAAGTGGAAGTTCCTTATAAATCAGAGCCACCAAGTGCGAAACAGAGCTTTATTTCCAAATAAACAGTGATCATTAATATTACTTTTTCTAATGCCATTGATGTTTTAAGATTAAGATCAATTGTCTTCTTTTTTATATTTGCAATACAAACAAGATATACTTTTACATATACACTAAAAATTCTTAAAACGGTAATTATTGTTTCCACAATCTAGTCAATGTGGTAGCACTGTTAGTGTTTTTGTCATTAGCTGCGTTCGAGAACACAAAAGTTTTTACTATTTTTTACTGAACTTTACTGCATTTTACGAAATTGCGTTCGAGTACACAAAATGCAGTAAATGAAAACACAAATTGAGAGCGAAAATTGACAGTTCTTGTCTGAGTATTTACAAATTTTTGCAGTAAAATTTAGTAAAACCAAAAAAACATATGTTTCAAAAGGTAAACAAACAAAAGTAACAAGCAAAATGCTTACAAATTGTGAAAAAATTGTTAAATAAACGAAAAGTTGAAATAAAAATTAAACAAAAACAAAATGTGAATAAATATTAATTAAACTTGTTTGTGAATCATTAACTTGGCTAAATACCAACATTTGAAACTTTTTTTTATTATGTTAATTTTTTAGAGTTGTAAAAGTGCTAAGTACTTGGGTACTTAGTAATCAATAGCAAAAAACTATTCATGTTCTTTTGAATAAATTAACCCGTCACAAATTAGTAACATCAAATAAAATTAAAAACAAACAAATATAAAAGATTACATAAAATAATTTGTTTGTATTTTCCAAAAATGTTTGTGTTATAAATAGTATTTAATCGAGTACCGATAAGAAAACGAGTTAAGAAGTCAAAAGTGTTAACATTTTTCAACACTTCAATTATTTGTCATCAGCTGTTGCCTTTATTTTACGAATTTTTACAAAATTTGCGTTCGCGTACTTTTTTGGACAACAGCTTTTTGTGAGAGCAAATTTTACAATTTTCTCATTTTACTGCAAAAGTATTCAAACGCACCTATTAACTTGCTGCAAGTATGAAAAAATCACTGTCTCCAGAAATGTCTTACAAATTGAACTGCAAGTTGTTTGCAAGTACGAAAAATATTGTTACGAAAGTTAAATTATCTAAGAATTATTTATAGTTATAGTTATAAGTTATCTTGTAAGTTATAGTTTTATGTCATATAAGTTACTTAAAATTGTCATCTATAATTTTCAACAAAACTGTTATGTTAAAATAATTCCTATATGAATTTCCCAGTTATTTCTAGAAATGGTTTTAGAACATAATAAATAGTTTTTACGGGAAGGGGAAACATCTAGAAATAATTATGAAATATAAAAAGGGGTGACTTATGTATAATGAGTTGAGTTTGTTTGAGAAACGGTTCTGTTCGTAACTAATAATTGTGAACAAAATAATTAATAAAGTTTGTTAAGTTAAATTAGTGTGTGTTTTTATTCGGATTTGCAATTAAAAGAACTCAAACGCGTTTATTAATGGAAAAACGTTACAATATGATGGCGTTTGTGAACAAGTGTGTGTGTATTTAGTTTTTCGAACTTTTACTTGCATGTGTAAATGCCAGTAGTGCAATTCACTAACTTTAAACACTTTAAAAAGTGTTAACGTTAACCACACATTCTGATGTTTACACTAACCACTATGTAATTCACTAACTTATTTATAACCACGGTAAACAGTTTTATATTTATCTTTATTCCAATTGATATTACGTGGCAACTCTGCCAAGCGAAATGTCAAAATAGTAGAAAATAACAAAGAAGAATACAAAAATAACAAAAACCTTGTGATTTGTAAATTTTTAATAGTTGTGTGCAAAGTAAGTAAAAATTATAAATTATTACTATTTTATTAATTTAGTAAATACTTTAAGATTTTAAATTAGAATGGCTAGTACCTCTGCCAAAAGAAGCCGCGCGTCTGCCGAACAGCTAAGTCATATGGTTGACTTTATGATAAGTAACCCGGGACTTGCTGGCGGTAAATTTAAAAAGCTACACGGAAAATTGGAGTGCGACAAAAAGTGGAGCGAATTGTCCGAAACCCTATATTGTCTTGGTGGGGCGGTTAAAGCGGTCAACCAGTGGCAGGCGGTAAGTAAACATTTTTGTATAAATATTAAAAAAAGTAAAATCGTTCATAACCACAAAGGTTTGGAAATAAAAAAGTCGAACTAGTACCAAAGTACGTGACCGTAAAAGGCAACTAGCGCTAACCGGAAATAAGCCGTTGACACAAGAGGCCTTAAGTGACATGAAAAGGCGGGTAGTTTCCGTTATCGGGAACGATTACATTGAGGGCCATGCATCCGTTGCCGAAAATGTTCCAATGGAAGAGGTAAGTTACGGTGAAGTTAAAATGTATGATTAGCTCCAGCAAATTCCTTTTTCCAAAAGAATCTGCAAATACTTCTGGAAGATGGCGAGGAAATTGTCTTGCAATCGCCATCACATACAGAAGTAGCTTTTGATTTTCAATGTGATACGCCGAGTACTTCGCAGAGGGCTGAAAAGAAAGCGAGCCGAGGACGATAGCGAAACAAAGAAGGAATTCTTGGAGATCGCAAGAAAACAGGCTGATGCTTTAAAGGTAATTTTAGCTTGAGATAAATAATAATTAACAAGGAATCTTTATTTGTTTTTGCTTTGCTTTGTTTTATTTTGAATGATGGCCGATGCCATAAAAACGATGGGGGAAGGCCTTAAAGAAACTGCCACTGCGATTACGAATTTAGGCAATGTAATAAGCAAAATGTAAGTAACCCTGTACATTAACATTTTTGTTTACTACTTATAAACCTTAAAAAACTATTATGATTAAGGCCAACATTTTAAAATAACAATTAACAAGAAAAACGTTAATGTAATAATGCCATTATACTATGCATTTACTATGAGTCTTTTTCATAATAATTTATAAGAGGTTTAATAACGATAATTGATTTTTTGTTTCAGAATTAAAGAATTAAAGAATGAATTATTTATTTGTATATACATGTACATATTTTTTAATATTTGTTATTTAATTTTAGTTCTTTTTAATTGTTTGTTTATATTTTGAATTGTTTGCTTTCATTATTATTATTAGATTAATGTTTTTTATGAAATCTTTTCTTTATTTCTTTGAATATTGCTTAATTTATTTTCTTTTTTATTTATTAATTCACCTCACAATTCTAATTGCTTTTTTCTATGTACATATGTATGTGTATAGTTTTAATTTTGGGTTTTTGTTTTATATTTTTGTTAATTTTAATTGATTTTTTTTTTTTAATTATTTGTCTAATGAATTGTTTGCTTTGTATTTATTATATTTTTTTAATTTCATTGAATAGTGGTTATTTTATCATCTTATTTATATTTAATTTATTAATTCACAGCCAATGTGCTAATGGCGCAATTTCTAACTGCTTTATTTTTAATTTTGGTTTTTGTTTTTTATTTTTGTTAATTTTAATTGCTTTTTTTTTATTTTAATTATTTGTCCCTTGAATTTTTTGCTTTGTATTTATTTTTTTTAGTTTCATTGAATGGTGCTTATTTTATCTTTTTATTTATTTTTTAATTCTTAAGATTACCACTGCCAATGTGCGAATATCGGAACTTTTTTTCGATAATAAATAAACAAATAAATGAATAAAATCGTTTTATTTCACAATTTTATTAAAAAGAGTTTTATTTAATAAAATAGGCATATAAATAAAAACGTATAAAAGCAAAAGTACATACATATGTATGTATCTTTGTATATTAATCTGCTTGTTAAACTTATACCCCCGTATTTATAAACGATTATTAAATTTTACAAACGTTTATGAAGCCAAATTTTCATACAAAATTTGTTTTGTAAACTTTTATAAAATTTCAAAAAATTTTATAAATACAGGTAATAATATACATATAACAAGTGTTGGATAAAGCTTTCTACAACAGTTGTTAAAAACTTTTTAACAATTTTTACTAAAAAATTTAGCTTGGAAATATAAATTGCTCATTTGTAACATAGGCAATTAATAGTTCTTCGAAAAAAGTGGAAGGTGTAACTTTGTTCCTATGAACTATTGCCTATGTAAAATAATTTGCAATTAAGCGGTCTTGGACACGTTTCGCTATTGACGATGGTAGATTTTGATTTACCAAATCGCTAATTGTATGAGGTACTGAAGTCTCCAAGTCTGTTTCATAGCTTTGGTCGTGTAAATTAATATTATGTAACGTTGCGCAGGCGTTAACAACTTTTCCGGCAAAGCCTGGATCATATAATAGTATTCTTTGCTTAGATAAGCATCGCCAAGTTCCTTTTAGGACGCCAAATAGTCGTTCAACAGGATTACGAGCCTTACACAAGGCCTCATTATAACGAAATTTAGAACTTCCTTCTAACTGGTTTGGTAGAGGAGTCATCAACCTTGGCTCTAACAGGTATCCGGAAATCTCCTGTAGATTTTTATGTGTTTTTTTTTAATTTATAGTTTTAGTTTTTTATGTAAAAATCTTAAATTTACATACCAATTAAAAACATATTGTGGTTTCCGTTTTCGAAACTTCGTTGCATAACTCTTCGAACTGCAGAGGAGCTCCATACGTAAGAATCGTGTCGTGCTCCTGGGTATTTAGCATTCACATTTAAAATTTTCAAATTGGGATCACATATCTGCACGTATGTATGTAAAAAAAGACAATTGTATTGTTGTTGTTGCTGTTTTTAAAGCTGCACTTACCATTTGGACATTAATTGAGTGGTAGCTATGGTGATTGACGTAAGCTTCTTCATGGCTTTTTGGAGCTAATATTGCAACATGTGTGCAATCGATTGCACCGATAGTACCCGCAACAAAAGGTGAAGAAGCTGATGCAAAAATTGCTTTTGCAGTTTGACGTTCTTCCTGAGTCATTGGGAACTTTATATTTGCACAAAACATCGTATTGTTAATTGCATTAGTTACTCGATGTATGCAGCTTACTGATGACTGGCTCATGGATAAGCCCCATTGCTCTCCTACAGGCCGTTGGTAACATCCAGTTGCATAGAAACGTAAAGTCGCTAGCACCTGAAAAAAATATTTTTTTTATATATAATATTATTTGACGATGTATACATATATTTATATATATACCTGTTTTTCAGACAATATTCCAGTAATCCTTGAACCTTTTAAAAGACCATCAAGTTGTGAAAAAAATGTTTTTTTTTATATAATATTATTTGACGTTGTATACATATATTTATATATATACCTGTTTTTCAGACGATATTCCAGTAATCCTTGAACCTTTTAAAAGACCATCAAGTTGTGACACAATTTCTTTAGCCAATTCCGGACTTAAACGGTAGAGTTTTTAAATTCTGTTGATGTTAACTCAAAAGGATCATCTGTATCACGAAGATCACGCCGGTTGACTAAAGGAGCATTATCAAATGACTCATTCTCCAATAAATTGAACTCTAAATACTCCAAAGCCATTATTTTCAAAGATTGTTAGGTAAACAGTAAACAAACACTTTTTTTAACGGATTAAACCACACACAAAATTCTGCTGTTAATAGGTCTGTCTGCGTACACATATCTTGCATCATTTTGTGAAAAATGTTGCAAAATATTACAAAATGTTGTCTGTGTACTCCAAATCTCATGCAGCGAGAGAGGCAAAAAGAGAATTTTTTGACAGTTGGAAGTTAGAGAACTTACAAAATGATGACTGGCTCATGGATAAGCCCCATTGCTCTCCTACAGGCCGTTGGTAACATCCAGTTGCATAGAAACGTAAAGTCGCTAGCACCTGAAAAAAATATTTTTTTTTATATAATATTATTTGACGATGTATACATATATTTATATATATACCTGTTTTTCAGACAATATTCCAGTAATCCTTGAACCTTTTAAAAGACCATCAAGTTGTGAAAAAAATGTTTTTTTTTATATAATATTATTTGACGTTGTATACATATATTTATATATATACCTGTTTTTCAGACGATATTCCAGTAATCCTTGAACCTTTTAAAAGACCATCAAGTTGTGACACAATTTCTTTAGCCAATTCCGGACTTAAACGGTAGAGTTTTTAAATTCTGTTGATGTTAACTCAAAAGGATCATCTGTATCACGAAGATCACGCCGGTTGACTAAAGGAGCATTATCAAATGACTCATTCTCCAATAAATTGAACTCTAAATACTCCAAAGCCATTATTTTCAAAGATTGTTAGGTAAACAGTAAACAAACACTTTTTTTAACGGATTAAACCACACACAAAATTCTGCTGTTAATAGGTCTGTCTGCGTACACATATCTTGCATCATTTTGTGAAAAATGTTGCAAAATATTACAAAATGTTGTCTGTGTACTCCAAATCTCTTGCAGCGAGAGAGGCAAAAAGAGAATTTTTTGACAGTTGGAAGTTAGAGAACTTACAAAATGTTACTGGAGAAATTTCCTCTTGCAAGATTTTACAACTAGTTTGAACAGCTGTTTTTATTACGTGTGCCAAGATAGCGTCGACGAAATAGCGTCGAATTTGGGAATATAAAAACCGGGAAAACAAAATACCCAAATTATGGTCTTTTGAAGAAAAACAACAAAAAGTTTGCGTCGAATTTAGGAATTTAGGGGGATTTCCAAAAGTAAAAAAAAGTTAGCGTCGAATTTGGGAATTTAAAATGGGGAAGTAAAAATAACTAATATTTTTAATAAAAATACAAAAAATAGTTAGCACAAATAAAAAAATACACATTTAGGAACAAAATAAGCAATGCGTGCAAAAATTCGTTCGGTTAGTTCCCGAGATATTTGGGTGCATCCAAAATGGTCAGTACAAAGCTTTACTGACTTATCCCTTGGAACACAAGCTTTTGCACGGTATAAAGGCTGAGTTCCAAAGCGTCGGTTGCAAAGCAACTATCTTTTTTAAATGCATGCTACAATGCAACAGTGTAGGTTATTACAATTCTATTTGTCCCAATGTGCACCAAAAAAGTATTTAATGAGAACATAATACAAAAGCTGTGCATTATTAAACTTGAATATACATTTTTGACTTGTGCTGCAAAGTATATTGATGTTTTGGAACTCAGCCAAACTGTATATATTCTGCACAAAATCGAACCCAGAAATCTCATTTTGTTCCAAAAAGTAAATTTTTTTTAACTATTTTTTGTATTTGTGTTAAAAATATTAAATATTTATACTTCCCCTTTTAAATTCGACGCTAACTTTTTGATTTCATTCGGTAAATCCCATTATTTGGGTATTTTTGTTTCCCGGTTTTTAAATTCCCAAAAGTCGCTATTTCGTCGACGCTATCTTGGCACACGTAAATAATTTTTCAATTGCCTACAAGATTTCTTGCAAGATTTCACTGGATTCTGTCTGCGTACTTTTTGAGATATTTTCAGCCGACAGAGTAAAACTGGTCTTACTCTCCCAAAAAAATTTACTGAGTATTTGCTACTGGAAAAGTACGCAGACAGATCTAATAAACCACAATTTGTTTTGCTAAAAATAACAGCTGGCTTTAAACACCAGCAGATGTCGTTAAAAGTGTTAGTGAATAGCAAAATGGTTAATTTTGTGGTTAACATTTTTAAACGAAACAGTTGTGGTTTATAAAGCATAACGAATCGCACTACAGGTTAAGTGGATATAAAATCGTTGAACTAAGTTAAACAAAAATAACCTTTAACAAGTAGAAGCGTTTAATTTTCATCTGTCCATTCTTTTTGACTTTTCATTATTGCAATATAAACTATTAAGAACAGGGCTACCTGGTATTTTCTTCCTTGTCCCCAAAAAATTAAAAAAATATCCCCAAAAATCACCAAATTACAAAAAAGTAACCTTAAAAAGCTAATATTCGCTTATTGATATTTTTTCTGACCAAATTAAAAATTTTTTTAAAAAATAGTAAGAAAAATTTTAATAAGAAATCCCCAAAAATCCCCACATAAAAATTTTTGGTAAAAAACATATTTTATTTCGTTTGAAACGACTGGTTTCGGCTTGTTTTTTAAATCATTTCATGCGATTCCAGTGAGGAATTACAAGCAGAACTGGTTTTGAAGACGAGTGGGTCAGTTAATAAGAATTTGGAGCTTGTTATATCCGTTTTAGCCATCCCTCCTGGAAAATATTGAAGGAATAAGACTATTAAAGTATAATAGCTTTTGAGGATTGTAATTTGACTTAGAATACACATTCGAATAATATGAAAATTTATAATAAATGTAACTCACCATGAGAAATAAAATTCCTAGATTCTATTTGTTAAAAATATTAATCTTAATTAGTACCCTTTACACCGTATAAGTTGTTGATAAGAGTAAGATAAAAGTGTTGCAACTTTTTTCATATTTTATATACGAAACAAAGAAAAATAAGCGTAAATAATAAAAGAAGGGAAAATGTATTAAAAATGTGCAAAATCCCCAAAAAAAAATCCCCAATCCCCAAATGACTTCCTTTGTCCTTTTTGGTTGCATGAAAGCCCCAACTTTGGGGATAAATCCCCAAGTCTGGCACCCCTGATTAAGAAAGTATAGTAAGTCAAGCCCGACTTTTTGATACCCTTGACGCCGTATATAAGCCCACCATTTCGAGATTGTGCTCTATTTGGAACACATGCCCAAAGTATTTACCTAAATGATTTAAAAAATCTTAAATTTTTGAAAAACTGGTTATGTTTGCAGAAGACATAATTTTGTTTTACCCATATAAACATGAAACTTCTCTAAAAGCTCATATGAAATATGATGCAGCAATGATAACGGAGTATGCGAGGATAAATAAGATATGTTTAAATGCGGAAGAAACAAAACATTTAAGATTTAGGCCTTATATGGTTCGTGATCAAAACTTCAGCATTTTGGGGATGGTAAACTTGTACATGAGGTCTTCTCAACAAAAAAACTTGGTATACACCTTCAAAGTAACCTATCGTGGGATATGCATATAAATAATTTGAAGTCAAAGATTGCATATACCACCGGTTTGATTTATTAGTTTAAAAAAAAATTGTACGTTAAAACAAAACTGATAATATATTAAACCCTAGTTCAAAGTCACCTTAATTATATGGCTGTTGTGTACGCGTGGAAAAAAAGCAATGCGCTGAAATGAGTATGAAAAAATTCAAGGATAAATTCGAAGAACAAAATTTTTAAACACACATTAATAAAAATGAAATGATCCATATATGTAATCTAATCTCGTGAGAACGGCTGGAGCGATATGGCTGATTTTTATACCCTTCACCGAAGGTAAAAGGATATGTATAAGTTTGTCATTCCGTTTGTAATTTTTCAATTATTGATAAAGTTTATATATTCTGAGTCCTTATGAGGAGCGAAGTAAATTTATCGATGTCCGTCTGTCCGTTGAAATGGATTTTCCGAAAACCCTAGAAATGATGGGGACTTGGTAGTCATATCTTTATGTCACATATGGTCCGGAATTGTTTGCTATTGAAATTTAGCATGATCGGTCCACAAATGGCTGAGATATGAGCAAAAAACCACTACTGCCTCTAATTTTACCCAAAAATCTCTTGTTGATGTTTTTATACCCTCCAACCCCACTAGTGGTGAATGAGGGTATACTAAGTTTGTCATTCCGCTCACACGCTCACTCTCGAAAAACTCAAAGGAAATGAACAAACTTCGTGTAAAGTTACTTGTAGTTATCCTAAGCAGTTTGTGACTGAAATCCAAAATCGGTTCAGTAGGATTAGAGCTATGAATCAAAATGTGGAACAACCACCCTAAAAAATTGATAATTTTGTTACAAAAACTAACATAAACGGAATGATATAAGATTTTGCACAAATTCGTTTTATACGATTGGACATCACGCTGTTTAATTTCGTAAAGATCGGTCCATAATTGCTCCACATAAACTCTACTCTCGGAAAACCGTTTAGTACGCCTTAAACCGTCCTAAAAAATGCTATCATAATATACTTTAGTACGTCACAGTTTTATAGGACTAGAAATTACACCGTGAAATTTCGTGCAGATCGGTCTTTAATTTGCCCTAGCACCCAAATAAACCGTACTCCCGGAAAACAGTTTAGTGCGCCTAAGACCGTAATAAATAATTTTTTTTTTATATTTATTTATTGAATCTTCATATATTAAATATGAACTAACAATAACACGGTGCTACAGTGAAAATATAGTTGGAAAGTGACCTAGTGTAGGTTATAGACCGTATTGAGTAGATCATAAATCAATTTTAAAAGGTTCGGAATCACCCTCAAATTTCCGAGTTATTCCGAAAAAAAAATTTTCTGGTAGGTTCGAGTACTTATGAACACTTAACTCAGTTAATTTTTAGCCGATATTTATTTTTTAAACGATTTCAGAAAGAAGAGAAATGTGCCTTTCTCTCTTTGGTATGTGTATACAATTTTTGTAGTATGTATATATAAATATATATGTGGCGCCCTATGAATGAACGATATGTCAATGAAGTTTCTAAAACAGAAAATATAATTTTCTGCCACGCCACCAAATACAGCCCTTTTGGTTTTTTATATGTAGCGTTGCCATTTAAAGTCCGATCTCATCAAATCGCATATCGTTGTTCATGTCTTGACGGTGGCTTAATTTTTAATCTTGTAGGGTATTTACGTATCATAGAGATCATTAGTATTAAATCTCTTAACATGAGTAAAGCTTTATTAAAAGCTTTTGTCATTAAATGAACACCTGCAATGGAATATTGTATGTATCCATTTATTGACAACAACAACAACAGCAAAGGGATTGCTGAAAACCTTTTGCTGTCTAATTTAGTATTACATTTTACATTTTAAGCTCACTCACTTTTTGTACAGCAAATGAATTGCAAGTCTAATAGAAGTAAACAAAAATATACAAGTGAAATTAAATAAAGCAAATAATTAAAAATTTAAAGTATAATAAACTCAATTGGTTTTATTTCATAAAGGCTGAGTTTATTACAGTGGCGACGAGGATTAAAACCAATTTTATTTTCAATACAAATTGATTCAACGTGAACGTGGTGCAGCAGAAAGAATTGCTAATTTTTTTTAATAAAACAACAAAAATAAGATGGCTACACAAGAGACACAAAATGCACAAATAATTGGTAGAGCGACAAAAAGTGGAGCGAATTGTCCGAAACCCTATATTGTCTTGGTGGGGCGGTTAAAGCGGTCAACCAGTGGCAGGCGGTAAGTAAACATTTTTGTATAAATATTAAAAAAAGTAAAATCGTTCATAACCACAAAGGTTTTGAAATAAAAAAGTCGAACTAGTACCAAAGTACGTGACCGTAAAAGGCAACTAGCGCTAACCGGAAATAAGCCGTTGACACAAGAGGCCTTAAGTGACATGAAAAGGCGGGTAGTTTCCGTTATCGGGAACGATTACATTGAGGGCCATGCATCCGTTGCCGAAAATGTTCCAATGGAAGAGGTAAGTTACGGTGAAGTTAAAATGTATGATTAGCTCCAGCAAATTCCTTTTTCCAAAAGAATCTGCAAATACTTCTGGAAGATGGCGAGGAAATTGTCTTGCAATCGCCATCACATACAGAAGTAGCTTTTGATTTTCAATGTGATACGCCGAGTACTTCGCAGAGGGCTGAAAAGAAAGCGAGCCGAGGACGATAGCGAAACAAAGAAGGAATTCTTGGAGATCGCAAGAAAACAGGCTGATGCTTTAAAGGTAATTTTAGCTTGAGATAAATAATAATTAACAAGGAATCTTTATTTGTTTTTGCTTTGCTTTGTTTTATTTTGAATGATGGCCGATGCCATAAAAACGATGGGGGAAGGCCTTAAAGAAACTGCCACTGCGATTACGAATTTAGGCAATGTAATAAGCAAAATGTAAGTAACCCTGTACATTAACATTTTTGTTTACTACTTATAAACCTTAAAAAACTATTATGATTAAGGCCAACATTTTAAAATAACAATTAACAAGAAAAACGTTAATGTAATAATGCCATTATACTATGCATTTACTATGAGTCTTTTTCATAATAATTTATAAGAGGTTTAATAACGATAATTGATTTTTTGTTTCAGAATTAAAGAATGAATTATTTATTTGTATATACATGTACATATTTTTTAATATTTGTTATTTAATTTTAGTTCTTTTTAATTGTTTGTTTATATTTTGAATTGTTTGCTTTCATTATTATTATTAGATTAATGTTTTTTATGAAATCTTTTCTTTATTTCTTTGAATATTGCTTAATTTATTTTCTTTTTTATTTATTAATTCACCTCACAATTCTAATTGCTTTTTTCTATGTACATATGTATGTGTATAGTTTTAATTTTGGGTTTTTGTTTTATATTTTTGTTAATTTTAATTGATTTTTTTTTTTAATTATTTGTCTAATGAATTGTTTGCTTTGTATTTATTATATTTTTTTAATTTCATTGAATAGTGGTTATTTTATCATCTTATTTATATTTAATTTATTAATTCACAGCCAATGTGCTAATGGCGCAATTTCTAACTGCTTTATTTTTAATTTTGGTTTTTGTTTTTTATTTTTGTTAATTTTAATTGCTTTTTTTTTATTTTAATTATTTGTCCCTTGAATTTTTTGCTTTGTATTTATTTTTTTTAGTTTCATTGAATGGTGCTTATTTTATCTTTTTATTTATTTTTTAATTCTTAAGATTACCACTGCCAATGTGCGAATATCGGAACTTTTTTTCGATAATAAATAAACAAATAAATGAATAAAATCGTTTTATTTCACAATTTTATTAAAAAGAGTTTTATTTAATAAAATAGGCATATAAATAAAAACGTATAAAAGCAAAAGTACATACATATGTATGTATCTTTGTATATTAATCTGCTTGTTAAACTTATACCCCCGTATTTATAAACGATTATTAAATTTTACAAACGTTTATGAAGCCAAATTTTCATACAAAATTTGTTTTGTAAACTTTTATAAAATTTCAAAAAATTTTATAAATACAGGTAATAATATACATATAACAAGTGTTGGATAAAGCTTTCTACAACAGTTGTTAAAAACTTTTTAACAATTTTTACTAAAAAATTTAGCTTGGAAATATAAATTGCTCATTTGTAACATAGGCAATTAATAGTTCTTCGAAAAAAGTGGAAGGTGTAACTTTGTTCCTATGAACTATTGCCTATGTAAAATAATTTGCAATTAAGCGGTCTTGGACACGTTTCGCTATTGACGATGGTAGATTTTGATTTACCAAATCGCTAATTGTATGAGGTACTGAAGTCTCCAAGTCTGTTTCATAGCTTTGGTCGTGTAAATTAATATTATGTAACGTTGCGCAGGCGTTAACAACTTTTCCGGCAAAGCCTGGATCATATAATAGTATTCTTTGCTTAGATAAGCATCGCCAAGTTCCTTTTAGGACGCCAAATAGTCGTTCAACAGGATTACGAGCCTTACACAAGGCCTCATTATAACGAAATTTAGAACTTCCTTCTAACTGGTTTGGTAGAGGAGTCATCAACCTTGGCTCTAACAGGTATCCGGAAATCTCCTGTAGATTTTTATGTGTTTTTTTTTAATTTATAGTTTTAGTTTTTTATGTAAAAATCTTAAATTTACATACCAATTAAAAACATATTGTGGTTTCCGTTTTCGAAACTTCGTTGCATAACTCTTCGAACTGCAGAGGAGCTCCATACGTAAGAATCGTGTCGTGCTCCTGGGTATTTAGCATTCACATTTAAAATTTTCAAATTGGGATCACATATCTGCACGTATGTATGTAAAAAAAGACAATTGTATTGTTGTTGTTGCTGTTTTTAAAGCTGCACTTACCATTTGGACATTAATTGAGTGGTAGCTATGGTGATTGACGTAAGCTTCTTCATGGCTTTTTGGAGCTAATATTGCAACATGTGTGCAATCGATTGCACCGATAGTACCCGCAACAAAGGGTGAAGAAGCTGATGCAAAAATTGCTTTTGCAGTTTGACGTTCTTCCTGAGTCATTGGGAACTTTATATTTGCACAAAACATCGTATTGTTAATTGCATTAGTTACTCGATGTATGCAGCTTACTGATGACTGGCTCATGGATAAGCCCCATTGCTCTCCTACAGGCCGTTGGTAACATCCAGTTGCATAGAAACGTAAAGTCGCTAGCACCTGAAAAAAATATTTTTTTTTATATAATATTATTTGACGATGTATACATATATTTATATATATACCTGTTTTTCAGACAATATTCCAGTAATCCTTGAACCTTTTAAAAGACCATCAAGTTGTGAAAAAAATGTTTTTTTTTATATAATATTATTTGACGTTGTATACATATATTTATATATATACCTGTTTTTCAGACGATATTCCAGTAATCCTTGAACCTTTTAAAAGACCATCAAGTTGTGACACAATTTCTTTAGCCAATTCCGGACTTAAACGGTAGAGTTTTTAAATTCTGTTGATGTTAACTCAAAAGGATCATCTGTATCACGAAGATCACGCCGGTTGACTAAAGGAGCATTATCAAATGACTCATTCTCCAATAAATTGAACTCTAAATACTCCAAAGCCATTATTTTCAAAGATTGTTAGGTAAACAGTAAACAAACACTTTTTTTAACGGATTAAACCACACACAAAATTCTGCTGTTAATAGGTCTGTCTGCGTACACATATCTTGCATCATTTTGTGAAAAATGTTGCAAAATATTACAAAATGTTGTCTGTGTACTCCAAATCTCATGCAGCGAGAGAGGCAAAAAGAGAATTTTTTGACAGTTGGAAGTTAGAGAACTTACAAAATGATGACTGGCTCATGGATAAGCCCCATTGCTCTCCTACAGGCCGTTGGTAACATCCAGTTGCATAGAAACGTAAAGTCGCTAGCACCTGAAAAAAATATTTTTTTTTATATAATATTATTTGACGATGTATACATATATTTATATATATACCTGTTTTTCAGACAATATTCCAGTAATCCTTGAACCTTTTAAAAGACCATCAAGTTGTGAAAAAAATGTTTTTTTTTATATAATATTATTTGACGTTGTATACATATATTTATATATATACCTGTTTTTCAGACGATATTCCAGTAATCCTTGAACCTTTTAAAAGACCATCAAGTTGTGACACAATTTCTTTAGCCAATTCCGGACTTAAACGGTAGAGTTTTTAAATTCTGTTGATGTTAACTCAAAAGGATCATCTGTATCACGAAGATCACGCCGGTTGACTAAAGGAGCATTATCAAATGACTCATTCTCCAATAAATTGAACTCTAAATACTCCAAAGCCATTATTTTCAAAGATTGTTAGGTAAACAGTAAACAAACACTTTTTTTAACGGATTAAACCACACACAAAATTCTGCTGTTAATAGGTCTGTCTGCGTACACATATCTTGCATCATTTTGTGAAAAATGTTGCAAAATATTACAAAATGTTGTCTGTGTACTCCAAATCTCTTGCAGCGAGAGAGGCAAAAAGAGAATTTTTTGACAGTTGGAAGTTAGAGAACTTACAAAATGTTACTGGAGAAATTTCCTCTTGCAAGATTTTACAACTAGTTTGAACAGCTGTTTTTATTACGTGTGCCAAGATAGCGTCGACGAAATAGCGTCGAATTTGGGAATATAAAAACCGGGAAAACAAAATACCCAAATTATGGTCTTTTGAAGAAAAACAACAAAAAGTTTGCGTCGAATTTAGGAATTTAGGGGGATTTCCAAAAGTAAAAAAAAGTTAGCGTCGAATTTGGGAATTTAAAATGGGGAAGTAAAAATAACTAATATTTTTAATAAAAATACAAAAAATAGTTAGCACAAATAAAAAAATACACATTTAGGAACAAAATAAGCAATGCGTGCAAAAATTCGTTCGGTTAGTTCCCGAGATATTTGGGTGCATCCAAAATGGTCAGTACAAAGCTTTACTGACTTATCCCTTGGAACACAAGCTTTTGCACGGTATAAAGGCTGAGTTCCAAAGCGTCGGTTGCAAAGCAACTATCTTTTTTAAATGCATGCTACAATGCAACAGTGTAGGTTATTACAATTCTATTTGTCCCAATGTGCACCAAAAAAGTATTTAATGAGAACATAATACAAAAGCTGTGCATTATTAAACTTGAATATACATTTTTGACTTGTGCTGCAAAGTATATTGATGTTTTGGAACTCAGCCAAACTGTATATATTCTGCACAAAATCGAACCCAGAAATCTCATTTTGTTCCAAAAAGTAAATTTTTTTTAACTATTTTTTGTATTTTTGTTAAAAATATTAAATATTTATACTTCCCCTTTTAAATTCGACGCTAACTTTTTGATTTCATTCGGTAAATCCCATTATTTGGGTATTTTTGTTTCCCGGTTTTTAAATTCCCAAAAGTCGCTATTTCGTCGACGCTATCTTGGCACACGTAAATAATTTTTCAATTGCCTACAAGATTTCTTGCAAGATTTCACTGGATTCTGTCTGCGTACTTTTTGAGATATTTTCAGCCGACAGAGTAAAACTGGTCTTACTCTCCCAAAAAAATTTACTGAGTATTTGCTACTGGAAAAGTACGCAGACAGATCTAATAAACCACAATTTGTTTTGCTAAAAATAACAGCTGGCTTTAAACACCAGCAGATGTCGTTAAAAGTGTTAGTGAATAGCAAAATGGTTAATTTTGTGGTTAACATTTTTAAACGAAACAGTTGTGGTTTATAAAGCATAATGAATCGCACTACAGGTTAAGTGGATATAAAATCGTTGAACTAAGTTAAACAAAAATAACCTTTAACAAGTAGAAGCGTTTAATTTTCATCTGTCCATTCTTTTTGACTTTTCATTATTGCAATATAAACTATTAAGAACAGGGCTACCTGGTATTTTCTTCCTTGTCCCCAAAAAATTAAAAAAATATCCCCAAAAATCACCAAATTACAAAAAAGTAACCTTAAAAAGCTAATATTCGCTTATTGATATTTTTTCTGACCAAATTAAAAATTTTTTTAAAAAATAGTAAGAAAAATTTTAATAAGAAATCCCCAAAAATCCCCACATAAAAATTTTTGGTAAAAAACATATTTTATTTCGTTTGAAACGACTGGTTTCGGCTTGTTTTTTAAATCATTTCATGCGATTCCAGTGAGGAATTACAAGCAGAACTGGTTTTGAAGACGAGTGGGTCAGTTAATAAGAATTTGGAGCTTGTTATATCCGTTTTAGCCATCCCTCCTGGAAAATATTGAAGGAATAAGACTATTAAAGTATAATAGCTTTTGAGGATTGTAATTTGACTTAGAATACACATTCGAATAATATGAAAATTTATAATAAATGTAACTCACCATGAGAAATAAAATTCCTAGATTCTATTTGTTAAAAATATTAATCTTAATTAGTACCCTTTACACCGTATAAGTTGTTGATAAGAGTAAGATAAAAGTGTTGCAACTTTTTTCATATTTTATATACGAAACAAAGAAAAATAAGCGTAAATAATAAAAGAAGGGAAAATGTATTAAAAATGTGCAAAATCCCCAAAAAAAAATCCCCAATCCCCAAATGACTTCCTTTGTCCTTTTTGGTTGCATGAAAGCCCCAACTTTGGGGATAAATCCCCAAGTCTGGCACCCCTGATTAAGAAAGTATAGTAAGTCAAGCCCGACTTTTTGATACCCTTGACGCCGTATATAAGCCCACCATTTCGAGATTGTGCTCTATTTGGAACACATGCCCAAAGTATTTACCTAAATGATTTAAAAAATCTTAAATTTTTGAAAAACTGGTTATGTTTGCAGAAGACATAATTTTGTTTTACCCATATAAACATGAAACTTCTCTAAAAGCTCATATGAAATATGATGCAGCAATGATAACGGAGTATGCGAGGATAAATAAGATATGTTTAAATGCGGAAGAAACAAAACATTTAAGATTTAGGCCTTATATGGTTCGTGATCAAAACTTCAGCATTTTGGGGATGGTAAACTTGTACATGAGGTCTTCTCAACAAAAAAACTTGGTATACACCTTCAAAGTAACCTATCGTGGGATATGCATATAAATAATTTGAAGTCAAAGATTGCATATACCACCGGTTTGATTTATTAGTTTAAAAAAAAATTGTACGTTAAAACAAAACTGATAATATATTAAACCCTAGTTCAAAGTCACCTTAATTATATGGCTGTTGTGTACGCGTGGAAAAAAAGCAATGCGCTGAAATGAGTATGAAAAAATTCAAGGATAAATTCGAAGAACAAAATTTTTAAACACACATTAATAAAAATGAAATGATCCATATATGTAATCTAATCTCGTGAGAACGGCTGGAGCGATATGGCTGATTTTTATACCCTTCACCGAAGGTAAAAGGATATGTATAAGTTTGTCATTCCGTTTGTAATTTTTCAATTATTGATAAAGTTTATATATTCTGAGTCCTTATGAGGAGCGAAGTAAATTTATCGATGTCCGTCTGTCCGTTGAAATGGATTTTCCGAAAACCCTAGAAATGATGGGGACTTGGTAGTCATATCTTTATGTCACATATGGTCCGGAATTGTTTGCTATTGAAATTTAGCATGATCGGTCCACAAATGGCTGAGATATGAGCAAAAAACCACTACTGCCTCTAATTTTACCCAAAAATCTCTTGTTGATGTTTTTATACCCTCCAACCCCACTAGTGGTGAATGAGGGTATACTAAGTTTGTCATTCCGCTCACACGCTCACTCTCGAAAAACTCAAAGGAAATGAACAAACTTCGTGTAAAGTTACTTGTAGTTATCCTAAGCAGTTTGTGACTGAAATCCAAAATCGGTTCAGTAGGATTAGAGCTATGAATCAAAATGTGGAACAACCACCCTAAAAAATTGATAATTTTGTTACAAAAACTAACATAAACGGAATGATATAAGATTTTGCACAAATTCGTTTTATACGATTGGACATCACGCTGTTTAATTTCGTAAAGATCGGTCCATAATTGCTCCACATAAACTCTACTCTCGGAAAACCGTTTAGTACGCCTTAAACCGTCCTAAAAAATGCTATCATAATATACTTTAGTACGTCACAGTTTTATAGGACTAGAAATTACACCGTGAAATTTCGTGCAGATCGGTCTTTAATTTGCCCTAGCACCCAAATAAACCGTACTCCCGGAAAACAGTTTAGTGCGCCTAAGACCGTAATAAATAATTTTTTTTTTATATTTATTTATTGAATCTTCATATATTAAATATGAACTAACAATAACACGGTGCTACAGTGAAAATATAGTTGGAAAGTGACCTAGTGTAGGTTATAGACCGTATTGAGTAGATCATAAATCAATTTTAAAAGGTTCGGAATCACCCTCAAATTTCCGAGTTATTCCGAAAAAAAAATTTTCTGGTAGGTTCGAGTACTTATGAACACTTAACTCAGTTAATTTTTAGCCGATATTTATTTTTTAAACGATTTCAGAAAGAAGAGAAATGTGCCTTTCTCTCTTTGGTATGTGTATACAATTTTTGTAGTATGTATATATAAATATATATGTGGCGCCCTATGAATGAACGATATGTCAATGAAGTTTCTAAAACAGAAAATATAATTTTCTGCCACGCCCCCAAATACAGCCCTTTTGGTTTTTTATATGTAGCGTTGCCATTTAAAGTCCGATCTCATCAAATCGCATATCGTTGTTCATGTCTTGACGGTGGCTTAATTTTTAATCTTGTAGGGTATTTACGTATCATAGAGATCATTAGTATTAAATCTCTTAACATGAGTAAAGCTTTATTAAAAGCTTTTGTCATTAAATGAACACCTGCAATGGAATATTGTATGTATCCATTTATTGACAACAACAACAACAGCAAAGGGATTGCTGAAAACCTTTTGCTGTCTAATTTAGTATTACATTTTACATTTTAAGCTCACTCACTTTTTGTACAGCAAATGAATTGCAAGTCTAATAGAAGTAAACAAAAATATACAAGTGAAATTAAATAAAGCAAATAATTAAAAATTTAAAGTATAATAAACTCAATTGGTTTTATTTCATAAAGGCTGAGTTTATTACAGTGGCGACGAGGATTAAAACCAATTTTATTTTCAATACAAATTGATTCAACGTGAACGTGGTGCAGCAGAAAGAATTGCTAATTTTTTTTAATAAAACAACAAAAATAAGATGGCTACACAAGAGACACAAAATGCACAAATAATTGGTAGAGCTCCAAGTTTTTACCATACGCAAAATAATTGGTCAATTTTTGAGAACCAAATGGAACAATTTCTAGTGGCCAATGACATAAATAATGTTGTTAAAAAGAAGGCAATTTTACTGACGTCATTATGCGAAACATCGTATATGCTGTTACAAAATTTAGTGAGTCCGATGAAAATAGAAGATGCAACAACAACTTATGGGTTGTGTGTAGAGGTTATGAGGAAACATTTTAAGCCACCAACGTCTGGATTTGCTGAAAGGTACAAATTTTATAATGCTTCAAAATTAGCTACGGAGTCAATCAATGAATGGGCCGTACGTGTGCGATCGTTAGCAGTGAACTGTGAGTTTGGTACGTGTTTATCAACAGCAATTCGGGATAAATTTGTAATGGGGTTGGAGAAAGGTCCAGCCCGGGACAAAATTTTTTTGGAGTCGGTGGCCTGTAATTTCGACAAGGTGGTTGAAATTGCCAACAATGTTGAGTACACAAAGCATCAATATGAAGCAGGGCCGGTAAAACTAGAGCCGGTTAGTTTCATTAAAAAAGCAAATGGCAATAGATATAAAAAGGAAGCAAAAAACAAGATGGTGCAGCAACAACAAAATAAAAACGAGCAACAGTGTGAAGTCTGTGGTTTTAAAAATCACAAGAGCGAACAATGTAAGTTTAAAAATTACAAATGTAATCAATGTCAGAAGAAAGGTCATTTAAAAAAAATGTGTAAGGCAAAAAATTTTAATTTTTTAGATAATGCTGATAGGGATTTAAGCCTATTTTCTGTAACAAGTCCAAAAGATGGACCTATTAAAATTAGTGTTAAAATAGATAGTAAGCCATTTGATATGGAGTTGTACACGGGTTCAGAAAATACTGTAATTTCGGAAAATACATACAATTCTGTTTTTAGTAATTATAGGCTGCGTAAAATAGATATGCTATTGAAAGCGTATAATGGTACAAATATAATTCCTATCGGAGTGTGTGATGTGTTTATTCAATACGGTAATAAGAAAAAACTCATTCCAATTATTGTGATTAAACATGGTGGTCCACCACTTCTGGGTCAGAACTTTTTAAAGGCATTTGAAATTGAGATTTGTAACATAAATTACACATCTGACCTGCAAATGGTGAAAAGTAATCCTATAGTTAAAAAATTTAACAAATTGTTTGATGGTGGGTTGGGACTGTTTAAAATGAGTAAGGCCGTGTTGAAAGTAAGAGAGGACGCCGTTCCAAAATTTTTCAGACCAAGACCGTTGCCTCTGGCAATAAAGAACAAAGTGGAATCAGGACTAGATGATTTGGTAAAAATGGGAATTTTAAAACCGGTTGAGTATAGCGAGTGGGGAACCCCAATAGTGCCAATATTAAAAAAAGACGGTAGCGTTAGGATTTGCGGGGATTTTAAAGTAACGTTAAACCCATTCTTAATGATAGAAAAGTATCCTTTACCCCGGATTGAGGAAATTTTTGCAAAGCTGCATGGGGGGGTTGAGTTTACAAAACTGGATTTAAGTATGGCTTATCAACAGATAGAGTTAGATGAGGGATCTCGCAAATATACAACTATTTCTACGTCGAAGGGTCTTTTTCAATATACCAGGCTTATTTATGGCTTAGCTTCAGCTCCCGCAATTTTTCAAAGGATTATGGATTCGCTGTTGGCAGGTATAGAGGGGGTGGTGGTATTTTTAGATGATATTTTAATTAGTGCTCCCAATCGTGTATTACATAACGAACGTCTTGACCGGGTTCTTAACATTTTAACCAATGTAGGGTTTAAGTTATCACCAGTGAAATGTGAATTTTTTTTGAATCCCAAAAAAGTTAGTGACATTTCTAAAATTCCCAATCCTAAAAATGTAAAGGAGCTGCAGGCGTTTTTAGGAGTGGTGAATTTTTATAGGAGATTTTTGCCAAATGTGTCCACGATGCTGCATCCATTGCATAGGTTACTCAGGGCCGATACAGAATTTAAATGGACTTCCGATTGTTCGATGGCAGTGGAAAGTTTAAAAAAGAGTCTAGTGTCTGAAAATTGTTTAGCGCATTTTAACGCTAGTTTTAAAACGAAAGTGACGGTAGATGCAAGTCCAGTCGGCGTAGGGGCTGTGTTGTCACAGATTAATGAGAAGGGGGAAGAAAGGCCAGTTGAGTTCGCTTCAAGAACTTTGACTGATACAGAAAAGAGGTATTCGCAATTAGATCGTGAAGCCGTTTCCATTTTGTTCGGTGTTAAAAAGTTTCATCAGTATTTGTATGGCCGACAGTTTACTTTAGTTACTGATAATAAACCTTTACGTCACATTTTTAACCCTAAAAGGGGAATTCCCGTCATGGCATCGAACAGATTGCAGCGTATAGCGTTAACTTTGTCGGGTTATCAATTTGATATTGCCCATATTAAATCGAAAAGTAATATAGCTGATTACTTTTCAAGACATCCAAAGGAATCTAATTTAAAACTGGATGATTTTCCAACGAATTTATACGTAAATTACGTAAGAGAAGTGTAAACCGATAAAAATTTTTTAAATTTTGACACCATTAGTTCAGAAACTGAAAAAGATGAACTGTTGAAAAAAGTGCGTAAAAACGTTGAATCAGGCTGGCCTGCTAAGTGTTCCGAAACCGAATTACTTCCATATTTTTTGAAACGAAACGAACTATCGGTTGAATCAAATAGTTTGTTTTGGGGTTATAGGGTGATTATACCTCACAAATTAAGGAGTGCAGTTATTAAGTTGTTACATGCATCTCATATGGGCATAGTAAAGATGAAATCTATGGCCCGTGAATGTTGTTGGTGGCCAAATCAGGGCAAAGACTTAGAGGAAATTGTAAAGACGTGTGACTCCTGTTTAATGACACGACCTAACCCACCTCAACAAGAGCTAATTCCTTGGCCGAGATCGGAGGAAGTGTGGTCAAGACTACACATAGATTTTTTTGGACCGTTTCTAAAACGTTGGTGCCTAGTTGTGGTGGACAGTAGCAGTAAATGGGTTGAGTGCATTGATATGGCTGCGAATACCACTAGTCGCGCAGTTATTCAAGTCTTAAGAGAATTGTTTGCTAGATTTGGTTTGCCAAAATGCATCGTTTCGGATAACGGTACATCGTTTGTATCCAATGAATTTAAAATGTTTTTAAAGTTTAACGGTATTGAACACATCACAACTCCTGTAGGAAATCCGGCTACTAATGGACAGGCCGAAAATTCAGTAAAAACTCTTAAAAATGCGCTTAAGAGAAGTTTACATAATGTACCAATATCAGAATTCCATAGTGTACTATGTAGATTTTTACTTGATTATAGAAACACAGTACATTCTAGTACTGGGGTTTCACCAGTTCAGTTAATGTTTAATCAACGTCAGTTGAGAACAAGACTTGATTTAATTAATCCAAATCGAGAAGTAGTTAAAGTTAATAAAAATCAAATTAATTTAAATGCAAGGAACAAACAGAATAGTCAGATTAAATGTTATAAAGGCAAAAAGAAAAATATTTTCAATGAAGACGATAATGTGGTGTGCAAGGATTATTCAATTCCTGGAAAAGTTTCTTGGATTAGAGGCTCAGTACTCAAAAAACTTGGTAAGCAAACCTATTTAATAAAAACAGAAAATGATAAAACCTGGAAAAGGCATGCAAACCAAATGGTATTGTGTACTGAACCTCCAAATGAAAAATCTGAGATCTCAACAACGATTTTAGATCCGTTACAGACCTTTTCTGCAAGTATCCAACAAAGTATTGAAGATCAGGTTCAATCAACTAATATTGAAAAAAAAGAAGAAGAAAATATAGCTTCTAAAGAAACACCAAATGAAAATAAAATATCAAAAGACCATGTAAAATATAATTTAAGAGAAAGAAAAACTAAAAAATTATAAATTATATGTTAAAGCAGCGGTCATCACAAAAAGAGACAGTTAAAAATGTGTATGTAGTGGTGAGTTCATATTGTGTGCATTAAAAAACACCAATTCTAGAAAAGAGAGCAAAATAAATTTACTCTTTTGAGACATTAACTATGTGTTTTGTTTTTGTTTTTTGTCGTTTCGTTAACCTTCGTGTTGTGTGTGTGAAATTCACGAAAAGTGCTCGGCCCCTGGGGGCATAGCGTGATGATCGTTGTGTTAAAGGTATATTATTATATATTATGTATATATATAAAAAAAAAATCTCTTATTAAACATATTTATTTATTCTCCCCTCGATAAAAAAAATTTATTGTAAATGTATATATTTTATATACATACATCTGTATATTTGTTTACTTACCCAGTATTTTTAAGCGAAATAAAATGAAATATTGAAAGATTGTATCACATTGGGCGAGAAACAAATTTATGAAGGGGGTAGTTGTAGGGTATTTACGTATCATAGAGATCATTAGTATTAAATCTCTTAACATGAGTAAAGCTTTATAAAAAGCTTTTGTCATTAAATGAACACCTGCAATGGAATATTGTATGTATCCATTTATTGACAACAACAACAACAGCAAAGGGATTGCTGAAAACCTTTTGCTGTCTAATTTAGTATTACATTTTACATTTTAAGCTCACTCACTTTTTGTACAGCAAATGAATTGCAAGTCTAATAGAAGTAAACAAAAATATACAAGTGAAATTAAATAAAGCAAATAATTAAAAATTTAAAGTATAATAAACTCAATTGGTTTTATTTCATAAAGGCTGAGTTTATTACAAATCTGAATTCAAATTCTGGGCGTAACTTATGCCATCTCGGATCCTCACCCCAAATGTTTTTTCAGTGTCAAAAATCTTTTGATATGCTCACTTTTATGACACGCCTCCATATTACGCTTCTTTTTCTTTTTCACATTCATATTACATTTAACCAGGTAGAAGCCAATAAAAACCAAAAAAATCGCTTTTCAAGTATAAAAAAGTGATCCTTTGTAGCACCGTGTATTTAATCAAATCTTATCCTTATACTTTGTTTTATGTCCTGCCAGTGCCAGACAAATAATTGCATCATCACGGTTTCTGTTCACATATGTAGGTGTTTATCGCTCTTCTGATTGGGTGACTGCTGCGTCTCTTCTTCTTAAGCAAGTGTGGCCACCATGATTTAAAATATAGTTCAAGCCTTTTTAAATATTTTACTGCATATTTTGTAATCATAGTTTGTACTTATGGCACATTGAGATCCTTATGGATGTTTAAGTTTTTAACATACCACGGAGCGGCTCTGATTATTCGCAAAAGTTGATTTTGGCGCCTTTGAACTGTTTTTGATATTGAGGCCGAGGCAGTACCCTATAGTTGAAAACCGTAGCACCAGATAGGCTTTAAGATAGAGTTGTAAAGTAGAGATTGCAATCGAGACTAAGGACAGAGTTTTTTCCCATAAGCCAATGAATTTGAATGGCTTTCAGTTTTATTTGAGCTAATTTTGCCTCTATATGGCATTTCCACGTTAATCGCTGATCTAGATGTATACCGTGATATTTTACATGTGAATGCTGAGGTAGTATTTGATTATTAATTTTAATAGAGCAGGAATGATTCCCGGCGCAGGGTGAATGTAATTTGTACGCATTTTTGCTGGTTGACCACTATCCTCCATTGTTTAAACCATATTTCTAGTTTAAGTATATGATCTTGTGTGCCCCGGTAGGTTAGCTGATAGTGAGCTAGTTAGTCCATCAGCGCCGGGGTTGCGGGTTCGATTCCCGCCAGAGACTCTGGTTACTTTCCTGCAGACAAGCGAAGAGCTTCGCGGGATAAGCTTAGGGAATTAAAAAAAAGTAACGAGATGCTTCATGAAGGTTTTCGTGCACGCTTCGAACAACTGTACCGTCCGCAAATGTTGAAGTTTGGGTGTTGTTGTTTGTAAGCATGTCCGACGTATATATTAAGTATAATAGAGGGGCCAGGATGCTGCCTTGTGGGACTCCAGCTTAAGAAATTTCCTTCTTTGATAATAAATTGACTACCGAATAAGTAGCTTTCTAACAGCTTATGTGTGTTTTTACTGGAACGTTTAGCTTCAATTTATGTAATAAGCCTTCATGCCAGACTTTATCAAACGCTTGAGAAACATCGATGAAGAGAGCGGAACAATATTTTCTTTCTTCAAAGGCTTTTCTCATTGAGTTTTCTATTCGATGGGTTTGTTCAATTGTGCTGTATTCTCTTCTAAAGCCGAATTGGTGGTTAGGAATACAGTCGACTCCTGATAATTTTAAATTCAAGGACCAGAGAAAAAGTTCAAATAATCGAGATTTCATATTAACGAGAGTTCAAATCTAGAACATTTTGCTTTTGCGCTTTCGCAGAACCATTTGCACCGAGCACTAAATTCCGCAAATGAGCAAAATCAAAAAAAAAGAAAAGCAAAGAAATTTTTATTTTTTATTTTACATAGCAACTGTCGATGTGTTGTGTATGCTAAAAGCAAACGATTTTAATTTTTGTTTTAAAATCAGAAACAAAATCAGATTACGAATTCAAATTATAGAGTGTAAAAAAACTAAACTTCAAATTATAGAACGCTGTCGGGCAAGATGTCATTCCTATAAAGCAGCGCATATAAACTAAAATAAATCATTGTTTTATTTATTTTATATTTTGCATAACACACAGCACATTAAAATAATTCAAATTATAGAGCGTAGAGCCAAAAAATTCAAATTAAAGCGTGTCGGCGATAAATATGCCGTTCAAATAAATTCAAATTACCGAGGGGACCAAATTACATAGATTTTTTTCAATTTATTAAATGTTTTCAAGGGACCTGGAAAACAGTTCAAATTATCGCGAGATTCAAATTAACGAATTTCAAATTATTAAGAGTCGACTGTACATCTATTTTCATTTAAAATTGGGGTTAATTTTGACACTAACAGCTTCTCAAACATCTTTGATATATTAGAAAGTAAGCTTATAGGCCTATATGACTCAACTTTTGTGTGATCCTTTCCTGGCTAAGGTATCATGGTGACTAAGGAAACCTTCCACTTTTGAGGCGTAAAATAGCATTAAAAATAAAATAAATAATTTTCTTTGCTCTGCGAGGTAACTCCAACACAGTGATGCAACAGTAGGGAATTTTCCCATTTTTGTAGGGATTTTTTCGGAAAATTTCAAGCGTAGGGAAAAAAGGAGAGATATTTTATTTTAAAGCAAATGTAGAGAATTTTTAAAATACTATCTCATTTCCATTATATGCCTAAAAAAATACGTATATATTCGTCTCATTTTTACTTAAAAATTAAAATTTTTATATACAATAGCATTTAAGTAGTACAAATGTAGTTTTTTTAACAGAAATCCTATACCAAGAGTCTTTTCAGCCATGCACCCGAATATTAATGGCGCCCCTAATATATAATTAGGCTCTACGAATTTTACCTTTCGCATTTGCGTACTAGAATATCTAATGAATGAAATTTCTACATAGAAATTAATTTTAAACTAAGTGAAATAAAACAATACAATTTCGAATTTTTAAAAACTTTTCAATGAAAACTTTTAAGGATATGGAAGGATATATTTTAAAAAGGATTTTGTTTTAAGTTCAGAGGAACTAAAGAAAATATTTTTTTAAAATTTTGCAGGGCCATCCCTTTTATTTGGTACCAAGTTTGCTAAAAATTATTAGATACTTATATTAAAAAAAAACAAGTTAAAGTGTTATATTCGGCTGTGCCGAATCTTTGATACGCTCCGCCGACAATTTTAATATTTTAGGAGTGATATCTATATGATGTCTAATTATTATTAATTTGTTGCCGTCATTGTCGGGATAACTAAAAAAAAATCAAGTTCCGTGGTGCGTTTTTCGGGTGGCCAGATTGTTGGCGGTGCTGGCATGCTAGCGTTTAACCCGGCTCGGGCTCGCCGTATTGGGGTGGAGTTCTTGCCAACCAACCAGCCTTGGAACTACTGGACAACAAACAAAATCTCATGCCAGCCTATTAGGAGATGAACAAAAAAAAAATAAAGGAACCCGAAGTGAAACGGTGAGATAAAAACGAAAAAACTAAATTCAAAGCTCCAGATACTTACTGTTGCCATTTTCTCATTTTTACAGATATGCTGATTGGTGGATGTTTTACCAACCATGGCTGCCCTCCCTATCGGAACCCCTTCCGGTTCCACTCGGCGCCAATATCGTAGAGTTTTCCCTTACCATACCTACCTACGTTTAAGCTTTAACCACCTCCTATTGTACTATTTTAAACCAACTTAGCAACTCATGTTTCCTTTAAAATAAAAAGATTTAGTTCTTCAGTTTAAAATTCATAATTCACAAGCTTTATTAATTCAAACAATGTCAAAAATTTTAAAAATTGGCTTAAGAAAATTGTTGAAAAATATTTTTAGAAATAAACATTTTAATTAAACAAAATAAAAAGTGTATTGCAAATTGAAATGATTTGAATATGTACTTTGCTGAATTTATAGTATAAAAAAAACCGTTTAAATAAAATTACATCCAAAATTTAAATTATAATTTAATGGTCTTTTTCTTATTTGTCGTCTGTCAATTGTCCGGATTCCCGGTAATAAAAATTTGCAAATAAATAAGACAAAAATATATATATTTCTCCTTAAAGTCGATAAAATATTTGGTTAAGGCAAACACTGTATCCTCGGGAAAATTTCCCAAAACGAAAACAATACCTAGGTTGAGCTCAGCCTAACAACGCACACCTTTCGTCGAAACTACAAAAGGGAATGAAATGGGTACGGATTTGTGTTTTCCCTAATAAATTTTACTAACGCGAAATTTAAATATATATATACGAATCATCAACGAAGCATCAACTTACAGCTTTTTACTTATAAATTTTCCTTTGTGCACAGGTTCGTTGTCGTAAGTACTTTCGGTCCTAGGTCAAGGCTGTGAAAACCTGTCACCAGAGATGGAGTGAAAAGTTGAAGTTTCTCGTTGGTCGTAGCGGCGATGGAGTGGCTGTTGCTTTTGATTTATTTAGGTTTTTTTTTTTTTTTCTTGAAAATTTCGAGTTTCAAACTTAGGAAGTATTTTGCTTGTTAAATTACGCTGATTTTTATATAATTATTTAAAAGTTAATTCAATGTCTTTTCTTTCGGGTTTATAACATTTAAAATTTAAGTTTTCTTTTTCTTGTATATCAAAAAAACTAACCCAGATTTAAGTTTATTTAAACACTTTATAATTCGCTTCAAAAGTAGTTTTGTATTTATCATGTATTCACCAAAAGAACGTTTGTAAATTTGGATCTCTAAACAAGTTTCCAATACCGAAATAAACATTTTAAGTGTTTTTGTATACTTGTGTTGTGCTTAACCTTTGAGAATTTTTTTTATGTTTTAAATTTCCGCGAAGCCACTAGCCACGACTTACTTTAAACAACTTTTCAAAATCAAAAGGGCCGACATTTTTCATTTTTGTTCCAAGAAACCTCGGGAAGCTTTCCCTCCATTTCCCTATAAATCGTTTTTCAGCAATTGAAAACATAAACATACATTTCCCTCACTATATTTGTTTTTGTTCCTCACTATATTTGTTTTTGTTTCTCCGGCTTACCCTATACTAAATTATTGACCGACAAATGCTATTATGATAGCATTATTTATAACGGTTTTAGGCGTACTAAACTGTTTTCTGGGAGTAGGGTTTATATGGGGCCTAGGGTAAATTATGAACCGATCTTTATGAAATTTCACAGTTTCATTTTTAGTCTTGAAAAACTGTGACGTGCCAAATTTTGTTATTATTACATTAATAAACGATTGACAGAAACTGATGACGGACAGGCGAGAACAATGACAACGATTGACAGCGAGACGAAAAAGCCAGGGGCTGTAACAGCCCAGGCGACCAATGAAGATCGGCCCAGGCTGATCGGAAGTGGTAAGGCAGCTCGATCAGAAGGTGGCTGCTACAAAAACTGCGACGAGGTACCCCTGAACTTCGCTCCAAGTACCTCCAAAGTCGCACAAGCCCTTTCCGTCATTGGAACGGATAAAACCCCTGCTTCGGGTGCTGCCAAGTTGGGTATGACTAAGTCGCCTAACAATGCAGCTTCCCATGTGTCCATTGTGCAAGGAGGGATGGCGATGAAGACATCCAATCCCAAAACTGCACCTCCCCCCGCCAAATTCGGCGACCGCATAAAGTCGCTTGGCACAAAACCTCCTAGAAAGAGGGCATCTAACACAAGGCGTGCTGCCTTGCGTTTCGTCGATCTTCTCGGCTCCAAGAAAGCTGAAGATCTAACCAATGAACAAAAAGCTTCAATGGCATGGGCAAAAGCCCACTTAGCTGGGCTGCCAAGCGCTACTCCCCCAGTCCCTGGAAAGGTGACAATGCCTAAACGGCAACGTTCGGAGGAGGAAGCTGCAGCCGTAAAACAGCAACCGGGGACGAAACGTCCTAAAATTTCATCGAAACCGATGAACAAATCTTTCAGCGAGGTGGCCAAAGGTCACCTGGTACGCAGAGAACCAAGCCGATCGGCGCAAGCCGATCAGCTCGCCGACGCCGCTTGATTTCACCAAGCCGCGCCGCCGCCGACTTACATGGCTTAGACGGCTCAATTAAAGCCGCCGATGACAGCAGCTGAGCCGTGAAATTTCTTAATTCGTGTGACTTAGTTTATTTTACAGATTTGCGTTTTAATGTATTAATTTCTTTGTCAAAAATGGTATGTTTTAGCATCAATGTGCAACATTCAAGTGCCGTTATATTTTCTTAAAATTTTTCAAAGCGTTATTGTACTTAACAACTTTTTCTTAGTTTTTTGAAAATATAATTGGTTAAATGCTTCTTTCGTTTTCATGAATGCATACATACATATGTGAATCTTTATTAAAAATAATTTTTACACAAATATTTCCATGATAATAACAAATTTAACTTGCATTATTTTCAAATAAACTTTCCATGTTCATATTAATATTTTGATGGACTCTTATTTAGGACACAACACCGTTTGAACATACAGAATTTTTTTTTCTCAAATATTTTAGTATTATACACATATGTATTTCCAAACATATCGATTTAGAAGTTCAGACAAAAAACATGGTAATAGCAAAATATCAGTGAATGCTTTATTGAAGTAATCTATTTGAAAATTTGTTAAATTAAAAAAAAAAATATGTGAACAACATATTTTTTTCTTGCTTTTAACTAATTAGTGGTATAATTTTGACCACAATAATTAAATTAAAAAAATAGTTTCGCTGATAAGTTCAGGTTATTTTATATTTAATTATTGCAGAAAGCTTTACTTTTTGTAAATGGATATGGGTATGTGGTCCTACAGATAACATCAGTTTAAAACAGTAATGAGAAAAAAACGAAATTGCACTATCCTTTTATAATTATTTAATGTTTTGTACTTTATCATAAAAATAAATAGATATAGAAATGATTAATAGTTTTCCTTAACTGCCCGTCTACAACTGACATGATTTGCTGTTATAACTTGATGTTATAAAAGCGTTGCTAAAACATTTGCATTAACAACCGTGTTATAACATGAGAAAACTTCTAACATGATGAGTCTATACTTAACAATAACATCATATTAGTGTTAAAGTAAAGCATTTCATGTCAGTTGTAACCTGCATGCAAATAACAATTTTAAACATTTCAAGCCGACATTTAAGCCGCCGCCGATTCATTGACGCAAACGCCGCCGCCGCCGATCAATTATACCCACGCCGCCGCCGCCGATCAAATGCCTTCGGCTTGGTTCACTGCTGGTACGAGCTATCATCGACAGAAGTGTTGATAATGGTGCCATTTCTCATACCAAGTGGGATCTGGTAAAACAAAAACTAATGGGTGTGTTCTGGACGATCCTCAGGGAGAATCCAGGGCCACCACCTCAATGCGATGACGCTGGCTGGCACCAGGGTCACGTGAAGCTGATGGCTTGCGCGGATGAGCGCTCAGCGCTGCTTTTAAAGCGGGCCATCCAACTACTAGGAGAGGTTTGGGAAGGTGCTAGGCTTGACGTGGTGCTGGTTGGAGAGATACCACGGAGGCCGAGATCGATTGCCACCATCCCTGCCGAACCATCGGAACCTGAGGAGATCTTGAAGATCATTCAGTGCTGCAACCCTCAACTGCCCACACATGACTGGAAAGTAGTGAAGGTTTCAGCTGCTGAAGGGTCCTCAAGGACGGCGATTGTGGTTATCAACCAGCAATCCTTGGAGCCACTGAGGGAGAGGCAGGGCAAGCTCTACTATGGTTTTAGTACGATCTTGCTCCGTCTCTACCGAAGTGACAACAAGGGCAATCCGGCTCCGTCAGTAAGTAAGGCCAAGCAATCTGAGGAAAGCATGGCTTGTGAGGATGCCGTGGGCTCAAGCGACAAAGAGGACACCCAGTCTGTCTCAGGATTGGTGGGTGACTTCTTTGATCACTTGGGTGACATGGTTGATGAGGACGTGCTGCTGGAGTCTGACCAAAATGGATCATGGTGAAGGTGCTACAAATAAACCTCCACCACTCTAAAGCAGCATCTGCTGCATTGCTCCTCCGTGTGGTAGAAAGAGGGGAGGAGCTCGTGATGGTCCAAAAACCCTGGATTCATAAGAATCGGGTTTGCGGACTAAACCTCAAAGGCTATAAGCTACTGTTTGCGAAAGGTACAGGTAACATAAGATCTTGTGTCTTAGCTAAAAACTCGTTGAATATCTTCATTCTTTCTGATTACAGTGATGAAGATACTACAACTGTTGCTCTTGGAGACACCGGACGGTATAGTCTGGTTGGTCTCGTCGTACATGGCTCATGACCACGGCAGGACCCACCCAACGGGCTGATCCGTGATGCAGTAATAAAGGCCGCGAGCACTGGAACACCTGTTATTATCTGTGCCGATGCTAATGCGCACCACACTATATGGGGTAGTACGGACACGAATGTAAGAGGTGAGTTACTATTCTCCTTTATTATTAATTATAATTTAGGAGTAGTAAATAGGGGCTGTGAGCCTACGTTTGTTGTTGCGAATAGGTGTGAGGTTCTTGATGTCACGCTAGTTAGTATAAACCACATGGATATGATCGAGAGCTGGATGGTATCGAATGACTGTTCGCTCTCTGATCACAGATATGTGGAATTCAGTCTAGGGCTTAGGTCTTCAGGATCGATGGCTATATTGAATAGGAGACGGACGAACTGGGGGGTTCAACACTCCTCTCTGGTACGGTCTCTACCCGACCCTCCTAAGGTTGATGATATCGAGGGGATCGATGCGGCTGTGGATCTGCTTTCGAACTCACTGCAGTTTGCGACTTCCCTGGCGTGTAGGCCAAGGGTGCGTAGGGGTAGGAATCGGCCACCATGGTGGGATCCTGACATTGCGCAGGCAAGAATTGACTGTCGTAGGTTGTTCAATGTGGCAAAGCGCCAAGGCAACTGGGCGGACTATAAGTCATCATTGAATAGGTTTAGAAACTTGGTTAGATCAGCGAAAAGGACTGCTTGGAGGAACTTCTGTAGCGGCGTGGAAGGATCCTCTGAGACGAACCGTTTACGTAAGGTAATGGCTTCGAGCCCGGTTGTTCCGACCTACGTCCGGAAATCGGATGGTAGTTGGACTACAAATAGTCAAGAAACACTGGAGGTGTTAATTGATACTCACTTTCCTGGAAACTCCCATTGGGGTAGGCGGGATCAAGCGCGGGAGGCGACTCCCATTCCTATGTCCATTCCATTGGACTATGACAGGATTAAATGGGCTATTGATAGCTTTGGCCCATATAAATCTCCGGGTATAGATGGTATAATTTCGGCGGACCTGCAGAGGAATTCTACGCTGATAATACCCTGGTTGCTGGCCATATATAGGGGATGCGCTAGATTTTCGTATCTACCTGTGAAATGGACCCTGTGTAGAGTGGTCTTTATACCCAAGGGCGGCAAGGCCTCTCACACCGAGCCGAGGGACTACAGACCGATCAGTCTTGCATCCTTTCTTCTTAAGACTTTTGAGAGGGTTATCGATGTGCACTTGAGAATGACCATCGAAAGGGGTTTACTCTCTGCCTCTCAACATGCCTATACAAAGGGCAGGTCTGTTGAGACGGCTCTTCACTCTCTGGTTGGAAGAATTGAGAGATCGCTCGAATTCAAGGAGTACACACTTGTGGCCTTTCTCGATATTGAGGGGGCCTTCAACAATGTCAACCCGGACTCTATTGTGACGTCCATGAGGAATCTGGGGATCGACGATGGCATATGTAGATTTGTGGACAATCTACTGAGGAATAGGGTCATTTGTTCTACAATTGGTGAAACCAGTGTCCAGAGGCTGGTGAACAGGGGTACTCCCCAGGGGGGAGTTCTATCCCCACTATTGTGGAACCTGACTATGAACAACATGTTGACAAAGTTGGACAACATGAGAATCAAAGCAGTGGCGTATGCTGATGATGTTTCAGTGGCTATAACAGGGAGGCATTTGGGCGTAATGTCCCAGTGTATGGAGGCTGCCCTGAAGGTACTCAGCATCTAGAGTGCATCATGCGGTCTGGGTGTAAATCCGTCTAAGACGGAACTGGTACTCTTTACGAGGAAGTATAGGACCGAGGACTTTAGGCTTCCGAGGTTAAACCAAACTGAGCTTCAGATATCTCGCAGTGCCAAGTATCTGGGCGTGGTTCTGGATAGCAGGCTGTCATGGGGACTAAATGTCCGGATGAGAGTGGAGAAGGCAATAGTTGCCATATATGCGTGTAGGGGTGCAATAGGCAGAAACTGGGGTATGAGCCCGAGGTGTGTCAATTGGATCTTTGAGGCAGTGGTAAAGCCGACCCTGTACTATGGGGTCGTTGTATGGTGGACTGCATTGGAGAAGGGCATACACCGCGCGATGCTTGAGAAAGTATACAGACTTGTCGCGTTAATGATCACGGGATCAATGCGATCTACTCCCACGAAGGCGCTGTTTACGATACTGAACTGGCTCCCGGTGGATATAGCGGCCAAACAGTTGGCTCTCTGCTCGGCGACCCGGCTGCACGCGGCGAACGATTGGTCGACCCGCGACTATGGACACGCCAGGATAATCAAAAGCACGATTGTCCCTGATGGAGTGGACTACTGCACCCCGGTGCCGTTCTTTGGTGCGGGGTTTGTGACACAAGTGGCGCACGGAAACGTGCTCCTGGATACTTCCCACGAACCGACCCTAGGGGTCTATACTGATGGTTCGAGGAAAGGTGAAAGGGTCGACGGAGGTTTCTTCATAGAGGAACTGGATGTGAAGGTTTCCTTTCGTCTGCCGGATGGATGTAGTGTCCTGCAGGCGGAAATCTCGGCTATAAGGCTGGCGGCAAACTGGCTGAGGTATCATCGCATATCGGGAGATATACGTATATTTACTGACAGCAAGGCTGCCCTTGCTTCCCTGGCGGGTGTCTACACGACATCTAGGTTGACTGTAGAATACATCCGACATTGGACATGGATGAGATTGCGAAACATTCAAGGGTAACGCTTATATGAATACCTGGTCACTCGGAGTGCCCGGGCAATCTGGTAGCAGATGGGCTGGCCAGACAAGGTGGTTGCATGGATGACGGATTCATCGATTAATTTGTTGGTCTTCCAATGGCTCACTGTAAATTACTCATCGGGCACGAGTCTTATAGAATTGCGCAGATGCGGTGGACCTGTGAGTCTACCTGCTTGATATCCAGGATCCTTTGGCCTGGATATGATGAACGGAGAACTGGCTCTCTACTTGGGTTCAGCAGGAACCAAATTAGGACGGTGATATCGGTTTTGACTGGACACTTGCCGGTGGGGACTCATGCTGGAAGAATGGGTCTGGAATTTAACGACCACTGTAGGAGTTGTCAGAACGAGGAGGAAGAGAAGACTGTGCTTCACTTCCTTTGCCATTGCCCTGGACTGCGGTGCATTAGGGAAGAATACCTGAGGGGACCGGTGTTTTCCTGTTTGGAGGATCTGTCCGGGATGGAACTAAAATCGCTCCTTCTCTTCACTAGGAAGACGAAGTGGTTGGAACTTGCAGTGACGCCATCTGAGTAACTGCTCCAAGGGATGGGCATTGGCGCCGGGTATCTTTAGCTTAGGTATGAGGTTAGCAGGATCGATATAGGTACAATTTGCACCCCTTAAATGTTAAAATTTCGAAAAAGTACCAAATATGCATTTGTATTTTTTAGATAAGTTATAAATGTTATATAATTTGTATTTCTGTGCGTATTGGCTAGATGGTGGATAAAAAAGTTCCAAAATACAGGTTTTACCCGTTTACCCTAAAATATGGCGAATTTCGTAAAAGTCTGGACACCTATTTGCTTTTTTTTATTTAATGCGGTAGTATGTTTATGTACCTACCAATCCAACTTTTCCATACAAGCCGGCTCCAAATAGGAATTTAAAGACCTGGAAAGTATCCGGGGTCGATCAATGGGTAATGACCGTAACGCATATACACCTACGGGCTACCGCGGCGGTGAAAACAGGAATGACACACAAAATCCGGGAAACAGCTACGGAGGGCGACGGAACTGAGGCGTTGTGTCCCTCCAGGTAAGCAGACCTCAGTAAATCAGACCGCACTAAAATGAGAAGAGTTCCGAATAGCGGCGAAAATTTTGATAAAGGGGAAGCTGATAACCTCCACGATAGATACCGGGGCTACCCGAAACTATATGAGGACAGACTTTCTCAGTCATTTCAAGGGTCCATTCCAGCGGGTGCGTGAAAATTTGGAGGTCATACTGGCTGATGGATCACGAAAACGTATCAACGAAGGCGTTCATATAAACGTCACATTTGGTAATTTGACCCGATCTTGCATCTTTTTCCTAATGGCTGACTTCTTTGAAGAAACCATAATGGGGCTAGATTTTCTACGTACATTTGGTACTACCATTAACTGCGCGGGGCTATCGCTAAATTGTGAATTTAGTTCTCCCGTAACCACGATACAGGACGTCACGGCTAAACATGTGCAGCCACCATGCGCCATCATTGCCCAACCCGGGCTTAGCAGATACCGCAGTGTGGCCGAACATGACCACGACCAACAGCGACTAATACAAAACTTCCTGCACTCGGAACTGCCAAAATTTGATGCCCTGAAGGGATTGTCCCACATTGCCACACATAAGATCGTCATGAAGGACGACCGACCCGTAAAGATCAGGTATTCGCCCAGGAATCCAGCCATGCAGGCCATCATCGACGCCGAAGTCAATAAGCTGATTAAAAAGGGGTGCATCGAGCCCTCTAACAGTCCCTACAGCTTCCCGATAACTTTGGCAAAGAAGAAGAATGGCAGCTGGAGAGTATGTATGGATTTCCGCCAGTTAAATTTAAGGTCAGTACCAGATGCATATCCCTTACCCAGAAAAGATTCTATTTTGAACAGGTTAAGAGGCGCACATTATGTGTGTAGCCTGGATCTAAAGGATGGCTATTGGCAAATTCCGATGGAAGAAAGTAGAAAGAAGTACACCGCATTTGCCGTCGCGGCCCGCGGGTTGTACCAATGGCGTGTGATGCCGTTCGGACTGCATTAGTCCCCAGCCACCTTCCAACGTGCCCTAGATAGCGTTATCGGACCGGACCTAGAGCCGTACGCGTTCGCTTACCTCGACGACATCATAGTAATCGGGCAGACCCTGGAGGAGCACCTGCGAAATTTAAGAGAAGTTTTCCGCCGCCTGCGGGTGGCCAACCAACGGATCAATATCGATAAGTGTGAGTTTTTCAAACGTGAGACAAAGTATCTGGGTCATGTTGAAGAAAGGGAAACATTGGAAATGGGGAACCGAACAACAAGCCGCGTTCGAACTACTAAAGGAAAAATTAACCACTGCCCCGGTACTGGCTTGCCCCGATTTCACACGAACTTTCACGCTACAAACGGACGCCAGTGAGTACGGCATCGGCGGGGTCCTAACACAAAACTTGGACGGCGCGGAAAGGGTCATCGCCTACGCCAGTCGCCACTTCAATGCGGCAGAACGTAATTATTCCGTTACAGAAAAGGAGTGCCTGGCCATAATCTGGGGCATCCAGAAAATGAGGCCATATCTCGAAGGGTACCAGTTTGTTATCATAACCGATCATCTATCCTTAAAATTTCTGAACTCCCTAGAAAGCCCTACCGGACGACTAGCTAGATGGGCATTAGAGCTGCAGCAATTTCGTTTCACAATTCAGTATCGGAAGGGTAAACAAAATGTCGTCGCCGACACGTTGTCCAGACAGCCCTGCGAAACGCCAAACATTCTTAATACCACGACTAATAGCGAGGCGTGCCCATGGCTCACGAAGAAGATGCGAGAGGTCACAGAGGCGCCGGACAAATACTCCGATTACTGCATCATACATGGTCAATTATATCGACATTTCTCTAGACAAATCAATGATGACGATTCCAGCCCATGGAAGCTCTGCGTCGCGCGTCATCAAAGAAAACGGGTCTTGCAGGAAAACAACCTCCGACGGCGACCATGGAAGCCTCAGATCGGGGATCACGTTTTAGTACGACAACACCCACTGTCCAAGGCTAGCGAAAGCTTCGCAGCCAAATTGGCCCCAAAGTTCGATGGACCGTACCGTGTTAAGGGATTCGCGTCACCGGTGATCGCCTTACTGGAGACCCCGGGGGGCAGAGAGTGTCGCAGAGTCCACCTGAGCGAACTCAGGCCGTATCTCTACTAAACTCTACTTTTTTTTTCTCAGGGAAAAATTATATATATCTATTTATGCATCTTGTATGAACCCCATTAATTATTGATTTTTGTCCTCACCATTTCCGCCTAGATCACCACCCTCATTGGATTCCGAAGACGATAGCTACCGACCACCAACACCAAAAAAAAACGACAGGGGTTCTGTAACGTCATTATCTCGAACAATCACCACCCTCATTGGATTCCGAAGACGATAGCTACCGACCACCAACACCAAAAAAAAAACGACAGGGGTTCTGTAACGTCAATATCTCGAACAGTGAGTACCAGCGTGCGGAGTTCCTATGTTTTGAGAGAACCATGCGTGTGTAGGTGTAGGTGACCCTGCCAAAGGGTTACACACCTGGGTTGGCCATAGGTCAAGGACCCGTTTCCCCTGTACGCACAGCGTCACCGAGTGCCTCTCACCCTACGGAGCCAGACGAAGACGAGTCACTTTCACCATACCTGTCCCTCTGGGCGTCGCCCCAACGCGACCTAGAGTCTACCAACTTTTCCATACTGCCCACACCTAGGGTCGGCCGGTGGCTAGACTCGCCAGCCAGGGAACCCCTCGGCGGTATGACGACGTCAACCCCACCTACCGACACACGAACACTATCATCATCGAAGTCACCATCACCTTCATCCTCCGAGTCATCACCACCATCATCCTCTAAGTCACCATCGCCTTCATCCTCCGAGTCATCACCACCATCATCCCCTAAGTCACCATCACCTTCATCCTCCGAGTCATCACCACCATCATCCCCTGAGTCAACATCACCAGTCATCCATCACGGGGAAAACGGAGGCAATGTGACGACCAAAAGTCGGAGCCTCGTTTTTGGGCCACATGCCCTAGACTGCACCCTAATGAATAATTGTTATTTATGCTTATTATGAATTATATTGAATTTTTATGTTCCCTTATGAAATATTATCCCTAGCCTTAGTATTAAATATGAATGTATTATATAATTTAATTTTATTTTATTATTACCATGAGTATGAATACCATTATAATTTACTTTGTACTTGTATTATTATCGCTAATAAGTTAGATTGTATTTGATATTAACGGACAAATATAGTCCGCCATCTGGTGGCGCGTAGGAAAGATTGGGACACGACAACATACACTTATGAGCAACCCTGATAAATGGTTATTGTGGTATGTTAGTGTAAATGTACGCCGGCAAACAGTATAATGTAATGTAAAAAAGGTCCCAGTTTATTTATGTGAATGAATTATTCAAAAAAAACACTTTGTTATATTTCAAAAAGATATATATTTATTTAAGTATTGTTTTAATTCTAAATGATTTTGAACAGCCGCTTGTGCGACTGTTCTTCTCTTGCTTTAATTCATGAATCTATTTATTTCTATTTTTATTATTTGCGGGACAGCCGCTTGTGCGACTGTCCGCTTTGAGAGTACAATTCTTATTTTTCTTTCTTATTTTTTCTTAGTCACTAACAACTTATTTTTACTTATATAATAGTGCTTACACATCATAATTTATTATTATTATTAAATCAGTGAGAATATGCATCGTTGCAAATTCTCACTGATGGGTTTGATGTGTGTGGACATTTTTGCTTACACAAAGTGTGAAGCTCGTGTTACATACAGAAGGTATGGTAACGACGACTTGTCAAACACACTACACCTCCCTTTTCCGGAAAAGAATAATCAATACTAGTTTTATTATTCTTTAATATAATACAACGTTGAAAATACAAATTAAATTATTTCCCTCACTCTCCCTTTTAAAAGAAAAAAAAATTTTGTTATAAAAAAAAATTTTTTTTTTTTCAAATAGGCGGAACCAAATTAGATCATTATAGTTAAAAGAAAAATTAATCTTGGCTCGCCGTTCAATATTTAAGGGAATGAGTAGGAGTGGGGATACGTACAATTATTAAAGTTAGTAGTAAAATAAAAAAATTTAAGTTTTCTTAGTAAGAAATTATATTATTTTGAGTCATGTATATAGGAATTATAATTGTTTCTTATATGCGCGTGACATTGGATCTTTATGAAAATAGTTTTAATAATGAGTACATTTAATAAAAAAATATATAAATGCCGATTCATTACCCTTACCTTTGAGGGTTTCATTATTAGTTCCTAGGAAAAATTGACTTTCATCTAGTGAAAAGTCGCAATGCTGTCAGATTATAATTATCAGCTATTTTTTCAAGCTTTAGAAAGTGGTGACCTAAGTCTACATTTCTATTAATAATTAGGACTGTCAACTTGCTTTCCTTTGAGTATAGTTACTTTATCCTAAGTAAAATACTTTCGCGGCGTTTTACGGTACTCTAACTATGCGCGTCAATTACAATTACTACTCAAAAAAAAAATTATAAAATTATGTATTGGGGAAAAAGGATTTCAAAATATATTTGAATTAAAAATATAAAATTATTTTCAATAATTTTAAACAAATTATAAAAATATTAGATTATGAATAAAAAAAATTATGTTTCCTACTCGTTCTAATGAACGCTAAAAAATTTAAAGCATGAAAAATTAAAAAAAAAATTAAAATAAACGAATTCGAATTCGATCCTCATGAGGTCACTTATATAAAAAAAAATTTAAAAATATGAAGAAAAAAAAAATATGTAGAATTATGTTCTAAAATATAAAAGTATATTTGGAATAATAAAAAAACATAAAAAATATATAAAAATTGTCCAATCATGGTATGTCAAATCAGGGTATGTCAAATCAGAGTATTTTAAGCGTAAATCTAGTCGTTCATTCTCTACTCAGCTAAAAAAAATTAAATTGTAAGAAAAAGAAAACTACCTAAATTAAAAATATGTATTTGAGGAAAGAGAAAAAAAATTATTTTTAGAACTAGACGTCATACAATACGTCTCCTAAGCTAATTAATTAATAAATTATAGAAATAGTTTTTTTTTTTTTTTTAAACTGAAATATTAAAAAAAATAAAATGAAATATTAGAAAAAAAATATTTTAATTATTTAAAAGAGAACTAATCTAACTAAAGGGCCTAACCTAGTTGTTATGCTCCAAATCGAGCTAATCCTCCGCTTTGCTAAAAAATTAAATTGTATGCCTAAAACATACGTGGAAAAAAAACAATTCAATTTAAAATAATTTATGCTTCGTAATGAGCATATTGACATTTAACTCAAAAAATTATTAGTTCACTAATAGTGAATTAAGATATTTTTAAAAATGTAAAAAAAAATTTATAGAGGACTTAATCCTTTTTTTTTGTGTTATACCAGTGCAGGGACACGTATGTATGCAGCGGTGCTTTAGTTTTTAGTAGCATTGTTATTAATTTATTAAATTTTATTTTATTATACCATTTTTAATGGTTATTTAATAATAATTGTTGATTTTTCTTATTAGGGTTAGTTGTTAAAAAGTTAAAAGTTATATATATAAAAAAAAATTTAAAAATATTTAATTTCTCAATTTTTTTTTCTTGTTGTTTTGTTTTTTTTTTTTCTTTTAAATTTTACATCACTTTTTAATTTTTATTATTAAAATATTTAAATAGTTTTTGTTCTTGTATATAATTTAATAAATTCCACACGCTTAATATGCAGGTACAAAATCAATTTTCATTTCATTTCAGTTTATTTTTTTTTTTTTTTTTAATTTGTTGGTGTATTTTACATGAACTTTATTTTGAAATATATTTTTCTATACAGGTTAAAAGGAATAAACGTAGCACAAATAAAAGTAAAAATAAATGTTAAAAAAAAACACTATATTTGTTATTATTTGTCCTTTGAGCTCGAAACCATTGAACCAGCAAGCAAGCATTCAGCCAACCATGCAACCATTCAGCCGACCAACTAACGAACCTTTATGGCCAATATTCATTTGAACTTCATACTAAATATTTACTTGAAAACAATTTATTGATGTTGTAAAGTTGTTTTGTTATTATTAGTGTTGTTAATTTTGTTGTTATATTTTTATTTATAGCTGTGAACCATCTTCTGGTTTTGTTAACTGGCTAAATATGTTTTAGTTTCCCTCCAACCTGGAGAAACTTATTGTAAAATTTCCACCTTAACTTTATTGTATTAATTTATTTTGAAACAATATTTTTCCTTAAGTTGTTGTAAATCCCTTGTTGGCTGGTCCTTGGCCGACCAGTTTGGCAGGATCGCCATGTAATGTAAAAAAAGGTCCCAGTTTATTTATGTGAATGAATTATTCAAAAAAAACACTTTGTTATATTTTAAAAAGATATATATTTATTTAAGTATTGTTTTAATTCTAAATGATTTTGAACAGCCGCTTGTGCGACTGTTCTTCTCTTGCTTTAATTTATGAATCTATTTATTTCTATTTTTATTATTTGCGGGACAGCCGCTTGTGCGACTGTCCGCTTTGAGAGTACAATTCTTATTTTTCTTTCTTATTTTTTCTTAGTCACTAACAACTTATTTTTACTTATATAATAGTGCTTACACATCATAATTTATTATTATTATTAAATCAGTGAGAATATGCATCGTTGCAAATTCTCACTGATGGGTTTGATGTGTGTGGACATCTTTGCTTACACAAAGTGTGAAGCTCGTGTTACATACAGAAGGTATGGTAACGACGACTTGTCAAACACACTACAATAAAAGCGGAGTACGTACCATTAAACGAGTCAGTCAGTCGGCAGCTGGCAACCGGGTAAGGTCTTATTTAGCTGTGAGAGGTTACACCGCTACAGCTAACTAATATCCAGTGTTCGATTGAAGAGAGGTTACACCTCTTTCATTTGATCCCGCTCGTTGCTAGGAAAGATTGCAAGACAAGAGAAGAGCGGTGTAGACTAAATTCTCTTGGTTTGTTTTCTGACCTTTTTCCCTGACTATCGTGAGACAACGCTAGAGAGCAGGGTGATACTTCATCTCGAGAGAACAGCGGTGTAGTCTAAATTCTCTCTACGTGTATTAGACTGCCCGGAACGACTGCAAAGCAAGAGAACAGCGGTGTAGACTAAATTCTCTTGGTTTGTCGTCTGCCTTTTCCTTGGCTACTTTGGCCTTTCTGTCGATTCTGTCGGTTCCGTCCCGAGAGTGTCGAGTCCGTCATTTGTGTTCTACGTTATATGTCATTTGTCGATTAATTGTAGAAGAAGCTTAAGATTAAGAGAAATAAATGTATTAAACATACGGTTTATAACGTGTTGTGAAAAGAGCGAGTCCGGTGTTTCATTTCTCTGGTCGTTTAAATAAATTTTTGTAACGAACCCTGGGAGCCGCGAGCTCTACCCCAGCATAAGTTGGAAAACACGTCGTTACAAGCTTCTCAAACAGCTTTGATATATTAGATAATAAGTTAATAGGCCAATATGACTTTTGTGTGATCTTTTTCTGGCTTTGGTATCATCGTAACTAAGGAGAACTTCCATTCTTGAGGGTAGTATTCAAGGCGTAAAATAGCATTAAAAATATAAAGAATAATTTTCTTTGCTATGCGAGGTAGCTCGAGAAGCATTTTGTTACTAATCTTATCAATACCAAGTGCCTTCTTGGTGTTTAATTCACAAATAGCCTTTTCTATTTCTCTAATCTCAAATCTTAGGGGGATAGCTGCTCTAACATTAACAGGCGGTAACTCGTCCGCTATTTTGCCAGATATATTTGGGGTAAATACGTATTTCAAATAATTTACAAACAGGTTTCCTTTTTCATTATCATTTCTTGCCCAACTTCCATGCAGGTTTCTTCGAGATAACTAACCTTTTGAGATTTCTAGCTGCACGCCATAATCAGTAGTCTGATTGTGGAGTTGCGTCCAAGTCCTTAAGATAATTTTCGACGGAAGCCGTTTTCTGAGACTGCAGTAATTTCTTAGCCTTCTTGTACACTCTTTTAATAATTTCTCAAGTTAAGGGGATCTGTGCAATTGCCACTCTCTTCGCCATCTTCTTTTTTCATTCAAGAGTCGTCCGACATCTGTAGAATATATTTTATTATTATTGGTTTTTTTTGAGGGTTTGGCTGGAATGTTGAACAGCTAATTTAAGATAACTGTCAAAGTTGACAATAGAGCGATCTACATACTCCGGTGTGCTAAGCGGAATATTTGCTGTGCAATGGGTACTGAGATATTTTTTATATTTTAACCAATTTATTTGTGTAGCTGACGTCTCTATGTATCCAGAGGGAGATACAATTTTATTGGTGTTTCTAATAGTAGCAATTGTAGGTGTGTGATCAGAGGATAATTCTAATGAAGCTTCAACGTGAATCGTTTTTAACCACGCCAAAATCGATTACATCTGGAATTTTTTGCGGATCAGAAGGCTAATATGTTGGTTGTCCGCTCGCGACAACATTTAAATTCATTTTAGAGATTGTATTCAACAAAACACGAGACTTTGTTGTTATTAGACGTGATCCCCACGTCTAATAGAGCCTAAAATTACAACGCTATGACTTTCGTTTCGAACACCGTAAGGGTTCTTTAAACGTCGTTCCCGGTTGTCTTTCGCGAATGGATGTTGATGAAATTGCTCCATTTGATATACCAGTTGAGGTTGATTTAACAGCATCTGATTTTTGTAATGAAGAGTATAAAAAGCTTGTGGATTTAATAAAAGCTTAAAAAGATTCTTTACCTGATCTAGTTTTATCAGATGACAATCTAATTTATAAACGTACACAATTTAGACAAGGCAGTGAATAAGAAAATTGCTTGTGGAGCTTATGGATTCCTGGCACATTGTCCCAACAGGTAATAAGAGCAGCTCACGATTCAAATACTTCATGCCATGGAGGTATTGCAAAAACAATTGCAAGAATCCGACAAAAATATTTCTGGCCAACAATGGTCCAAGACGTGCAATCATTTATAAACCAATGTCAGAAATGTAAAATGATAAAATCGCCAAACAAAATCTCAAAACCACCCATGGGTGAACAGTTTGTTACCCCTTCGAGAGACTTTACTGCGATTTTTTGGGTCCGTATCCATATACAAAAGTCAAAAATTCAATAATTTTTATTTGTGTAGACTATTTTACAAAATTTGTATTTCTCAAGGCACTTAAAGCAGCAACATCTGCTAACGATCATAGCAAAAATCAGATACTTTTTAAATGACCATAAGGATCACACCGGTTGGGATAAGTATATCCCACAAATTTTATGCACTTTCGGTCAAAATATGGTACAGCATGGTTCCACTTACCAGATTTTGGATACATTAGGTTGTATGTCTGGAGAGGATTGTCAAGTTTAGGAAAATGTAGATAGACTGCAGAAAATCAGAATAAATATAAGACAAAATTTGAAAATGGCTCATGAAAGATCAAGCAAATCATATAATCTGAGAACTAGGCCAATTCTGTTTGAAGGGCTGTAAATAGAAAGTTTTTCTCAAAATACGTTAAATGCAGGATAAGAAATAAGATTGGTAACAATCTTTACGATGTCGAAGATTTAAGGGGTAATTATGTAGGCCGATTTCAGACATCGGATCTTAAATTATAAAACTTGCCCGGCTTTTGTAGGTCGAGCCCCACGTTTGTCTTTCTTCAAAATTTGGTAATTTGACTTTAACATAAATCATTTCCTGTTCGCCATTCGATGTAAAATCTATGAGCGTAGCAGGATTGTAACGATTTTTTTGTTTTTATTTTCAAAATTAAGGATTATTTGGTAAAATCATAATTATTTGAATTTGTGGCGAAAACCCTGACGATTTTTTGGAATATTTTTTTTGTGGCAGGGTGAATATTTTTATTACATACTCTTAATCATATAATATTAATTACGCACTTGTAAATTCATTGAGTTTTTTGCGTAAGGAAGAGATGTTTTGATGTATTTCTTATTAAGCCTTATGTGTTTATTTTCAAGTCTAAATGTTTCATTTATAGTTTAATTGCCAAACAATAAAGTTGTGATTTAAAAGTGTCTTCAATTTAGTGTGAGAAACTTATAATTTTTTACCTTATTCCATGTGTAAGCAGATAAAGCTTTAATTAAGTTAAATTTAATAGAATTAAACCAATAAAAATATTAATTTATCAAAAGGTAATTAAATATTTAATCTAGTGTCCTATTTTGTCCAACTAAAGTCGTTATTGTTAAATTTAGGAAATAATTCTAGAAAGATCAACAGGGACAGGTGGAATTTTATTTGTAAAGGTCACAGGGATAGGTGACATTCAACTTACCTTTGCCAGTCATTTTAATTAAAATTTTTTATAACATCTGGAATTTTCCTCAAAACGTTGCGAGGGTAAGGTTAGGTTAGGTTCCATGGGCAGCTATCAACAGACAGCTCACTTGGGTCCTTTATTGGTCCCTTTGTGATACCCAGCGCCAATGCCCATCCTATAGAGCAGTTACTCAGATGGCGTCACTGCAGAATCCAGCCACTTCGTCCTCCTAATGAAGAGAAGAAGCGATCTCAGTTCTATCCTGGATAGATCCTCTAGGCAGGCAAACACCGGTTTCCCCAGGTATTTTCCCTAGTACCCGTAACCCAAGGCATTGACAAAGAAAGTGAAGCACAGTCTCCTCCTCGTCCTGACAACTTCTGCAGTAGTTGTTTAATTCTAGACCCACTCTTTCAGCATGAGTCCCCACGGGCCAGTGTCCAGTTACAACCGATACAACTGTCCTGAGCTGGTCCCTTTTGAACCTAAGTAGAGAGCTAGTTCTCCGTTCATCATAACCAGGCCATAATAGCCTGGTTATCGAGCTAGTCCACTAGTCCACCGTATCTGCGCAACCCTATAAGACTCGCGCCTGATAAGTAATTTACAGTGAGCCAGTGGAAGACCAACAAATTGATCAATGAATACGTCATCCATGCGACCACCTTGTTTGGCCAGCCCATCTGCTACTTGATAACCCGGGCACCGCGAGTGCCCCGGTATCCATATTAGCGTTACCCTTGAGTGTTTCGCAATCTCATTCAATGACATCCGACATTCTAAAGTTAATCTAGATGTCGTATAGACACCCGCTAGGGAAGCAAGGGCAGCGTAGCTGTCAGTAAATATACGTATATCTCCCGATATGAGATGATACCTCAGCCAATTTGCCGCGCGCCTTATAGCCGAGATCTCCGCCTGCAGGACACTACATCCATCCGGCAGACGAAAGGACACTCACATCCAGTTCCTCTATGTAGTAACCTCCGCAAGCTCTTTCACCCCTCTCCGAAGCATCAGTATAAGCCCCTAGGGTTAGTACGTGGAGAGTACCCGACAACGCATTGCCATGCGCCATCTGTGTCACGAACCCCGCGCCAGTGAAAGGCACCGGGGTGCAATAGTCCACACCATCAGGGACAGTCGAACATTTAATTATCCCGGCGTGTCCATAGTCACGGGACGACCAACCGAGCGCCGCGTTCAGCCGTGTCGCTGAGCAGTGAGCCATCATTCTGGCCATAATGTCCACCGGAAGCCAGTTCAGTATCGTAAACAGCGCCCTCGTGGGAGTAGATCACATTGATCTCGTGATCATCAACGCGACAAGTCTATGTACCTTCTCAAGCATTGCCCTGTGCCTGCTCTTATCCAACGCAGGCCACCATACAACGACCTCGTAATACAGAGTCGGCTTTACTACAGCCTCAAAGATCCAATTGACACACCACGGGCCCGTGCCCCAGTTTCTGCCGACTGCACCTCTACACGCATATATCGCAACTATTGCCCTTTCCACTCTCATCCGGACATTAAGTCCCCATGACAGCTTACTATCCAGAAGCAGATACTTGGCACTGTGAGAGATCTGAAGCTCGGTTCTATTTAACCTCGGAAGCCTAAAGTCCTCGGTCCTGTACTTCCTCGTAAAGAGTTCCAGCTCTGTCTTGGACGGATTGACACCCAGCCCGCATGATGCGCTCAAGGTGCTGAGTACCTTCAGAGCAGCCAAATACATATGCCCACGTCGATCCCCAGGCTCCTCATGGATGTTACAATAGAGTCCGGGTTGACATTCTTGAAAGCCTTAAATTCGAGCGATCTCTCATTACTTCCTACCAGAGAGTGAAGAGCCGTCTCAACAGATCTGCCCTTTGTGTAGGCATGTTGGGAGGCAGAGAGTAAACTTCTTGGGATGGTCATCCTAAGGTGTATATCAATAACTCTTTCAAGAGTCTTAGAAAGAAAGGATGCAAGACTAATCGGTCTGTAGTCCTTCGGTTCAGTGTGAGAAGCATTACCCCCTTTGGGTGTAAAGACCAATCTACACAACGTCCAACTTACCGGGAGATACGAAAATCTAGCACACCCCCTGTATATGGCCATCAGCCTTGGTATAATCAGGGTCGAATGTCTCTTTAGGTTCGAAGGAATTAAACCATCCATACCCGGAGATTTATATGGGCTGAAGCTATCGACAGCCCACTTGATCATATCATAGTCCAAAGGAATGGACATAGGAGTGGGTGTCGGCTCCCACACCTGATCGCGCAAGCTATCTTGGGAATTTCCAGGAAAGTGAGTGTCAATCAACACCTCAAGTGTTTCCTGACTATTCGTAGTCCAACAACCATCCGATTTCCGGACAAAGGTTGGGATAGCCGGGCTCGAAGCCCGCCGCTACAGAAGTTCCTCCAAGCGTTCCTTTTCGCCGATCTAACCAATTTTCTGAACCTATTCAATGATGACTTATAGTCCGCCCAATTACCAAGGCACTTAGCCACATTGAACAACCTACTGCAGGCACTTCTTGCCTGCGCAATTTCAAGATCCCACCACGGTGGCCGATCCCTACCCCTGCGAATCATTGGCTTACACGCCAAGGAATTTTCCAATTGTGAGTTCGGAAGCAGATCCACTGCCGCGTCGACCCCCCTGATATCATTGACCTCAGGAGGATCAGATAGAGTCCGAACCAGAGAGGAATATTGAATCCCCCTAATTCGTACGTCTCCTGTTTACTATAGCCTTCGGTCCTGGAGACCTAAGCCCTAAATCAAATTCCACGTACCTATGATCAGAGAGCGAACAGTCATTAGACACCATTCAGTTCTCAACCATATCTACGTGGTTTATACTAACCAGCGTGACATCAAGAACCTCACACCTATTTGCAACAACAAACGAAGGCTCACAGCCCCTTTTTACTACTCCTAAATTATAATTAATAATAAAGGAGAATAGTGACTCACCTCTTTCATTCGTGTCCGTACTACCCCAGATGGTGTTTCAGCTCATCTGTGATGTTACAGCATCACGGATGAGCCTATTGGGTGGGTCCTGTCCGTGATCGTGCGCCATTTAGCCCGAGACCATCCAGACTATTCCGTCTAGTGTCTCCAGAGCGACCGTTGTTGTGTCTTCATCACTGTAATCAGCAAGAATGAAGATATGCAACGAGTTTTTAGGTAGGACACAAGATCTTATGTTACCTGTACCTTTCGCATATAATAGCTTGTAGCCTTTAAGTTTTAGTCCGAAAACCCGATTCTTGTGAATCCATGGCTCTTGAACCATTACGAGCTCCTCCCCTCTTTCCGCCAGTCGGAGGAGCAGTGCAGCGGAAGCTGCTTTAGAGTGGTGGAGGTTGATTTGTGTCACCCTCACCATGATCCATGGTGGCGATTACTGTGACGTTGACGTCCTCATGGTCGCATTCCAGGAGTACGTCCTCATCAACCATTTCACCCAAGTGATCAAAGAAGTCACCCACCAATCCGGAGACCGTCTGAGTGTCATCTTTGTCGCTTGAGCTAACGGCATCACCACAAACCATACTGTCATCAGTATGTGCAGCCTCATTTACCGAAGGAGCTGGAATGGAAGATCGTACTAAAACCATAATGGATCTTATCCTGTTTCTCCCTCAGTGGTTCCAAGGATTGCTGGTTTATTACCACAATCGCCGTCCTTGAGGACCCTTCAGTAGCTGAAACCTTCACTACCTTCCAATCCTGTGTGGGTAGTTTGGGGTTGCAGCACTGAATAATCTTCAAGATCTCCTCAGGTTTCGATGGTTCGGCGGGAATCGCATACCAACACCACATCGATCCTTGCACCTTCCCAAACCTCTCCTATTGATTGGATGGCAAGCTTCAGTAACGACGCTGAGCGCTCATCTACGCAAGCCATCAACTTCACATGGCCCTGGTACCAGCAAGCATCATCACATTGAGGTGGAGGACCTGGATTCTCCTTAAGGATCGTTCAGAACACGCCCATCACGTTTGGACCTGAAAATTTTGTATCACCAAGGCCGCCAACTCCAGATCGTAGGACAGAATTTACAGGAATGACAAGCAAGTGGTGTTACTTATGAAGATCCATTTAATACCGATTACGAGCCCCAACAGGGAAGAGATAGACCACAACTAATAACACAAATGGAAATGGATTTCATGGTGGCCATATTGGGACTATCGCAGCGACTTGCTTTATTTTTGACAGCGTTTTTAAAGCAAAGAAAACTCCCACATGCTAATCTGAACTCTACGGCAAACGGCAAGCTGAATTTCAGAGCGTCTACACTCTTAATGATGACAATTCGTTCGCTTACTGCAATAATATAACAGCTTTGGTGGTAAAAATGGGAAAAAACTACATCGCTAGTGAGTGGAGATTATTTATTGATGGTTCTGTTTCAAGCTTGAAAGCAGTGTTGTTGCATTTGTCGAACCGAAAACCTTCCATTCCGCTAGCTATGGGTATTAACATGAAAGAAAGCTATAAAACATTGAAAGATATACTGAAAAAAATCAAATATTTCGAAAAGAAATGGAAGATTTGCTGTGATTTGAAGGTCGTCAACATTTTGCAAGGGATCATCGATGAGGGTGGCTTTCTAAAATTCTTTTGTTTTCTTTGTAACTGGGATTCGCGCTCCCCTTTGAATCAATTCCAATGTAATTCGTGGAGACCAAGAGGAAGTTTGGGTGAGCAAATGAAACAACATAGACTGAAGAATGCACTTTTAATTGATAATACTCAAGACATCTTGCTGCCACCGCTCCACATAAAATTGGGAATTGTTAAAAAATTCATCGAAGTGGCCGTTGTAAATTGTCCAAACGCATTCGGCTATTTGAAAAGCGTTTTCCCAAAATTAAAAAAAAGGTATTGTAGTAAATTTAAAACGAATCTTTGTTTATTCATTGTACTATTTACTCTGTATGATGTTAATGAAGTATTTGAAGAAGAAAAAGCTGATGGTGGAGGGCAGTCTGGAAGCAACGTGCCTGTGCCTAAGTTCTGAATAAGAGTCAGACCTTTAGAGAATTCGATTTGCAAGTCCAGGGTCATCAACATTATAAACATAATACGAATATTTTTTTTAATATTTTTGTAATAGATAGCATAGTAGTAAAGAAAAAACAAATGAAATTAAAAATATTTCAGAAAATTTTTCACTTTTGCGGCTACCTAAGCGCTACCTAAACGGTGTTAAGAATCACTCTTCATTCCTCATTCATATGCTCTAGAAAGTTGTTTATTGAGATCTTAGGTACATTTTTGTGGTTGATTGTTTCCTTGAATTTTGAACGGTTTGCTACCTATGGACCTGAACAGGGGAAAAAAGGTAAAAACAAATTGTATTTTTTTAAATTTATTGCGATTTTGATCTTGATTTTACATGTTTACAATTTTTGTTCTTTTTGGCAAAAGCTACAACTTTGTCTCAGAGGGTAAATCAACATTCCGAACGGCTTGCAAGATATGAGCCTGATAAAATTATCAGTTTTTTGCAAAAATGACACCGAGGACCCAAATCTTTAAGGGCCCATAAAAAAGTGCATGACTTTGGGCAAAACTGGGAGACACGGGTCTTTTTTTTTTGGTCCTTTATGGTTATTTATTTTCCGTATATGGTTATTTTTCCATGACTTAAAAAATTACACACAGTGTAATTTAATAAATAAATTTTTGTTAATATATATTGTAAATACTTTCAGTTTTATTTTATTACGATGGGGGTAGCGAAGCACACCGGGTTAAGCTAGTTTTTTATATTTTAGCCTTTTTATCCGTGAGCCAGCTTTCGCTGGATAATCAGTCGAGGGCACTACTTTATATGGTCAATTATTGTTACTATAGTGGATGTGTGACCAGAAGATAATTCATATGGTGGGGGTGTGATCTGAAGATAATTCAATTAAATTATTAATAAAAAACAATTAAAAGTAAATACTTTTTATCCATATTTTGTTATTTATTTCATTTTGTTTATAATATTATAATTAGTATTATTTATGTTTACTTATATAAATAACAAATCGAAAAACAACATCATCTATTTATATTAACTTATATCTATAAAAACAAAAAAAAGTAATAATTTACAATGGCATTTTAAATTAACGTAAAAAAAATAAGAGTGCTGTATTCGACTATGTCGAATCTTATATACCCTTCACCGTGGTACGATATATAAATAAATCTTTTGTGTGCCATGCCCACTTTTCCAATCCGGTCCAAATTTTGTTGGATGTTGTGTATTAATTAGCAAGATGCTGTACCTAATTTGGAAACTTTGGCACTTGTGGGTCTCCAGACATACAAAACTTTTGTATGAGAAGTGCCCCGCCCACTTGTTTAATCCAGCCTACATTTTGTCAAATTTTGTCTATTGATAACCAAGATGCCAAGATCCACCAGATACACAACGAGAGATTTATGGCTTAAATTAGAGGCAGTCGTGGTTTTTTCCTTATATCTCATAAACCAGCTAAGTCCTTTTTTTACATTATATGACGTTGCGATGCCTTTCGAAAGATTAAGAGACGCCGCATCGCATAAGAAAAGCATTTACTTCAATAAAGTACTTCATTGGATTTTAGAAAATATATATATATATATATATATATATATATATATATATATATATATGTATATGGTTTTGCTTCTTAAGCTTGAAATATAACAGATGAGAATTAATTTGTCTGATCTGTAAAATTTGCTATAATTTAGTTAGCAGTTTTACACTTTAAGGCGACGATTTATACTTTATAGGGTCCAGAATCAATATTGTAGAAATTACAAACGGAATGAAAAACTTATAAATACCCATTTACTTTCGGTGAAGGGTATAAAAACAGGGATGAAGTGGCTGGATGATGTTCTTTTCTGTTCCTATCCTTTATTTAATAGGTTTAAAAGCTATTGAAGTTTTGTGGTCTAGGTTGGTAAAGCTTACAGGCTAGTTAATTTATTTTTCAAATTAACTAATTGAGTCTTGTTTTTTGTTTTGAGCCAAAAAGTAACGTGGCTAATAAAGAAGCAAAATAAATGTTTAAAATGCAAATTTCTTTTTTAATTAGCTATGTCGGTTGCCAACCAACTTTAATTATTTTTATACTTACTTATTTTAAATGTGCTAAATACAATAAATACTATTATGTAGTATATTTTATACATACTTATATGTATATAGTATATACATTAGGGGTGGAATAGTATTATATATAAATCCTTAGCAGCAAGAATTAGATACGCTAGAACCCCCAATTTTGTGAAGTTTGTAAAAAAACGCATGAACCAAAAAATTAGGAGGGTGGGACGGGGGTAAATGGCTCCTTATCGGGGTCAAAGCTAGGGGAAAACGATACAAAAGCCAAAAAAGCTTCACAACAGTCCCTGAGTCTTTCCTAGAGGGTAAAATGTAAGACTGACTCCCACTAATATTCCCCCCCCCCCAAAAAAAAATTTTTTTAAACATACTAACCCCATATCAGTGCTCCCTAAGAGGGCTCCCATACCAAATATTATCTTTTATAAAATTACCCGCCACCGCCCTAACTAGCCCCAGAATGCCCCTAGAGGAGTCAAATATATGACGGACCCCCAATATTTTTGTTACCCGAGCATTTTTTCAGAACATACCTAGTCTCCATCTTTAATCATTAGGGTGATCCCCATACAAAAATTTCGAAAATGGATGGGTTGCAAGCATATGTTCGCATAACTCAAAAACGTTTGAGCTTATTGAAAAAAACTAAAAAAAAACATAATAAAATAATTTTTTTAATCAAATTTCGAAATTTTTGTTTTTTAAAAATTCATAAAAAATTGGACCAACCCCACTTTATTTTGGATCGCAATCATATGTTATTAAAAAATGTAGGGAGGGAAATATTAGTGGGAGTCAGTCTTACATTTTACCCTCTTGGAGCGACAGTTGTGAAGCTTTTTTGGCTTTTGTATCGTTTTCCCCTAGCTTTGACCCCGATGAGGAGCCTTTTATCCCCATTCCACCCCCCTAATTTTTTGGCTCATGCGTTTTTTTTATAAACTTCACAAAATTGGGGGTTCTAGCGTATCGAAATCAAAAAGTCGTGCACTCTTCCACCCCTAATATACATATACTATATATTATGTTTTAACATATTGCTGTTTTAACTTAACGAAAATGTCTTATTAAATTTCTGTATGTAGTGATCATACCAGAATATATGAGAGTGTTTTTATTTGCGACAAATTGTTATTTATACTACTTTTATATGCAGCATTAACAAATATCAAATTTTGTATGTATTTCCTAAATAATAAAGAACAAAAACTAAAAAATAAATACATCTTTGGTTTAAAAAATTCTATGCTGCAATGCAACCATCTCAGAATTTTACAACTATTCCAGCGTATAATGGCTTTTTGAAGTGAAGGTGGAGTTTTACAATGTGTATTTAGAACAAAGTTCAGAAAAATTTATATATGATTTCTCATATTTACTCATTCATGAATTTTCTCATGAATGAGAATTTAAAAATGTGTAACTTGTTTTTCACAGTTATGAATGAATCAGGGACCGTAACAGTTATTCTTTTTTTCATAAAAGTCAGATAAAAACAGTTATATTTTGACTTTTTTTGGAACAAAAGTAACTGCTATTTTTTGATTTTTATTTTTTCGATCAAAAATAACTGTCATTTTATGATTTTTATTTTTTCGAGAAAAAATAAAAATTATTCTTTAAAGAAATATACGTGTAATAATAATTTGGTTGACCTTAAATATATATTTTAATATGCATAATATGCTTCTATATGCTTTTTTTGTTTCAAAATTCCAATATAACTGTTACTGAGTAGAATTGAGATTTTCACGCACTAAAAAATCAAAAATATGCGCATAAAATATGCACTAAAAAAATATGCCCTAAAAACTGGAAAGTTTTCCATAAAAAACCGTTTTTAAATACTTTTTGTCGCATTAAACCATTAACTTTCAAACCTTAAAGTAAAAACGCGATTATATATTTTTGCTTGCTTTATTGGTTGAAATTCAAATCACAACTAACTCTTATTTTACAAAATATTAAATTTTCACTACCAAATTCAATAAATAAAAGTGGTCCGTTATAAAGAAGAACAACAAAAAAAATTATTTTAATATTTAAAAATATATGTACATTAAATATTGAGTAAATAGTACTAGTATATAATGTTGATGCTCTTAAAGAACGCGACAAAAAAAGGAATATAAAAGAATTTATACCAACAAAATGCATCCGCGAGTGCATGAACATTGAACAACAACAACACTACGAATTGAAACAGTTAAATTTCATAAACAAAGGGATTAGCAAAACGTGACGACACATCAATTAGTGACGATACGGTGATCAAATTAAACTCCTCAAACATTCTCCCCCCGTTGAAACACCCGTGTTTCAAGGACCATTAGAGTTGGGAAGAACAGCAATTTTGTGTACAGGTCGTCGGCAGGAACCATTTGCAGTTTTGAGTTCGACAACTCGGACGCATCCATCATTACCAGCTATTGTTTTTGTGACTCGAGCAAGATGCCAGGTTTGTGGTGGTGTATTATCTTCATGAATGATAACTAAATCACCCACTTTGATGTTCGGCTGTGCTTTATACCATTTCGAACGTTGTTGTAGTGAATGAAGATAATCTCTGGACCACAGTTGCCAAAATTGATTTTTGAGAAATGAAATCTGCTGCCATCTATCAAGTGCTGATAACTGATTAACGTTGAGTGTTGGTTGAGGAACGGACACTAAAGAAGACCCAATTAAAAAATGACCAGGAGTCAAGGCGTCACCATCATTAGGATCATCTGTCATTGGAGCAATTGGCCTAGAGTTCAAAATGGCTTCTATTTCAATTATAAGGGTTTGAAGTTCTTCGAACGTAAGCCGAGCTTGAGACATATTTTATAACAGCAGAGTTTTCGCCGATTTCACAGCTGCCTCCCATAGCCCACCGAAGTGTGGAGCACGAGGAGGAATGAAACAAAATTCGAACCCGTTTTGTGAGCAATGGGTTTTGATGTCATCTGTAGTTCGGTTTGAAAGTAACCTTTCCCTTAAGTCTCTTAAGTAATTGTTGGCACCAGTAAAGTTTGTTGCATTATCACAAAAAATGCGTTGAGGTAGACCACGTCGGCTTACGAAGCGTTTCAGGCAAAGAATAAAGTTGTTTGTCGACAAATCCGACACAAGCTCCAAATGAGTTGCCTTTGAGCTAAAGCACAGAAATACTGCAATGTATGTTTTGTAAGGCACCTTTCCTCGAATTCGATATGAAGTTAGAAAAGGGCCACAAAAATCGACACCTGTTACTAAAAAAGGTCGCTGGGCTCTTAAACGGTCTACTGGTAAATTGCCCATTATTTGTTGAATTAATTTGGGCTTGTAATGAAAACAGTGAGTGCAGCTACGTACCACTTTCCTAACTAGTTCTCTTGCGTTTATTATCCATACTCTTTGACGAAGTAGTCCAAGTAATACCTTCGGACCAGCGTGCAAATGACGACGATGTAAATGCTCAGTGTAGAGTCTAACAAAGCGATGTTCTTTTGGAAGCAAAGCGGGAAACCGAGCGTCAAAAGGAATAGGGGCCTTGGATAGTCTTCCACCAACACGAATTATGTTGAAGGTTTTGTTATTAAATTCCATTTGATGTACGAATGGAGTCAATTTTTGGATGTATGGTTGAACAAAGTTGTTGTTTAAAAGAGCTTTTATTTCTGCGGAAAAACTGGTATGTTGTATGTGGGACACTATTTTCCAAAATGAGTTGTCTAACTCCTGATGTGGCAGGTGAACGATATCCTTAGAATTCAAAGGAAACATTACCTTCGGCTTATAAAAGACGCGAAAAATATAAGTTATAATTCGAATAATTTTATAATATGAAGAATGCTTGTCAATAATTTCTTCAATAATCGATTCCTTGGTATCTGTTGTGCATTTTAGAGCTACTGGGTTAACGTTTTTACAGACAGTCTCTGTTGTTTTATCATTGGAATTAGACGGCCATCTTGAAGCATCAAATCGTAAAAAGTCGGGACCAGTGAACCACATTGTTTTGGGCAAACTTTCGGCAGTACAACCACGAGATACAATATCAGCAGGGTTATCCTTCGATGGTACGTGAAGCCACGTTATGTCTCTAGTCTGTTCTTGCAAATCTGAAACACGATTTGCAACAAAACAGTTCAGTGTTGAAGAATGCATTTTTAACCATTGCAAAACGATTTTTGAATCTGTCCAAAAGAAGACTGAAGAAACAAACTTAGACATTTTAAGCTTGATTTTAGACCAGGTCTTGCTGAGTAAGACGGCTGCACACAGTTCGAGACGAGGCAACGATTGAACCTTAATGGGAGCTACCTTCGATTTAGATATTAACAAGATTGTCGTGTAGGTGCCATTTTCAAAAGTGCGATAATATAAACAGCAACCAAATGCTCTTTGGGAGGCATCTGCAAAGCCATGTATTTCTCCAAGTTTATTTTCTAATGTAAAAACATATCGAGGTATTTTAATATGATGAATGTGTTCAAAATCTTCGCGAATTTTAAGCCATGTTGTTGATAAGTGAGTTGGTAGGATTTCATCCCAACCAATGTTTTGAATCCACATTTCCTGAAGCAGAATCTTACACCGAACGATTATAGGGCTCAATAAACCAAGTAAATCGAATATTTTTGCCACTGTTGACAATATTGTGCGCTTGGTTGGATTTGTTAGATTAGGCAAATTAAAATGAAACACAAATATGTCATTGATAGGATTCCAAGCCATTCCTAGAGTCTTTGCAATTTTGTCCTCAGATATTTTTATAGGAACTACTTCACTATCAGTATTCATAAAATCTCGATGATTGCTGTTCCATTTTGCAAGCTGAAGACCATGAAACTCGAGAATTCGTGTAATTTCCGCCTTTTTTACTGCGAGTTCTGCAAGATTATCGGAGCCAGTAAGAACATCGTCGACGTACAAATCTTCACGAATAACCTTCGAGCCAATTGGATATGTTGAACGATGCTGGTCAGAGATAAAAAACAAACTTCTAACTGCCAAAAACGGTGCTGTCGAAAGTCCATATGTAACAGTGTTTAACTGGAACACACTTAGTTTGTCTCTTGGGTTCGATCGCCATAGAATTAACTGGAATTTACGATCACGTTCATCGACAAGAAATTGGCGATACATTTTTGATATATCAGCAGTGAGAGCAAATCTATTTAAACGGAAAGAAAACAGAGTAGTTATTAAGTCTTGTTGTATTGTTGGGCCAACCATGAGTATATTATTCAGAGAATAATTCGAAGTTGTGCGAGCTGACCCATCGAAAACTACACGAAGTTTTGTTGTTGTACTAGATGGTTTGAGTACACAATGGTGTGGTATGATGTAGTATGGATGAATAAGGGGACGATCGTAAATTGACATGTGGCCAAGTGCTATATATTCATCCATAAAATCGATATACATAGACTTCAGTGTTGGATCACGCTCAAGTCTACGTTCGAGTGCCAAAAATCTTTTTTTGCTGTATTCTAACGATCCACCTAAGCAAGCTGGATCTTGTTTGAAGGGCAAACGAACCTGAATTTTTCCACTCGGTGTAATTGACGTATTTTCAATATAATGACGTTCACAGGCTTGTTCTTCTTTAGACAATTTAGGGGGTCCACTAACATATTCTTCTACTTCCCAAAACTTTTTGAGAGTGTCGTCTAACGGATCAGCCGAAGAGTCCAATGCCAGGTTACAAGTGACTAGCGACGACATTTGTTGAGCATTAAATTTCCCACCAACAATCCATCCAAAAACAGTGTTGATAAGAGTAGGCATACCCTGTCCCAGGGAAATGCGCCCATCGAGCAGCATATCGAAGAATGTTTCAGTGCTTAATAGTAAATCAATTCGCTGAGGTTTAAAAAACAGTGGGTCCGCTAGTTGTACATTTTCGGGAATTGACAGCTTTGATGTGTCTATGAATTCACCAGATTGTTGAGCTGAAATTGATTTGGTTACCGCGAAGTTTGAGGTAAATTCATAAGAGCAAATGCGGGATTTAATATTGGCAAAAACAGAAAATTTTATCTTTGTTTGGATTTCACTTATGCCGGTTACATCTTGACGGCTGGGTTGAAATTTAAGCCTCAACCTTTTAGCTGCTTGTTCCGTAATAAAATTAATTTCTGAGCAAGAATCAAGAAGAACTCTTACCGGTTGAAAGGAACCGCAAATGTCTTTTATTAGAACCACGGCAGTTGGTATTATAGCTCTTCTAAATGATCGAGTAACTAGTGCCACAGCATTGTTAGTTACAGGTAATGTTGTTGGAGCTTCATGACATGACGGAGACTCAGTTTGACTGAATATATGTAAAATGGAATGATGAGCAGATTTACAAACTCAACAACGAAACTTCGAAGTACAATTTGAGACCAAATGTCCCTTTCGAAGGCAGTTTATACAGTGCCCATTACGTTTTACAAAATTAAAACGGTCGGAAACTAAAAGAGATGAAAACGAGGCACAGGCGGCAAGTTGATGTTCATCGCTGTTGCAATATGAACAAGCTAAATTGGGCTTGGAATTGACAAATGTATTGGTGTGACGATTTGAGCTTTGTTTTGGCTTTGCACCAGTAGCACTATGATTTTTGTTATAAGATTTCTCACCATGACTTTCGAGAAATTGACACCGATGACTTAGAATTTCATAGCAAGTATCCCAGGAAGGCAACACTTTAAAATCAATTTTTTCTTCATAGCACTGTCGAGATGCATCATCGAGCTTAGAAAGGACCATGTGAATAATAATCGAATTCATTATATCCACTTCTGAACCAAGCGATAAAAGTGAGCCACGAATTGCAGAAACGGCATCAATAATATTGCGTAACGAAGTACTGTTGCCACTTGACATCTCGGAAAGATTAAAAAGGGCTGTTATGTGTTCCAAAAAAATTAATACTTTGTTGTCGTACCTCTCTTTTAATCTCTGCAATGCCTTTGGGTAATTTTCGTCAGTAACTTGATAGGGTTCAACGACAGCAAGAGCTTGACCAGAGAGACAGTTCAGCAAATAATTAAATTTATCCACTGGTGTAAGCGACGAGTTTTCATGTACCATATTGTTAAAGGTGGTAATGAATCGTTTATAATCGCTATATTTTCCATCGAAGCGAGGCAATTTTAACGAAGGCAATCTAGATTGTGTTGGAAATCCAATTGAAGCGTTGATAAAACTGTGGTCCATTGAAGTTGAACAATTATTTTTGTTTAACCCTAGAAAGATAAGGTACGTCTACGAGACGTACGCATTTTCAATTTTGTGCTCTTACTTTGACATTTGTTAACATACAACTTTCTCACGTTCAATAATCCCAGTTGTTAGCAGCACCTAGTTGGTGGTGGCAGCTTTTATGTTGTAAGTTATGTATTTTTTGAGAAATTAACACAAATAAACACAACATATGTCTGAGAGACGTATCGTTATCTTTAGTGTAACTTTTGCAGCGAAGATAACTTTGTATTTTGGTTGAATTTTAAGGTATTGTTTTAAAAATGTGTTGGAAGCGCGGCTTGGACGACGCAGAAATTGGCGCTATTTTGCAAGGCGTGTTGGAGGACTCGGTTTCACCGGAAAATTTGAGCGAATTGGAAGATTAATTATTGGAGGATAGTCTTCAAAGTGATCCAGAAGATGAGCTTTTGACATCCTTGAACCTGAGAGAATATAGCACCGATTCAGGAAACTCCTCAACAACCTGAATATTTTACTACTTCTTATCTCGACCCACTTTAAGAAGTAAAAGCAAGTGGTCTACATCGAAGGGTCAACTGATGGCCGAGTTTCTTCAATGAATATAGTTCGTACAACAAGAGGACCAACTCGGGAATGCAAATCACTGTACGACCCAATTTTATGCTTCCATATTTTTTACTACCGAAATAATTTTGGAAATTGTTTAATGGACCAGTGTCGAAATTTCCAAAAATTTTTCAATTTTAATGCTAGAAATTCCTATTTTATCGAAAACTTTGACCGACAACATTGAAAAATTTTTCAAGATGCAGTAACCTATGATTGAGGTTGTAGTGGAGAACAGCGTGAATCAAACAAGAGATAATACGGTGGCTTCTGTCCATCAGATATTAAACTTATGCCCAAAATGGTATGTGTCAAATGCGGTATACCTGTATGTGGCGACCACAAAACTTAAGTTGGTAAATATTGCACACAATGTTATTCAAATTATTATTTTTTTGTTTATATAAGTTAATACAGATAACATTATCTACACAAAGTACAAAGAAAATATTTATTTAAGTTTTTAGAACCGAACTGAAGTCATTTATAAAAACTATTTAATTTTTGATAATGCTAATTGAGTTTTATTTTTAATTTTATTTTTATTATTTTCTGTTTAAAAATTATATTTTTTTAAAAGAAATAGAAAAAATAAATGTTTTCAACAATAAAATTGATCAATATTATTTTCGGTGGTACCCTTTAAAGGATAGAAACAAGCATACGTCTTTCAGACGTGTCGTTATCTTTTCAGTACAAAAAAATAACGATATCTTTCTAGGGTTAAAATCGATAATATTTTTGCTTTGGCTGCAATATAAATTTCTTCAAGGTCACTTCTAGCAGTATCTGAAGGGCATGCCTTCTCGATTTGCGATTGTATATGGCAAATTTGTTTAAAATAGGATTCCAAAATCTCCAGTCGGCACTGCATAATTGTTGGGTCTGCTCTGTCGCCATCTGTTTCGATTTTCTTCTGCAAGCTAGAAATGTTTCGTTTGGTTGTGGATCTTTGTTGCTTTAATAAACCCAATTCTGAGGCACCAGAAGTGTTGGCTGAATCTTCATTGGTTGCCATAATTTTAGTTTCACAATTTAAGCACCACTTTTAGAAATTTGATTTGTTTGTGTCACAAATGATCCTTAATTTTATTTTGTTCGATGTCATGAGCTACAAATGCACTATATATATTTTTATTGAACAGCAGTGTCCTGTCACGGTCGCCAAAAATGTCGCATTAAACCATTAACTTTCAAACCTTAAAGTAAAAACGCGATTATATATTTTTGCTTGCTTTATTGGTTGAAATTCAAATCACAACTAACTCTTATTTTACAAAATATTAAATTTTCACTACCAAATTCAATAAATAAAAGTGGTCCGTTATAAAGAAGAACAACAAAAAAAATGATTTTAATATTTAAAAATATATGTACATTAAATATTGAGTAAATAGTACTAGTATATAATGTTGATGCTCTTAAAGAACGCGACAAAAAAAGGAATATAAAAGAATTTATACCAACAAAATGCATCCGCGAGTGCATGAACATTGAACAACAACAACACTACGAATTGAAACAGTTAAATTTCATAAACAAAGGGATTAGCAAAACGTGACGACACATCAATTAGTGACGATACGGTGATCAAATTAAACTCCTCAAACACTTTTCTTTAGCTTCACTTCGGAAAACCAAATCTTGTAACGTTAATTTAACCGCCTTTTATTCATAGCAAATGGATGAAACTTTGCAGGCATTCATACTCCCGATGACAATACACGTAAACATGGGCGCAGCCTGGATGAAATTTAGGGGGGGGGGCAAAATTTTTTTTTTTGGTAAAATGCTTTTTTGACTGCCTTCTACTCAATGCAAATGGATAAAACTTTGCAGGCATTCATACTCCAGATGGCAATACACGAATACATGGGTGTATCCAGATGAAATCTAGAGGGGTGCAGAATTTTTTTTTTTGTAAAATGCTTTTTTTTACATTCACTTCGGAGCATCAAATCTTGTAACTTTAATTTAACCGCCTTTTACTCAATGCAAATGAATGAAACTTTGCAGGCATACATATTCCCGATGACAATACACGAATACATGGGCGTAGCTAGGATAAAATCTAAGATCCTTACTTGCTGCAGTTTTTACCCCTAAATATTTAAAATATTTTGTTTTAAATTTAAAACTATTTTCGTACGTCAGCGACTTCTATAAGGAAAAATAGTACTCGCCGAGACCTATACAATGATATATCGGTTGTTACGATCGAGCAACAAATAAAGAAACTACAATAAAAAAACAACGATTTTTGCTTTTTTTTTGCGGGTTCCGATCGCAAAAAAGATTGTTTTTCTTAAATGTCTGAAGGTGATCTTTAATATTTGCGTTAGACTTTGGGACATTTTTTTGGACATATGCGGTCGACCCGGTTTAATAAACATCCTTCCATTCCGATTTATACGCTTAATCAGATTTCCTTCCTACTTTACTAAGGAAAATAATAGACCAGGAATAGAATTTATCAAATTTTTATATTTTCGAGTACACTGAAAAAATTTTGTTCAGATTACCAATAAATTTTGACATTAATCCCATGAAAAATTTGCATTAAAAGGGAACCTATGCAGCACTTCGTTGGATCAATGAATTAAAATGCATTAAATGAAACATTACATTAGATCTATGAATGTTTTTCATTGGATTAATACTTTCAAAAAAGTAAAAAAAAAATTTTTTATTTTTAATTTATTTTTTTAATCAAAGTTGTTCTTATTCAACTTTTTTTTTTTTTAACCAGAGTCGCTGGCGGGAATCGATCCCGCAACCTCGGCGCTGATAGACTTTTTTTATTTTATTTTATGATTTGTTTTTTTTTTTTAATCAAAGTTGTTCTTATTGAACTTTTTTTTTAACCAAAGTCGCTGGCTGGAATCGATCCCCGAAACCTCGGCGCTGATAGACAAGCTCACTACCAGCTAGCCTACTGGGGCAGTGTAGTTTTTGAATAAAAAAAACTATGTTTTGTGCCATTACTCAATTAAGAGCGTAAATATGAGATTAAATTGTCACAACATAACAACAATAACAACGTTGATATTTTTTGCTAACGCATAATAAAAAAAGACCACATAAAGAGAGAACAAGCTTTTTCGTATACATCATTTGGATGACAACAGTGTAAAATAAGGGTGTGTCTCATAGAAATCGCTTGTGCCTATCAGTTTTAAATATTTTGAAGGATCTACAATAAAAAAAACTAGAAATAATTTTATTGTTAAACAAATTTACCTAATTGATAAAATCGAATTTCCGGTTGCTAAATGTAACCTATATCTCAAATAACTTTTAGCTATGTTTACTTGACCATGGAAGTGACAGCAACTCTATAGTAAATTCAAAAATTTCTAAAAAAGAAACAGTGTGGTTTGTGTTGGTCTTTTTTACAAATTTAATATTGGAATACTGTTTCTTTATTTTGAAAGATGTTTCATCATGTTCGTTTATAGCGATTTTTAACATGTGTAAAATGAAATTTTGATATTTAGTTAGGCTTGAGTTAATCAAATTTAATTTTCATTTAAATTTTTTTACTGAAGAAAGGAATTTTCAAAACTATTGACTGCCAGCCGTGGTCAATGGCGGTGAAGAGATAGTGTGGTTTCTATCGAAACATGTCAAATCAACCTGTCCGTTCGATTCCCGCGGCAGTCAAGAAAAATAAATTATCAATACATTTCATGTTGTAATGAAAATTAAATTCAATGAACTTTAGCCTGCTTAAAATATCAAAATTTGGATTAAAAACCAAAAACAGTTCAATAAAATAACCACAATAGTAATTATTGTTAACAGCTAAGGCACAAGCTCTATGTTGACATTTGTCCTTCAAGTTGTGCTGAAAAAGGTCAACAAGAAAAATAAAGAAAAACATGAAAAACATAAAATTTTACGTTGGACTTCAAGAAGAATTCTTGACAAAAAGTACGAAAAACAATAGTAAGGAAGAACATGTAAATCAATTAAAATAGATAATCATTCAAAACAAATTTCGATCTACCAAAGTTAAAATACAATTTGGCTTAAAGATTAATGTTTGACTATTGACTGCCAGCTGTCGTCAATGGCGGTGAGTGTTAAACGGCAAACCCCTCTGAAGAGATTGAGTGGTTGCAATCGAAACATGTAATAATACCGTGTTCAGATATACCTTTATTATTAAGTCAATATTCGGTTTATTGACACAATTATCTTTCTGTTCACATATACACAATTTAGCTAACTCAATTTATATAACCACTACATACAACATTCAACGTAAACAAAAATGTACATGTATAAGCAACATGTAAACAACTTTTGACATTTTTAGGAATAAACATCTGGCTTTGGCGCAGACCTAATAGATGGGCCTTTGTTTTGTTGTAGTTTCAGTTTTCAAATGTCAAAGCACTTTGTTTATTACAGTGTCGCATTTTAATTTTACTCAATATTTATAACAATTTCGTATTAATTTGATGAAATTTAGCGTTATCAAAATATCGAATTAAGATTAAATTACAATTATATAGATAAATGGAGAAAAATGTTTTGAAAAAAAGTAACAAAATTAGAAACGATTTTCACAGCTTAAACGTGCGAATTTCGAAAAAGTACCAAATTTGTATTTATATTTTTTAGATAAGCTACGAATGTGATATAAATTTTGTTTACCCGTTTACACTCCAAAAAGGCCGTACCTCAAAAAAGTGCTGCTTTTTTTAATGAACAATAATAGGTATTAAATTTTTTTGTATCTCTTTCAGTTAAGATATAAGGCTAGCGAATTTACCTTTTTATACCGCATATTTTTCTAATAAACAACAATAAGTGTTACTGTTTTTTATCTCTTTAGTTTAGAAGTAATGAGGTAAGCGGTATAGATTTGGCGAGAGGCTAGCCTCCGGTCCAAATGTCAACCTTTTAGCTTCATTCGTTTAGACTGTGTGATGAAATGTAAATATATGGAGAAAACTATTTTTTAAAAAAGTAACAAACTTAGGCCCGTTTTCACAACTTACCGATAGCTAAAAGTAGACTTTAACCGGCCTTATAAAAAGTGTTCCATTAATAAAACTTTACTTTTACCTAAAGTGAGCTATAAAGTAAATTAATGTTCATCCTACCTGGTAGATTCAAATAAAGTTGTAATAATGGAACACTTTTTATACGGCCGCTAAAATCCTACCTTTAGCTTTCGGTAAGTTGTAAAAACGGGCCTTAAACGTTTGAATTTCGAAAAAGGACTAAAAATTAATTTGGATTTTTTAGATAAGTAACAAATGTTATATAATTTTTATTTCTTTGCGTATTGGCTTAAAAGCTAGATTTCCAAAATACAGGTTTTACTCGTTTACTACCTAAAAGGGCCGAATTTCCAAAAATTACCAGACACCTGTTTGCTTTTTTTTTATTCAATGAACAACAATAAGTATTAAAATAAAAAATGTCCATTTTATTAAAAGAAAGTACGAGTTAGAGACCTAAAACGTACCAAAAAATCCCTCTTACAGATCCTCATTCATTCAGGAGCTTGCATGTTTAATTTTATGTTTCTAAAAAACCAGTTAAAGAACAAAAATGTTATGTAAATGGTCTAATACTACCGGAAATTCAAATACCAGTGAATTAACAAAAAGCCCTCTTACATGTTTAATTTAAGTTTCTAGGTCTAATGCTAGCCGAAATTCAAAAAGTACCAGTTAAAGATCAAAAAAGTACCAACAACTTCTCTCTTATAGATTCTTATCCACTCAGGACATTGCATTTTGAGTTTTATGTTAAAGAAGTTAAAGAAGAAAAAAGTACCAAATATCGCTTTAACAGATTTTCATTCATTAAGGACCTTAAGGGTTTAATTTTATCTTCATAAGACCAATTTTAACGAAAATGAAAAAGGATCAGTTAGAGAACGAAAAATTACCAAAAAGATCCCTTTTAAAGATTCCCATTCACACAGGACCTTGTATGATAAATTTTATTTTTCTAGGTCCAATACTAACGGAAATTAAAAAAATACCAGTTAAATAACCAAAAAGTATTTCACGTTAAATTTTATGTTTTAAGGTCCAATATTAACGATAATTAAAAAAATACCAGTTTTAGAACCAAAAAGAACTTAAATTTCCCGTATTTCCCTTTTTTGGTACTATTTTTTCCCCCATTAAAGTATCAAACATTTCAGTATTGTAGTGGGGGCCCATAATGTAGGTAGAATATGGCCAAATCCTGTGTGAAGAGCACGCGTTTTCTGATTGATATATAAACATTTTTTGGCCTTTCAAAAGATATAGCTTCAATTTATATATAGTATTTAGTGACATTAATATGTACTTACAAATATAATATATCATAATTTCTTAGCAGGTATTTGTTGCGAAATAATTGATCACGAAGTATTGTGACGCACGCCACAAAAAGTGGAAGTAACTTTAAAAGTTGAAGTGTGTTTTCCTAATTTTTAGCGAATTTTGCATCAAAATCTATACCTAAAAAAAGATGAATATAAGGGAATTCTAAAAACACTTATTCGCAGCCAAAAAATGTTGTGATCTTTTGAAAAAAGCCGTGAACCCTTTGTGACGCACGCCTCGCAACACACGCTACAGTTTTTCCAGTACATATAATAAACCCAATTTTTTATATTTTAACAAAACAAATTATATATATAAATTAGTTTTGTGATTATAAAGGAATGTATGAATGAATATCAATTTTTTTACCGAAATTTATGTTTTATGAGTCTGCTGTAGGGAATGGTAAATGGATTCCAAAATCGATTTTCGATTTTTCGATCGACTTTTTTTATTACGGTTTTTGAAATCGATTAATCGAACGTCAAAATCGATTTCAAAATCGTTTAGGACTAATTTGCAATCTTATACATTATATCACAAAGGGGGATACACCAGCATTTTTTTGGCAAACTACTAGAGAAATTGAACTGAGATTTTGACAGTGGGTATATATGGCTACTTTTTACAATTTTCCTGTAAAAAGTGAAAATGTGTAAATTTTGAGATGTCCTTTAGAAGAACAAGTGCATGTATATTGCACATATATATTGAAATTGTATTCTTGTGTAGTCAATCAGGCCTGTCACATAAATTGATTCCGATCGAAAGTGGAAGTGATTTTGTATCTTGCTTCACATAAAACGAAATCACTTTTGATGGGAATTGATATATGTGACAAACCTGAATGTATGTTTAGTATTTCAAAGGATTATGACAATAGTTCCTGCTCGGTGGCGACTGTTTTTTTGCTAACTAACTATTAAGTTAGTTTTAGAAAACAAACGTTTGCATATCATTGATGTCAGAAAGATGCAGAGATACTTTCCTGTAATTTCGTATTTCATAGGATAAATTACACACTTTTTGTTTTTTCACTCTGTTTATAACAAGATTTAAATATCGCTCACACACTGGTCTGTTTGCATATTAGCATATTTCCACAGGAAGGCCATGGCTGACTTTCAGTGTTTGGTTCGATACGATATGTTAAGTACTGTTTTGTTCACTGTCCATTGATGACTTTAATTTATGAAGAACAAGAGACCTTAATTAAAGTTGGGATAAATACGTAAAACTACAACTTTAAACTTGGAAAACTGCATAAGCATACCTAATTACGTATGTATGTACGCACAAAAAAAATAAGTTTTATTGTGCATGCCCATAATTTTTCGATTTAATTAAGATTACAATTAAAAATTGCCAAAATTTTGATATAAATAAAAAATCGATTTTAAAAGCCCAATAATCGATTTCAGTATAAAATCGCATACGTAAATTCGATTGCAAAAAATCGATTTTTTTTACCACAAAATCGATTTTCGATTGGAATCGAAATCGATTTACCATTCCCTAGTCTGCTGTAAGTGTTATTTTAAGCCCATAAAGCACCTAAAATATTGTTAAATTCATGTACAACATTAATAGATCAGGGGTGGGGTAGGATTTGGTAAAAATTATTGTATTAATGATCATCGAAATACATATTTTTTAATATAAAAATAAAACTATACATCTAGTCTTACAGTGCATTAAAAAAAATTAATTTGAAAAACTTTTGGTTGGTGGACTGTTTTTGGGATTTGCCCATATGACAATGAATGGAGAAAAATGTTTTGTAAAAAAAGTACTTAAAATAGTTATGATTTTCACCCCTTAAACGGTCAAACAAAATATATTTGCATTTGTATTTTGTTGATAAGTTTCGAATGGTTATGACAAAAAAGTACCAAAGTTCAGGTTTTACGCGTTTACTTCCTAAAAGAGCATAATTTCAAAAAATACCAGACACCTGTCCGTTTATTTTTCTAAACAACAACGATATGTTTTACATTTTTAAACATTCGAATTTCAAAAAATCCCGTCTTAGTGGATCGATTTGTGCAGTAACCAATCTCTGGTCCAAATTTCAAGTTTTTAGCTTCAGGCGTCAGCAATTAAAAAATAAAACGCTAGTTTGGTAATAAAAATCGACAAAACATATAAATTAAGCCAAAAAAAAAAAAAATAGAACTCTGGCTACACACAAAGCAGAATAGAAAACAAAAAACAAACAAAGCAGTAAACAAAAAATATAAAATAAAATTTTATGAAAAATCATTTAAAAACCTATATAATTTTATAAGTGGTAGTTTTGAATGTATATAATAATAATAAAAAAAAATATTTAGTGTTTGTGTGTAAAGAAAAATTTTGTTAAATTACAACAAAATGCCTCTGTCGACAACTACAACACAAGTAACTGAATATGACATTTGTGGACGCATAATATTTCTTAGTGGACCGCTAATTTGTATGATCGCTTGAATTGTCGATCGACTTGTCGAGGTAAATATTCTAAGGCCTGAAACAGAATTAAGAAGTTGCAGTAGTGGCTGAAGCTGAAAAATGCTCAGTAGCGCAACAGAGTTAAAAATTCGGAATATGGCACCATATGACACCATTTTGAAACTGTCGTTTTTAACTTTTGACAGCTTGCAGCGCTTTTCGTAACGTTGCACCACAACGACTATTCCGAAAATCAGCTGTTTGTCGTTGAAAATGCAAACAAGCGATAGCGGTCGACATCGGTGGCGCTGGCTGTTAAACTATAAAACGCAATAACAAATTTCACTTCTATATCGAAATTTGCTCTAGTTTAGGTGTTTAATGCCAGAAACAACTCTACAGAATTTTGTGATGATTGTTTCATAATGTATCATGGGTCCAAATTAAATTCCCCTCCTGTAGATAATATAAGTTCAACTAAAACTGCTACGAGTCATAATATGTTACTCAAATTTGTTTAAATTATGTTTTATATGACTAGAAAGCATAAAGCGTTCTGATTTTCGGTCAATAATGTAGCATGTGTAGGTCTAAACTGCAACCAATTTTAAAACTGACGTCCGTATTTATAAAGATTAATAAATAACTTATAGACCTACAAGCTGTTTGGTTCTGGCGTTGCTAGGCATTTTCTGAATAGAAATAAGAAATTAAATGCTGGAGAATTTTTCAATAACTTGACCCCAGCGCTATCTACCGGGTCAAAATTTTATCAGGAAACTTAATTTTTGTTTAAAAAATATATTTTGTGAATTTCTGCCAAATCGTAACATGGACTTACGTGGGCCAATCCTATAAACATTTCTGTTGGTAGGGTACACGGGATGTTAGGGAACCTATGGTCTATTCAATATTCCACACCTTTCAAAATTAGAATGCTCTTTGCCAATGCCTATCTTTTCCCTGTTATTGTATACGGCTTTGAAGTCCTCGTAAATTGCAGCAGTAACGACTATAGTAAATGAAAGTAGCATACAATAATATTGCTCTATACATTTTCAATAAGAGCCGGCGTGTTAATATATCAGCTAGTGTTTTTAATACGGGAAAAAAAATCCCGTGAAAATTTGTGCGGAAATTCCCGGGATGTTTTTAATTTAGTAATGGCAACTTTATTGCTGATCCATATCATTGTAAATAAGTTGTGTCACTAAATCAGTGATGTCAATTGTGGTTGTATTACTTTATATTAGTATTAGTGAATAAAGAGACAAGTATTCTTAAAAAATACGTAAGCATCCGCCGCATGTGCACCCGTCGCTTGATAATCGACGACTAATTGTGTACTCTCGTGGACTAAATGAAAGAGCGTAAGAATGAGTGTGAAGAATGTGTGTGAATTAATTTACACAATTGTGTATGACGCTGACATCACTGCACTAAATAGATCTGAGCCGTTAGACAAAAAGGTCTTAAGTCAAAAAAACGCATTTTGAGGTTTTGATTGGCTTTAACCCTCCGTGACACACACTTTTACTTTTTCACATTAGTACTACACTGGGTCTGGTCAGACCCCATATAAATGTTAATGTATTTTAATTATAACATTATTTTTTTTTATGTAAATAGTTTTAAAAGCGGTTTAAATTGCATAAAATATAATTAAAATTGCTGGTGGTTTATTAATTTCATTTCTAATTTTATTTTTATAAAGTTTTTAATTCATAAAGAAATGGAATCAGAGTACATTAAATAAAAATTTGTTATATTATTAATCTAAGCAACTAAAACATATATATTCTACTTTGGAGTGTTGCTGACATACAGCATTTGAACATTTTGAACAAAAGAATCGAGTCTTTCTGCGAATTTTTTCACTTCCTGTTGCGCATTCTACACAAGATTTCTTTACGTCTAGGGTATCAGCACCGCTTTTGGCAGTTATTATTTTGTTTATCTGAAATGTAAAAAAGAAATTCACAAAGTGGATGTTAAATAGAACCAAAATGGAATAAATTCGTTTATTTTATTCAACTTACTTTTATGGGTTTTCCAAGAACAGATTCTATAGCCGAACGAGTACTAAATTGACCCATAACATAAGTGTTATTCATTCGGTTTTCGATATTTGGAAAAACTAAAGAATTAGATAACGTATTCAAAAAATTGCGTCTTGCATCATTTCTTTTATTGTCATCGACTTCCTTACAAATACAATATGCTGCCAGTGCCATAATATCTAACATATTGCAGAAAAATGCAAAAGTCCACCTCTTCGTTGTTCTCTTTGTTGTAAAATGCGAAACCATTTGGTCCATGCAATCGACACCAGCTTTATTTTTATTATAAAATAAAATTGCTTCTGGTTTATTGGCTTCACCTTCACATTTATCTGTGTAATGTACAGTGGACAGAAGATTGACGCATTTATTCTTTTTTGGAACATAACTGCAAAGTGAAACCAAATTGTCGTGAAAGCCAAAAACAGATGAATGAACAGGTCGTGAAGGACTTTTTCTCATTTCTATAGGAATGCATTTCTTGTTAGACCGAATGGTACCAACGAATGCTAGACCAAGATTAGCCAGACGCTTTGCTCCTTCTAAAGATGTAAAAAAGTTATCAGCGACAATTGTGCGACCACTTTTAGCGTACGGCTTTGCAAGCTGCAGCATAACGTTTTCGCCTTGATTAATTTCACGTTGTTCACCTGCCTTTCGGCCTGTGTATAATTTTCCTTGTAATGGATACTTTGTTTTTGAATCACAGGCCCACCAAATTTTCATACCATATTTTGCAGGTTTTGTTGGTATATACTGTGTAAATTTGGTTTTTCCCCGGTATGGAAACAGTTGCTCGTCAATAGTTATACTTTCATGCGGACTATAATTCTTCGCAAGATTTTCGTTGAGAAAATTCCATATATCACGAATAGGTGCAGCTTTGTCTTCGAGTAATCGAAATGAGCGTGTTCTTCCGTCGTCAAACCGAATGTATCTCGTCAGGGATATAAATCGATGAAGAGACATTGCGACCCGAAAAATGGGTAAATTATCAGTACGCCACAAAGTCCGTGGATTTTGCATGTTATTATGTGAAACTCCCATTGCTAGAAGAATGCCAATGAAAGCGTATAATTCATCTTCTGCTAGATCCTTCCAAACTCTTGGTTTTTTATTTACATTTGCAGCATTCCATTTATTGACTGCGTCTCTTCCATACCGATTTGTCTGAAATATAATGATGTCTGTAATATTTTCTGTAAAAAATTTTTTAAAAACTTCAAGTGGAGTAGAGATTTGCTCTTTAGGCCCAGCTCGAAAACGCATCACATTATGTTGACGAGTACGTACACCACTGTTCGGGTGGTTTTTTTTCCATATAGTACCATCTTTTCCAATGAAACAATTACTATTCTCTTCACCTATTACAGAACCACAGTCTTCCTCCTCTTCATCACTGTCATCTTCTACATTTGGTTCGATGAGCAAATCATTTTCAACGTCTGATGCTTCGTCTTCGTTTGGCAAATAATCTTCATCATTTTCATCCAAAAATAGATCATCTTCTTCATTCTGTCCGGCTTCCTCATTAGCTCTTTCACGCTCCAAGTCATTTGCCAAAGCCTCGGCAATTCTGGTATAAAAATCCGTATCGGAGTTACTAGAATGTCGCGTATTGAAAATAAATTCTAACTCATCATTCATTTTCCCAAAATTTACAATTTTACCACTTTTTTAGAAAAAATTTCTCATAAACACTATGAAAGTTCGCGTCAAACTAAAACAAAACACTCAAAGACTGCTTCAGTGAAAAAATATAACCGTTAATAAGTGATGGCTACTTAGCGGTTATCTGGGCGTAAATATAAAACTTTATTGCTGAACACCTGTTTTAGTCAATTGATTTAGAAATTTTGATGGCTTTCTACGTATTTTATGAAAAAAAAATAAAAAAATTCAAGTGACGGAGGTTTAAATAAGAATGTACTGCAATTTTTCATACAAAATATATGTGGGTCTGGCCAGACCCACTGTGGTTCTAATACGACATAGGTTTCAAAATATCCTTCTAACTCCCTTTTTTGTTTACTTTTTTCGTCCCGTTTTTCCACCACCAGAAAGCCAAGAAAATTTCAGAAGGGTACCTGAAAATTCAAATCTCTACCCATATTGCAAACACGTTTAAAATGCAAAACAAATTGGAAAAGGTCTGGCCAGACCCATGACTGTAACGGAGGGTTAAATAAGTTTAGTCTAGGACAGTGGCCCGCAAAAGTGCTACACCGTGCTTTTTTTCTCATAATTACATTCGCTCTCACTTTGTAAAAAACATTCAAACAAGAAGGTTCTGTTGACGATTGCTTTAGAATTCCACTGCGAGAAATGTTTAAAGAAGAATGGGAATTTAATTTCTTGTTTGCCGAAATTTTTTTTGGCAAGCCCGAATGTTAATGAAATTATAGTTTTTTGTTTATTTCTCTTGAAGAATCGTTTAAGTCTTATGAACGCAAGTAATTAATTTCTGAATTTATTTTTATTTCAATAGATTAACACGTTTTAATGATATTATTGTTTCTTTTTAGTTTGCTTGAAGAATGTGATATATTTCATTTTAATGATTTTTTTGTTTTTTATTTTATATAAAACATACGCTTATGTTTTTACATTATGCAATGTTCACACGACGATATAAACCACACGTTTCGCTCTATGAAACTAGATTGCCAAACATGCTGTTCATAAGATTCATTCTTGTTTCATTTCGACATTTTTTTTTGTTGTTAGTGTGATTTTTTTTAAAATAGATAAAAAAAAAGTAAACTTAAAAATATATTATTAAATACTTTTATTAATATTATTATGGTTAAATTATCACTTTATTTTATTAAACATCAATCTTTATTTTATTTTTTCTTTGTTTTGGTTTTTTTTGAGAGCTAGTTCAGTTAAACTAACGATAAATGTTATCAAAATTGGAGATGATAGTACATTTTTCCTGTTTCGCAGCCTGTTTCAAAATGAAACGACCTGTTTCGCTCTCAAAATTTTGTATGAGGTAACAAGTCGTTTCAATCATGTTTGGGGCGCGAAACAGGAATAAGAGAGCGAAACACGAATATTGCTGTCCGTGTGAACATGGTATTAACAGCCAGATTGATTTTAAAAACATGAAAATAACACAAAAATTTCTTTAAGTGCTTCTGAGAGGGAGAGTTATTATTCTCTCACAAAATACAAAAAGTCTGCATGTATGTGTTGCCGGGCTCTGGTCTAGGACAACTGCTTCTAATAGTTATCATCTTCTCTAAGGAAAAAGTCTATGAAATACACCAAAAAAATATTTTTCAATTTAACATAACAAAAAACTACAGTTTCTGACTTAAGAGGGTTTTGCCAAACACTAAAGAGATGACAATTCATATCCGATAAGTAAGGCAATGTTTAATGCTCTGAAGTTTAGAGAGAAGAGGAGAAAAAATATACAGAACTTTTAATTTGTTTAAAGATAGTGCGAAAACTTGATTTCGGTCATTCCTTTCTATCATTTTCTTAACACCAACCTGAAAAAAGTTACAACTCGCTCATTCTCTTCTTGTAGGGTTTACTAATTAATTAACAAAGATGTCACCTGATTGAAATTTTTAGCAATGTTGTTAAAATTAAGTTACTGAATTGCTGTATTGTTACCGCAAGCAATAAACTGTGCCGGTAAAATTAACGTTAATCGTTAAAAGTTTGAGAATTCAACTACAGATTTATTTAATTACAAACCAAAAAAAGTTGTTCCCACTTGCTTAAAAAAATTTAATGATTTTATATGCACAGCAGCTGCATAAAAGATTTTTCGGATTATATTCTGTAAGAGATTATGACAAAAGTTATTAGTAAAGAAAACGCTTAACCGATTCGAAGAAAATAATGTTTTGCTTAACAGGAATTACAAGTATTGAAGGAAGTACTAAGAAAACTGAAAGTGTCTAGAGATTATATAATGCTCTTTGACTATAAAGGCAAACATCCGTAGAAAGGAAACGTGTTTTCTCATTGAAATCTTCTTGATAAAAATTAGAAATACGCTTTCAAATGATTCTGTAAATGCATATTCTGAACTAAAATCCTATTTTAAAAGAAATATTTTGTAATTATTTGTTTGCATAATTTAACTTTTTTTGTTTTATGTAAATGCTGTTGGATTTGAATTTATTCTGTGGCAATAAGTGCTTAAGTCTATTTGTTAGGTTTTATAGGAGAACTATTTAAATCTTTAAAGGTGGCTTTTGGAAATTTACTCAGTTCTCCGCGGTTTTTTAAGTTTTTATTCCTAAACAATCCTAATGTCACAGATCGGAAGTTTTAATTATTTCAAATGTTATTGCACATCGAAAAAAGATAACCAAAAAGTCATTTTGCTATAACTTCCTCAAAAATCCTACAAATAATTGAAATTTTTTCCATGTGTACTTTTGAACATGAATATTTTAAGGTGCCATTAAGCACTTTTCCCATTTGCCACAGATATAAAAAAGTTGAATGCATTTATTAACAAATTTAATTGATCTCAGGAAATGAAAAAGTCCGGGAAAAAAAACTCTACTCTACTATTTAACATTAAAAAAATTTAAAATATTAAATAAAAATGTATTAAAATCTTAAGTAATTATGTTTCAAATTGTTATGCTGAAAACAGTTCAAAAATATTTTCCTTGAATTTTCGTGCGTTGCTTAAAAGTTGAAAGCTATAGGGCATATAATTCCAGAAATATACTGAGAATATGTAGAAATGCCACTCAGAAATTAAGCTTTTGTATCCAAACGTTCTAATAATTTCAAAATTTGTTTTTGTTTTAAATGTATGTTGAACGAGTCACTTTTGCGCTCGCGTTCTGAAAATAGGTAGATAATTTTGGAACGAACGAGTTTTGCTACGAATTTTGGAAGGAAACGAGTTTTGCTACGAATTTTGGAAAGAAACGAGTTTTGCTACAGTCTATATAAAATCGAATTAGTTTTGCAACACACTATAGCCCACCAGAAAAATTAATCATTTATCTTAAGTTTATTTTGAAAGTCATATTAATTTTTTTAAATTATGCAAATTATATTGTTGGAATCAGAATTTTTCCTCTATCGACATGTCCTAAGTCTAATCTAATGTAGTTTTCGAGATGGTAAAGTTGAAAACAACACCAAGTCCAACTTGTATCGATGTAAAGGCCATCAAGTGTACTCAGTGTTGTTTACCACTGAATTTGTAGATAATAGGGAGATTGTGCCTAGATGTAAAGAGTCTTTTTTTGTAAATTCTAAAGTGAGGTCTTCTGTTTTAATATAATTAGATAAATTAAAACACTGCCATTTTGGTTTAAGTTTATTTATTTAGTAAAATTTTTCGGCAAACTTTGTTTATCATTCTCAGGTATATTATATATATTTTTATTAAAACATGCAGATGAGCCTTCAGTTGTTACTTGTATAATTTTTGTAACACATTTTGAAGAGAAAAGTAAGGTAAAAACAATTTGTGTATGCCTTGTATTATTATACCCTTCACCACAGGTGGAAAAGCTTGGCATTTCGTTTGTAATTTCTACAATATTGATCTTAGACTTAGGAGCGAAGTTGATTTAACGATGTCCGTCCGTCTGTCCGTCTTACGTTTGATATGTGTTTTCCGGAGACTCCAGACATGATAGCGGCTAGATTATTTTACATTTATGTCACATATAGTCCACCATATGGCTGAGATATGACCAAAAAAACACGACTGCCTCTAATTTGTTCCAAAAATCCCTTGTTGTTGTATTTTTATTACTTTTTTCTGTATATCTGGAGAACGGCAAGAGCAAAAGTTTCCAAATTAGGTACACACATTAAGGTTATCAATACACAGCATCCCAAAAAATGTAGGCGCGATTGCAGAAGTGGGCGTGGTACCTCCCATACAAAATATATTAAAAATTGTAAAAAAACCTGAATTTTTTACTGTAATATGACCTATGGTTACGCCTTATATACCAAAGATCGGAAACTTTTAATAGAAAATATTTTCTGAAAAACTCGGGAAAATCGGTTCAGATACGAAAAAGTTATGACCAAAATATTATTTTTTTTTGAAAAATACCCATTTTCGGGAACCATAGATCTTCCCGAGTCCAAGTTTTATAACCAAAATAACTGGCAAATTTCTTCTTTAATACGTCGGTATATAAATCTGTCAAATCGGTCAAGAAATAGCAGAGTTATGACCAAAATACTGAAATCCAAAAAATTACTCTTTTTTATAATTAAGTTTGTTTTGTATACCCTTCACATACACCCTATGAAGTATATATATTCTGGGTTCTCATGAAAAGTGAAGTTCAAATCCGGTTGTCGTCTCTTCTTCCCCCCCCCCCCCTCTCTTTAAATTTGCTTACATATACTAGCATAATGCCCATGATTTTCGTTATCACCCTTCTTTATTCTTTCATATATTTAAGGAAATAATTTTAACAAATAGAAACTGGGAATTTTTGTTTATATTTGCTACTTAAAAACTCGCCATAAAGATCTACGGTATGACAACACTGCCTATACTAAAAGAAAACAAACAAACACACATACATGGTACAAACAATTTTGGTGAGGTGAATATAGGCCAACCATATTACGGTTCACAGCTCAAATAAGTTGATTTGTAATTTTGGTATTATGGTTTACAAATTTGCTATATTCCGGTGAACCAAAACATCAAAAATAATTACAACTCAACTGTGTGTGAGTTGTGAACAGTAAACGGGCCATATTTCATTTTAATGATATTTAAACAGCGTTCCATCATGGTTCAGTTGTGTTAAGTTAGAGACTGTGAGTTTCCCTGGTTCGAATCTTGGTTTTTTAAAAAGAAATTTTTTTTTAATATTTGTATGTTCTAAAAACGATTAAAAAAAATATTTACCAGTTTACGCTTTTTAAATTTCATTTATAATGAAGTTTTAAGTATTGTAAATATGTATGTATATGTAAAAATTGTTTAGTGGCTCTGTATTCTGCTCGCACAATGGTGAAGGGTATATAAGATTCGGCACAGTCGAATAAAGCACTCTTACTTGTTTTTGGGAAATATCACCTTTTGTTGTTGGACTCGGTGCTGTTTGTCTCAATGGATTTAAAAGTACCAATACCATCATGGGAGGTAAAGAACGCCAAGTCCAATGTAATAAGTAAAGGTGTGTAACCTTATATGACGTAATTTTATTAAGGATATCATCGACATAGAAAAAACATATTAGAATCATATAAAACATTAGGACGACGGCAAAATGTTAATACAGATATTTATAAGCATTTGTGGTATTATACATGTTTTTGCAGTCTTCTGTAAACTTTTCAAAATGTGGCTTGGTGAAGTGTATCTCCCACCTTCAGAGTTAAAAATATTTTAAGCAACTAAACTAAAATTTTTTTCTTCAGTGTACTTTCGTTTTATTGTCAATATTATTAATGTCCAAGACCGAAATATAAAATTACTCAATCTTAAATCATTTTTCAGATTAAACCCCACATTGATGGGACTTATATCTGAAGCAAGACATGAACTTTTCCGAGTTCCGTTTCCTTTTTTTTCTATTTTCATTCAATTTGAAGGTTGAAATTTAAAATGTAGTTCACTTAGTGCTTTTACCACAGGAGTTACAGCAGGTTTATAATCATATATTTTTTCATTACATGTTTATGGATTTTTCATATGTTAAGCAAGCAGACCCGGCGAACTTCGCCTCGCCCCAAATTTTAAGCCTTCAGATAAACTTTAGAGTAATAATACAACACAAATATTTAAATTTTCAGTGTGATTTAGCTCAAAACGTTTTTTATCACAATGATTTTCACAATTATCATCAAATATTGGGATAAAAAAGAGGCCCGATAAATAAAAAAATTTGAGAAATTAAAAATTAAGTTTTTTCACATTTTTACACAAGTTTCCGTGCTTTAAGCCTAGTACTCTGTTCAAATTTGTGAAAAATGTTGAGCAACATTGATTATTCCACACGAAAATTTTGGCATTTATCAATGTTACCAATCTTGCGAGTTTGTACAATTTGACGTTTTTATTCCTTCAAAGTATGCTACATTGTTTCGTGTATGTAAAGAAACGCCACATGTATTTTACTAAAATTATTTTTTTTTAATAAAAAATTTAATAAAAAAGAAAGTAAATATGGATAAAAAAAAACTGTTACCAGTTGTGTTATTTTAATTTTAAAGTTCTTTATTAATAATCAGTTCATACGTTTTTGCTTAAAATTCCACGTGAAATAAAGGCAGCTTGCATTATTTCGCAGTTGTAAAAAAAATGTTGCCAGAAAAATTTCGGAACTTTTTCACAAAATAAACAGAGTACAACTCCATCAACATTATTTCGTAGATATTTCGCAAAAGTTTTTTTCATATGCATTTTGACAGCATTTCACGTGAAATGTTGAACAGAGAACCAGGCTTTACGCTAAGAATTTTCTATTTTTTCATTTGAAAAGCCATTAAGGAATAATTCCACACAAAATTCCATACAAAAAATCTATTTTCGATTTTTTTGATAAATATTGCACTGAATTTCAATTGATTGTAATGTTTTTACCGTATATGGATATAATGCGTGATTTACGACAATCCGGAACCAGTTTAACAATACACAAAACTCGTATAAATTGCAGCAAGAAAAATAGTACATTAACTGTAGAAAATTACAATGCCAAAATGACACCTGTCAGATTGCGCAAGGTCTTTAGTCAACGTATAACGCCATCTATCGGATTTTGGCTGAGAGCTTTCTATCTTTTTCATTTGGAAGGCCATTAAGGAATAATTTCACATAAAATTTCGTACAAAAAAATCCATTTTCGATTTTTCCAATTTTCCGACTTTTGCGGAGAGATTTTCCAATATTCCAATTTTCCGCATTTTCAGCAATTTTCCATGATTTTCTATTGTTTGATTTGGAAAGCCATAAAGGAATAATTTCACACAAAATTTCATACGATTTTCCAATTTTCCGACTTTTCCGGAGGGATTTTCTAAAATTGTCTTCCGTAAAAACCTTCTCCTCGAAAATACGAACAACTGACAAAAAATTTTACAGAAATCGGCCAATCCGTTCTCATTTTACGAATTTCTATACGTTTTTTACACCATTTTTATATATAAAGATATGAAATAACAATAATTAATCAAATCATATCCCAATACTTTATTTTATGTCCTGCCAGTGCCAGACAAAAATTTTCTTCATCACGGATTCTGTTCACATATAAAGTTGTTTAGCACTCATCTAAATGGACTTAAAATATTTCGAGCTAGTGGGTTCGGATGCAATTCGTGCCTTTTTAGTATTTAAGATTTTAACATGCCAAGACGATATCTTGGCGCACTTCAAACAGAAAGGTTAAAACAGTGAACCAGTGAGTGTTTTATAGAAAATGCGATGAGATAGTTTTGAAAAATGTTCTTAATAGTGGAACGAACCAGTTTTATTACCAGCTGCAATTTTAGGTCACATGAAAACATAGAAATGGAAATGTTCGAAACAATCTATATATATATTCTCATAAAGGGCTAAATGATCTGTCAAAATCAATCTTTTACAATCCACCTACTAAAAGCAGGGCTGTGGATTTGGAGGTAAGATTTTTTGACCGGTGTCGAAGCCGAATTACCCACAAAAACTCCGACTCTAACATTTTTGGCACACATTTTTTTAATATTTCTAAATAAAAAAAATTCAAGAGGGTCTGCTTTAAAAATTTTGAAGTCAGAATTCAGTTTATTGCAACATAGTCATATAAGGTGCGACCACAAGCATAGTTTATGTGGTTCGACCACTTAAAAGTGTCATTTAAATATATTCCGAGAATCTTGGCAGATTTTTCTATTATATTTTGTTGATTATTTATAAATATAATAATATATAAATTAAATATTCGAGCTTAAGGTCTTATTTTTTATATAAAAAAAATTTTTTTATAAATTTATTTAAACCAATATTTCGGCACTTCTTTAAGTGACTTCTTCAGGGTTTTTGCTTTCTTTTTAACAAAATTAACAATTTTTTAAACAAATTTAACAAAACGTATACATATATTAAAATGACAAAATTAAAAAATTTTTGTAATTGAATAAAAAATATTTTTCAATACAAACTTGATCTATTACAATATAAATAAATTTTTAACCTCCGTTTCTATTTTTATAAATTAAATGTCTATAATTTTGTGCTACATTTTCAGTATCTGACTTAAAATTAATTCTCGACATTGTCGGTACTCTTATAATTTGTAACATTTCCAACATAAATCTACGTTTGTAATTATTTTCCGTGTTTAAAACTTTTATATTATCAAAATCAAAAAAGATTAGCACAATGATCAAGCTGTTTTTTTTTGAAATATTTCTATACTTCTGATCTCACTTATGTCCTGCTATCCTAATTTTCAGTTTATTCTTTGTTGTACCTATATGTACCTTATTACACTGTCCACTATCATTACCCTTACAAGGTATCTGATAAACAATATTAGACATTTCCATCCTCTTTATTTTGTCTTTCGTTTTAGTAAATACTTTACCTACTGTGTTGAAAGGTTTATAAGCTATTTTGTGTATTTTGTTATCATATATGTATATCTGATTTTGCTAGTCTTTCTGAAAAGTTTGGAACATATGTTACTGACTTATAAATTTTCTGTTCTGTAATACTATCCTGGTTGTTTAATCTGCAATTATTATGTTTTATTAATAAATCTGTTATTGATTGCTTAGGAAAACTATTCTCTTTTAGATTATTTGAAATCTTCCTTTTATTATCTCTATGAAATTCTGAATCACTTATCTTTAGAACTCTTTTTATAAAATTTTTAGTCGTATAATTTATTATACAAAATCTTAGAATACGAAAGAATAAATCTTTTTCTATATTCGTATGTTCCTTTATTGTATTCCATTTTTCTTCTATTATATTTACAGCTAAATCTATTGGTATGCTTGGAAATAATGAAACTACATCAAGAGAAATTAACTTATCATTATTAGTCAATGTAATATTCCTAATTCTATCCTTAAATTGAAGAGAATCCTTAATATTGTATTTTGAACTTTCCGTAATTTTCTTAAGAATTCCTGTTATATATTTGCAAAGTTCATATGATGGAGAATTTAGCATTGAACATATGGGTCTCAATGGAAAATCTATCTTATGAATCTTTGGAACACCATATAACCTAGGTGCTATTGCTGTATTAGTTTTAAGTTTATTCTTCTCCATAATTGTAATTATACCACTATTTAAAAGTTCCTGAACTAAATTATTATTTGTCTTTTCTAGTTTATTAGTAGGGTCCTTATATTATCTCTTATAATTCGAATTATCCTTAACAATATCATTAATTTTTGACTCATAATCAACTTTATTTATCGCCACCGTTGTATTTGCTTTATCAGCATTCAAGATAACAATGTCTCTATTAGGTCTCAAAAATCGATTTGTTTCCCTAACTTTGTCCAATATAAACTTATCACTTCACGCAGAGAAAAAACATGTGATCACTATGAACATTTTTATTCATATTTGCCTAATATGTTTACCCCAATAAATTTATTGTAGTCCTAATATAACTTGAAAAAATGTTTTTTGTCCTTAACATTTTTAAATTCACTATAATAATATTATATGGTGTTTTACACTTAAAAAGTTACTCTGATCTAGCTAAACATATTAAATTATGTGAAATGTTTCCTATTATAAAATTTATAAAATAAATACAATTTTCTTCACGTCATTTACGTCTGCGAGCATCAGTTAATCGGACAACTTGGATTATTACAAAATAATTAAACTTTTTTCAGGGAAAAAAAGGCCATGCTGCCTTGCAAAACTTATAAATTTATTAAAAGAGGTAAGTAATTTAAATCAGGGTTTGAAAAAAAAACTGTACACTATCGTAACGTAATTTTCTAACACACAAACTATAGATTTTTTTTGTGTTTCTGAATGTGTACACAAACATATACGGTACACAACGATAACGTACATAACTTATTTAAGCGTACATGCACAGTATTTTTAGCGTACGTGTCTGTACTTTTTACTTTTGAACACGTAGTATACTTTTAACGTGCGTGTACCGTACTTTTTTAAAGCAAAGAAAATTTTATAAAATCAAAAAAGAGCCAAAAAATATGATTTAAGGCGAGTTGTATAACAGGAGTACAGAAATATAAGAAACATGCAAAAGTGTACAAATGCTTTATGCAGTAGAGAAAAGAACATTAGTGGTATTCACACCGAACTTGTTAATTTATTACTCGGTAGTTTGTAAATTTGTTAAAGTTACCAACTGTGAACGACTCCTTTTTTAAACTTTGTTAGTCTGGTAACTTTCGTAGCACAACAGCTGATTTATTGTTCTGACACCATTTTTTATTCGAAAATTGCCAAAACACAAATATTTTTTTAGAAATGTATCACAAATGACTTTTTTATTATATTTTTTTTGGAACTGCAACAGCTGATTAAGAGTTACCAACTAACAACGATTTTATCAGGGGTGCCGTGTCGTTAATTTGTTAAATGTTAATCCGATAGCGCGGAAATATACAAAACCAAAATGCGTGTAAAAAAGTAACGACTAACAAACTAACAAGCTCGGTGTGAATACCACTATTGTAAGTAATGATCAGTTGTAAAGTGTTAAGAGTATGCGTATATGTAAATATGTATGTATACCCAGCGGGAAAAAGAGGGCATACAGATGCCTTTTAGAAGGCCTCAGTACTTTGTTTTGGATGTACAAGGCCTGATCGCTTCATTGCATACTCAAAGCTTTTTTACACACGTTGTCATTGCGGGGTAGGCCTTCCACTCTGGCTTCATTCGCCAAAAATTCTGAAATTCATTTAATTAATGGCTTTTAGAAGGCTTTCATGAGATGAGAATGGGTTTAAAAAGGCAAAAAAGGCGGAAAAGGGGCCAAACCCCTTTGTTATAGAAATTGAATTGTGCACTTTTAATGGATATTTATTATATTTTATACATAATTAACAGATGGTTTTAAGGTAAAAATGGTTTTTACACTAAAAATCAGAAAACAATTAAGTTTTGATTGTGCATTTATTTTTTAATTTTAAACACCTTTTAGCAGTTGGTTTTAGGTAATATTTACAACCCTTCTTTTTAACGTATTAAACTCAACTCAAAATTAAACTCAACCGTTCTGTATTCTGTTTTTGTATTTTTTTATGTTATTTTAATTTTATAACGCGCAAAAAAAAACTAAATATCTTAGTCCTTCTCTTCTCCCTTCTCATAGAAGGGAATGTGGAATATTTATCTTATCTTTTATACCTACGGAAGATCCGAAGCATTCTAAGAGAACTTATACTAGAAAGTGAAGTCAGCACTACAACAACACTGCTTCTGTGGTCCGATTGCCAAAAATATTGCTAGTAAAAAAAGGTTTGTTTACATAAAAAACTGTAGTTCTATATACAAACTTTGATAACTACACCTCGGAAAAAAATAACCATATGTTGACTTGACCCCACCTTCTAGTCAATTCGCCTTGATCAGAATGGTAATTGAATCAAAAAATGTCAAATCGGGCCTTTAATAAGGCCTGAATAAGAAGCTGTTCTGAATTTTCCCGCTAGGTAATTGTTTGTGCACACTTGAAAGTGGCAAATGAAACGTCGAAAATTGTTGTTGTGCTATACGTTATTCGAGGTTATTTGCAGAAAAAAAATTATTTTTACACTCATAAAATTGTAACGATAATTGATTGTGGATTATTTAATTCGTTTTTAATTTAATAAAAATAAAAATATTTTACGAATAACTATTCTAAATGTCAAGCCAAAATAAAACAATATTAACGTTTTATAAGTTTGATAAAAATTTATTCTTTCAGCTACGTCATGCTCATTAACATTTATTCCCAAGGCATTAAAAGCCGGTTGAACTAATATTTTGAAAGCACGATCTTCCGCCATACGCAGTGGGCGTCCATTCCTTGTAAATAATTCTACAATCGCCAATTCAATGTTAGTTTGATTGAAATAGGTTGGAACTGTTTTGGTTTTTAAATCATTGCCCTTATTTTTATTTGCACACTTTATTGCAACATAATCTGATTATAAAGTAGGGTCATAAATGTCTTTCTAGATTTCCGGTATGATTGTTAAATTTTTTTCACAACTTCCATTAGCACAAAATACGTTACTTTCATCGATTGAGCTAAAATAATCGTGCAAAAAATTTTTTTTAGTGCGCGGCATCTTACTTTCTTTTCAATCAAATGTCAAATAACCACTAAAATGCATAATGACCAGGGTTGTTAGATGTGACGATTTTTCGTCATTTTGACGAGTTTTTTGAGAAAATACAGAAAGGACGATGGACGATTTTTTTACTAAACGTAATGGTGTTATGACGATTTTCTGGCATCAATAAAACACAAGAAATATTTACAATTATATTGGGAACAGTTCAAAACGTAAAAATCAATTTTTCGAAATACAATAATTATTGGAAATTAAACAAAAAGAATTCTTCCCCCATTCCAAACCAGGTGACTTTCATTAGAAGCATTAGTTATTCGAATTCTACAATTATATGAATGCCATCGATACTGCCAAAAATATACACGAGAGCCCCGACTTGCGTCGGTCCTATTTGGTCCGCTTTTTAAAAATTGGTTAAATCCGCTGTGTGTTTTTGATTTCGATTTGCGTCGCTACATATGATTGCATTTTTTCGCTGAAGTCATAATCACATGTGGAGAATTTTTCTATTTGCGTGTAAAAAGACGAAACCCCATTTAATTCTGTTAGGTTAGTTATTTTAAGTATAGTTGCGTGTAAGGAAGTAAGAAGTTAGTTCTTAATAAGAAGTTGCGTAGGAAAATGAGTGCAAAGGAAAGAAAATGCATTAGTTTGGAACTAAAGTTGGACGTAATAAGACGTTTCAAGTCGGGTAAAAAGACTGTTGATATAGACAGAACCCTTGGTTAAGCACCTTCAACAGTAAAAACAATTTGCAATAGTGATAGCGCTAAAAATAATCATTTAAAGATAGCTCGAGTTAAAACAACTGAGATTTTATTTTTTATTTCATGTTTTTGTGAATATGGATAAATGAAATAAATAATTTTTAGTATGTTTTTATGAAAATATATTTTTTCTTATTTATTTCTTTTCAAATTATAAATATATTTCTACCTTTTTGCTGAAATAAATAGAATAAAACTTCACCATATCACTTTCTTGATCATAAATAGAATTTCTTGCTAAAAATTTATATTTTTGAACCACTCAATGCAATATGTATATTGTCCATAATTTGTAAAATTTTAATATTTGACCATTTGTTGACGATTTTGTTAAATATTCGTGACGATTTTGACGAATTTTGTTACAACTTTTGACGATTTTTAAAGAAAAAAGACTGAAGTCAACAGAAAATTCCTTAATTTTCGGCGAATTTGTTGCTTTTGGTTTTTTATGAATGATACCTATTTCATCTAAAAGAGTTTGGTGCCATAAATATTGCTCATAAAAATAGTCAAGAAAAAAAATTTCCATAAACGTATGAACAATTCTTTAACTGAAAAAAAATTTTTATTATATAAACAAGAGCAGTTATAAAAATGTTTTTTTTTTCTTTCTTCAAATATAGTCAAGGCACAAGTAAAAAATTCCCATAAAAAGGAACTTCACATATGTACTTAGTTATGCGTACATATGCACATCAATTGTCTCAAATGTTGAATACAATTATTTTACAGCGTTAATGTTGGCGCCATAAGTATTGCTTAATAAACCAATGTCCACGCAAGTGCATACAAAAATAACTAGGCAAAAAAAGGATTTACCTAAAATGTATAAGAAAAAACACAAAAAAATATTTTTATAAAAAAGAAACAAGAGCACTCATCCCAAAGTATAATATTCATACAATCAAAATATTATGTTGCTATATTCTAAAAGAAAATTCATTTTAAAGAAGTATAAAAATATTAAAAATTTGGATTAAAAACCATGAATAGTTCAACAAAATAACCACAATACTAATTATTTAAAATAAATTTTTACATTTAATTTAAAATAAATTTTTACTATAAAATAAATGAATTTTACATTTATTTTAAAATTTGTATTTATTAAACAGCATATTCCGTAAAATTTAATAGTTGTTGCTTTTAAAAAATATATTTTAAACGACAAAAAATCGAACTACATAACATTATGTGTACGGAAAAACTTTATTTTTTTGCTAATTTGTTTTTTGAATAACAAACATAAATGTTAACAACAAAGTTATTTGAAAATTAATTGTATATTTATTCAATTTTAAAAGAACGAAAACCTAATTTTATAACCCACAATCAATTACTGTAATAATTTTATGAGTGTTAAAATATTTTTTTTTTTCTTCAAATAAACTCGAATAATACATAGCACAACAACAATTTTCGACGTTCAATTTACCACCAGGGTTGCCGATTACAAAGTTTTTATCCAACTAAAATTGTCTATAAAACATAACAAAATCCTTTGAAACCGACCAATTTTTTCAAATATTTAAAAATTTACATTTGTATATGTATGTATATATATTTTTTTTTATGTAAAGCATAATTTTTATTGGATAAAGCTATTCATTTTTTTTTTTTTTTTTGAAATATGCAATTTATAATAAAACCAATAAGTAACAAAAAAAAATGTATACAAAAATTCATTTAATAACGCTTATAAACTAGAACTGTTCATTGAACATATGCAATAATACCAATAAAAAATTAATTACAATTTGGATTTACATATGTGTATGTACAATTTTTAGTTTTTAGAAGATCCCTTTTTGCTGACCACATATGTATAGCGTGCATCATTATTTTACCAGAGCATTATGTTGTTAATTGTTCTTATAGCGAGTTTATTTCTCAACTTTGTTTTTATTGAAAAAAAGTGTTAAAAACTTGCGTTCGACAGCTGCGGAATTATGTGGGACCAAAGTGAATTAAAGACAAAGTTGGCATGGTCGTAAAATAATTCGAATATATATCATTGCCTTAGTCTACTGAAAGGCTAATTTCTGTTAAGCTAACAATCTACAAGATTGGAAAATTTTAGAATATGTGACTATATAAATAGGCAAATCTTGACAATAACTTAAAAAGAGTAATTATTTGTTATATTTTAATTTCTTCATACTTAGAGTCAAATCTAGCAGGGGTATGCTGGAAATCGAAAACGTAAAACGCAAGAACTTATGAGTTCTTTTTAATACACTTAAAATCCAATTTTTTTAATGTTTGTTATAAAATTCTGTTTAATAGACAAATATAAATTACAGAAATCTAGGTAAAAAACGACTGTTAAAATTCTTGCGTTTTACGTTTTCGATTTCCAGCACACCCATGTAGATTTTATTTTATTTAGAAGCCCAATATGATCGAAATCGACTTATAAAAGTGTCGCTATCAGTGTTGTCAAGACCAAAAAATTTTTAACCAAAATGTAAAAATTAAGTAACCAAACGCAAAAAAAGTAACCAAAAATGTATGTATTGAAAACACTATTTTATTTGCACTTAAAAAATATTATATATAAGAATGTATATAAACATATAAACCTCTGGATCGATTTTTATAAAATTTTAACTGATGGTTTGAAAGGTACAATATGCCTTATAATTTTTAGTGGAATTGGCACCGCCCAAACAAAGCTAACACTTAATTTTGTCTATTTACAAAACTGTATGCGTAAGAGATTTCAAACTTTTAAAGAATCAACAGACAATAAATATATGTACATTATTAGATTTCATATTGCTTCGGTAGGAGTAGAGAAAATGATACCCCAGATCAGTGATGTTATATTTTTTTAAGCCCCCACACAGCCCGAAAAAACCATATTATTTCCAACGCATTAAAAAAATTGTCCCAACAAAAATCCTTACAACTTTGAAAAAGTCCCTAAATTTTAATGATTTTAAAAAATCTTTCCTTCTTTTTTACAACATTATTTTCTCTGATGCATTGATGCACAAAAATGGTTTACGAGTGAATGTACAGTGACAGGCAAAACCCAGCCCAAAATGTTTATTAATATTTAATCACAAGAAATTGTTTTGGTTGTAAAATTTGTTTCTTTTTTTTAATAAAAGCTGATTTATTTTCATCATTTTCTTCGCCTGTTAACCATGCCAAAAAATCTTTTTAATTGCAATAAAAAGGTTTTTTTCTTATCAGTGTACTCAGTCATTTAGCTATAAAAATAATCATAATGCCTCTTAATAACATTTTCCCTATGCCATTTAAATGTTTAATAATATAAAAGACTGTGGACATTAGTAAAGTCATTGTTTATCATAAAATATGTTTTTAATTCTTTCTATAACCATTTATCTTACACACTGTATTTGAATAAAGTTAAACACAGCCGCGCACATGTGCATTCTTCGCTGTTTGGCGAGCTAAACACTAGTACACTTTTGCATGTTTCTTATATTTCTGCACTCCTGGTATATAGCTCACCTTCAAATCATATTTTTTGGCTCTTTTTGGATTTTATAAAATTTCTTTGCTTTAAAAAAGTACGGTACACGCACGTTAAAAGTATACTTTACGTGTTCACTAAAAAGTACAGATAAGTGCGCTAAAAAAACTGTACATGTACGCTAAAAGAAGTTATGTACGTTATCGTAGTGTTTGTGTGCGCCAGCACAATCTCGTTGTGTACCGTATATTGTTTCTACACACATTCACAAACAGAAAAATTTTTTTTTTTTATTTTGTATTCTTGCAACGAATGTGTATGTGTACTGTTCATGGCAAAATACGGTATGGTACACTTAATTGTGTACTTTTGTAGTCAGTTTTGTCCTCGATATTTCCTGTTCCTCTTTTTTTTAAGTGTCTGCACTAAATAAAAAAATTGGAAAATGTTTCCTTTCTGTTTGTAGTATATGTTTATGACCTAGTGAGAGAACCCATTGTGCTTCCATTGGTATATTTATCTTAGATTTGTTAACAAACCACCTAATATTTAATTTAATACCAATTTCCCTTTTTTTTTTGTAAATTAACTAGTTCTTGAAATTTCTTCTCATGTCTAAATTTTATTTTCTCATTAAAATTGTTTGCCATTTTATCTTCATATTTTAAGAATCTTGCATAGCTTGTCGCATCAAAATAATTTTGTAGCTGTTTTTTTATTGACCTACATTCTCATTACACATATTTTGATGTTTTTTGTCGGTAAGACGGTAAATGCGGCATGTTGGCTTAAGCGGTAGAGTTTTATTGTCATGTCTGATCTCCGATCTGCATATGCCAGCTCCTCTAGGTGGCCGAGGATATCCCAGGAAAAGTCACGATTTTCTGTTAGTGACTTGTTGAGTACATCGTTAATTACCACTAGGAACAGTAGTGGAGACGCTAAACAGCCTTGTTTAACACCAGTTTTTGAAACCTTCGTAATGGACTCTGATTAGGTTTATAAGTTTTGTCGGGATGTTTCTTGATTTTAAGGATTCGCATATCGTATCCCTGTAGATATTGTCAAATTCAGTAGTGAAATCTACAAAACAGGCATGTAGATCTTGTTGCCATTCATTAATTTGTTCTAGGATTATCCGCAATGTTGTCGTTTGGTCCGCACAGGATCTATTTGGGCGAAAGCCCGCTTGGATTTTGTTTGTGATGCGTTTAAGCAGTATTCCGATGGTGGCTCTATTGGCATTTGTGGTGTTGTATCGGCATGACTTTAGATTCTTATGGAATGGGAGTGCCAACTTGTTGCTTGGTCTCTTTCATTTGTAACCATTTTTCCTGAGTTCTCTCATATGGGCCGGGATGAATTTGCAAATTTGCGCGGTTGTAAGTTCTTATGTCAATACTATTTCTACGATCTACTTTTACAGAAATGGTCGATCTGAGTTTCTGTTATTTTGTTTGGAGACTGCCATATTATTTTATGGAATAACTTGTGTGGAAACAGTGAGCTCCCAATCACAAGTTTCCTGTTATTGCAGAAGTCGATAAGCATGTCTCCATTTACATTTTGCCGGCTTGTATTGAATTTTTTTCATTATTTTCGTACGAGATGAGTGATTGGCTTAGGTCGCATGATAACTGGTCTGCTGGCTTAATTATTGATTGTTTTCAGGTCTATCAGGCTTCCATACGAAACCAATACGGCATTTTGTCCTACGATATTTCCTTCTACGAACGGGTGTCGTGAATATACCACCATTGTTCGCCATTAAAATGTCCTAGAGTCATTAGGCTACATGGCTTGTCGCTCTCCCACTCTAGCTAGCTTTCAGCGGGATCTAAAAAGCCATTGCACGTGAAATAATTGGTCTAGAACCGGAAGTAGTGAGCTGCTTGGACATTTCGACAGAGGAATCATTTCTGGTCTCTCTCAAGTAAGGGACAGTCAGAACTTTTCGCACTCGTGTACCTCTGTTGAAATTCCCATTTCCCCTTGTCAAAACAGCTGTTTAATGTCAAACCATTTTGATTGTTTTTTTTTTATTAATTAACTGTAATTTTTTAACTTACTATCTTTTTATACCCTTCACCAAAGGTAAAAGGGTATTTGTAACTTTGTCATTCCGTTTGTAATTTCTACAATATTGATCTTTTACCCTATAAAGTGTATATATTCTGGATCCTTATGAGAATGGAACTAGGGTTTCCGAAGCTTACAGATATGATGGGGACTTGGCTGGTTTATACTTATGTCAGGTATGCTTATATGAGTTAAAAACTACAACTACCTCTAATTTTTTCCAAAAATCCCTTGTTGTTGTTTTTTATTTCTTTTTTCTGTATATGTAGAGAGCGGCAAGAGCCAAACTTTCCAAATTAGGTACAAAGATATAGGTTACCAATACACAGCATCCCACAAAATGTGGGCGGGATTTAGGAAGTAGGCGTGGTACCTCCCGCACAGAAAACATCAAAAATTGTATAAGAACTTGAATTTTTAAGCTTCAAATGACCGATGGATACGCCTTATATATCAAAAGATCGGAAATCTTAAGTAGAGCATATTTTTTAAAAACCTCGGAAAAATCGGTTCAGATACGAAAAAGTTATGACAAAAACAACTTTTTAAATACCATTTATGGGGAACCATAGATCTTCCCGAGTCTAAGTTGCAAAATTTGTTCCTAAACACGTCGGTATATAAAACTATATTTTGTAGAACATACTTTCAGATACAAAAAAGTTATGACCAACGATTAAAAAAATTGCATATCATAAATAAGATACATCCGTCTATTAATTTACAACAGCCAAACTTCTGCGTACAATTTATTCTATAGAACAACCGCTCTCTCTTTATGTATTTTTTATTGGAACAAGTTCGTCATTTTTTGGTATCGTTGTATTATCTTCTGCTACGTAGTTCTCAATTGTAATATTGTGACACTTAAACCATGTTTAAACTTGGGTTCTTAAACTCGTTTAAGCAACTCGAAGGTGATTAAGCTCTAATTACATCAAAATCGAGATGATTACCATATATTGAATTGATTTGTTAATCACTTCAAATTGACATGATTACAACTAAATTCCTTCATTAATCACATCGGATCCTCTATACACACCTCAAACTGAGTATAATATAGAATCAGTCACCATGAACGTACCCTTTACGTGTACAACCGACCACGATTTCTTCTTAATGTTTTTATTTTTCCTTAAATAATTCATAAATTTTCACAATTCGATCATTAATATGTTTAAAATAATCTTCTGACAACTTAATTATAGTATTTTTAGTTTTAATTATCTCAAATGTAATGTGAACGACTCTGATTACCTTAATCAACATTTTGCTTAAACGCGTTTAAAAACCCAAGTGTGAACAAGGCATAAGGCAAATGGCAAAGATATATACATACATATAATTTAAAATATATATATATATATATATATATATATATATATATATATATATATATAAATATATAATATAGTACCAATATTTTTTACTTTCATGATATGATTTCTATAAATCAATTCTTTATTTTTTTAACTTTTGTTAATTTTTAAGTTTTTCACCCGAGAGTGAAAGATCCCATTTCTTGAAAATTTGTTAACGTTTGAGTTAAAAAGAAAACCGCTGTTACAATTGTTTGTCAAAGATTTGTTTAATAAGAACATAATATACATTTTTGAAATACTATGAATACTCAACACGTTTTTTGCTTACTTAACATTGAAGTAAATTTTTTAGTATTGTGAAACTCAAATGAATGCTTTACTACATTGAAAAAATAATTCCGGTCGGTTCAGTATTGACTGAAATAATTAGGTATTAAATTGCTTTCGAATTAAGAAAGTATTCGATCACGGCTGTTAGGATCAGGCCCCAGGGCTATAGCTACAATATTTTTTACCTTTCCTACATTTTGTATAAAATCGGAAAAACGTATGAGAATAATTCAAATTCTAAGCGTTTATTAATTATAAGTCTTTTATTATTAATTTATTTTTTAAGAAAAAAAAAATTTATTCGATTTATTCGTCATTTGAAAATCGCCATTAGTTAAAAATTATTCAAACAAGAGATTGTTTTTGTTTGATCGATTAATCGAATTTTTCTTAATCGGTTGACAACTCTAATAAATATGTCAAATCGGTAAAAAAAAATGGCTGAGTTATAATCAAAATACTAAAATCCCAGAAAGTACTCTTTTAATTCTCTTGACCACAGGTGAAAAAGGGTCTATATATATTTTGTCATTCCGTTTGTAATTTCTACACTATTGATCTTAGACCCTATAAAGTATGAAATGTGTTTTCCGAAGACTCCGGACATGATAACGACTAGGTTGTTTTACATTTATCTCACATATAGTCCACCATATCTTGCTATTGAAATGCAACCAGGTCGGTCCAAAAATGGTTGAGATATATAGATCTTCCCGAGTCCAAGATTTATAACCCAAATAACTGGAAAATGTCTTCTTAAACACGTCGGTATATAAATCTGTCAAATCAGTTAAAAAATGGCTGAGTCATAATCGAAATAATGAAATCCCTTCACCATAGGTGGAAAAGGGTATATATAAGTTTGTCATTCCGTTTGTAATTTCTACAATATTGATCTTAGACCCTTTAAAGTATTTATATTTTGTGTCCTTATAAGGAGATAAGTTGATTCAACGATGTGATATCTCTCTTCACATTTTTGCAATAAATCACTACAAGAAATTTTAAAAAAGTCAACTTTATATTAAACTAGCTTAATCCGGTGCGCTTCGCTACACTGCGCATACCCGCTTTATATTTATTTTCATAAGTGTAGTGTACCATAAGAGTGACTTCTGCAAAGTTTGAACATTCTCACTATAACAGTTCTTAAGATATGCGATATTAAACATTGGCGTCCTATGGAGGGTACCACTTCCCCCGCTGCTATTTTATTTCAATTTTGGTGCTCAGAAGATCCTACTACCAAAAGTTCAACAAAATGCGCGCAGCGGCTCTTATTAATATTTCTATCTATAATGGGTACTGCTTCTCCTCTGTTTACCCCGCCCATTTTTATATTGAAATTTATAGTTTACCATAATAGTAACTTTAGATACGTTTAAAGACTCTCCCTTAAATAGTTCTTGTGTTGAGCGATATTTAATATATGCATACTATTGGAGGCATTTCTCCGCTTGCGCCTACCCGCTTTATTTTTATTTTCAAAAGTGTAGTATACCATAAGAGGGACTTCTACAAAGTTTAAACATTCTCCCTATAACATTTCTTAAGATATGCGATATTAAACATTGGCGTCCTATGGTGGGTACCACTACCCCGCTGCTATTTTATTTCAATTTTGGGGCTCAGAAGATCCTACTACAAAAAGTTCAACAAAATGCGTACAGCGGCTGTTATTAATATTTCTTTCTATAATATTTCTTTCTATGGGGGGTACTGCTCCTCCTCTGTCTACCCCGCCCATTTTTGTATTGAAATTTATAGTGTACCATAAGAGTCGCTTTAACCACGTTTGAAGACTCTCTCTTTAATAGTTCTTCTGTTGAGGCGATATTTAATATATGCATCCTATGGGAGGTATTTCCCCCCTTGCGCCTACCCACTTTATTTTTATTTTCAAAAGTGTAGTATACCATAAGAGTGACTTCTACAAAGTTTAAACATTCTCACTATAACAGTTCTTAAGATATGTGATATTAAACATCGGCGTCCTATGGGAAGTACCACTTCCCCCGCTGCTTTTTTATTTCAATTTTGAGGCTCTTTAGATATGTAGTTTAGGAGTCTATAAGCAAACAAACAAACACACAAACATTTTTCATTTCAAAAGTATAGGGCTGGAATTCGACATCTGTCAAACTAAGTTGTTAAAACAATTTTTTTTCTTTTCAGCTGGAAGCCTGACATTGACGAAAATGGATCGCTTAGCTATCACACAACGCGTAAAAATTATTAAAACCTACTATAAAAATGGCGATTCTGGCACAGCCACATATCGTGCTTTAAGATACATAATCGTCCAACTACGCAAGCAATTGGCAAAATTGTGAAGAAATTTGAAGAGACTGGACCGGTTACTGATATTGTAAGGCCAGTGCATCATCGTTTCGCTCGTTCCGCTGAAAATATCGCTGCTGTAAGTGAAAGTGTTGCCGAAGACCCGAATGTGTGCATTCCTCGTCGTTCTCAGGAATTAGGACTGTCTTACGGCACAATATGGCGTATTTTGCATTTGGATCTACACCTACATCCATATAAAGTCCAGCTCACACAACAACTGAAGCCAGCTGACCATTCACAACGTCGTAGATACGTGCTTGAACAACAGAAAAAAAATTTAGTTTTGAAACAACAACTTATTACTCAACAAAGGGTTTACAAGCTGAGAGCCAACACTTTCTATGAATTTACCAGGAATGAGCCTCCTAGATCTGTAAGCCTTTGTTTCGATATGCAACAAGTTCAACCATTACCACGAACCCCAATTCAAGACGCTTTTTATTTGAGGCAAATTGGCTACTATACGCTATGTGTTGTTGACATGCAATCTAGAGCTCCGGTGTTTTATACCTGGACGGAAGATCAAGCTGGTCGAGGAGCTGTTTGCATTGGTTCAGCTTTATTGGCACATTTCGGTACGCTCAGTTTGTCGGATGTAGATACCCTTCGACTATTTTGCGACGGTTGTGGTGGTCATAGTTTTTTACCAGCGGATCGAGTTTTTGAACGTGTTGAAAAAGACTTGAGAAAGAATACTACCGGACTTATCAAAGAAGATTATAATCAAATGTATTCTTAACATGGACGAGTTAAGATATTAGGAAAGGATTGGCACCTTAAAGATTTAAGAATGTTGGCAGAATATTATCGTCCCATAAAGGGCATATTGTCTCACTCTACTCTACTCTGGGAAGCCAAGTGGTGAAATACCCCGATCCAGTGGTGTTGGAATACTACTATCAAAAGAAGCCAAGAAAGCCCTAATCGATTGGAAGCCATTCTCTGACAGAATTATTATTGCAAGACTGCGAACTAGAGCCCGTAATCTTACAATCATACAATGCTACGCTCCAACGGAAACATCCGAAATAGAAAAAAAGGTGGAATTTTACAATCTCCTAGATAGTGTTTTGGCAACTGTTCATCGTGGCGATATCATAATAATGATGGGAGATTTTAATGCCCAAATGGGAGACAACAATACGAATGTCGAAAACACAATGGGTACACATGGGCTAGGTCGCCTGACAGAGAATGGAGAGATGCTGTTGGACACATGTAGGACGAACAACCTTGTTATTGGTGGCACACTATTCCCCCATCCAAGGATACACAAAGTCACTTGGGTATCCCCAGATAGCAAAACCGAAAACCAAATTGATCACATCGCCATCAGCAAAAAATGGCGTGGCTCACTACTGGATGTGCGCAACAAAAGAGGGGCTAACATCGCAAGCGATCATCACCTGGTCCTGGCAACTCTCCGTTTAAAAATTGCGGCTACTAAGAACACCAACCTAGCCCCAGGAAGGAAATTTAATGTAAAAAAACTCAAAAATCAAGAAGTCTCAAATTGTTTTACCGAAGCACTTAAAACATCACTTACTAATAGAAATGTAAATCGAAGTTGGGCTGAAACCAAAAAAGTATTCATTAGCGCAGCAGAACAATATGTCGGCTATAAAAATAACGTCCGTAAAGAGTGGATTAGCGAGGAAACCTGGAAACTCGTATTAGAAAGAAAAGAAGCAAAAGCAGCTATCAATTCCAGCAGAACACGATCTGAAAAATCAAGATGTCAACAGCTGCATAGCGACCTTAATCGCAAAGTAAAACGAAGCGCACGACGAGATAAACGGAATTGGGCCAACAACATAGCTAAAGAAGCACAAGCGGCCGCTGAAACAAATCGGGCTAGAGAACTATATCGCGCTGCAAGGAAATTAATCAAAAATACAAATTCCATCGGTAAACTCTTAAAAGACGACTCTGGACAACTTGTTACATCCAAGAAACAACAACTGAATCTTTGGGAAACATTTTATTCCAATATGCTTTCCACGCCACAACCCACGCTTCAAACCTCGCACAGTACGTTATGCAACTGCGCCACACATACTCCGAACCCAAATATCACCATCGACAGCCCAGGTATCACAGAAATATCCGAGGCAATAAAACTATTAAAAAACAATAAAGCTCCAGGCTCAGATAATATTTCCCCAGAGCTGCTTTCAATTGACCCAATAACTAGTGCTCAGCTACTGGCTCCCGTTATAACAAACTTCTGGCTGACTGAAACTCTTCCAGAGGAGCTCGCGGAAGGCGTGATTATTAATCTTCCTAAAAAAGGGGACCTAACCGCCCGCAAAAATTGGAGAGGCATAACACTTCTGAATATGGCCAATAAAGTTATTGCAAACATAATAAGCAACAGATTATCCACAACTGTTCTCCCCGAGCTCAGAAAAGAACAAGCCGGCTCTCGTGCGCACAAATCATGCATAGACCATGTAAATAGTTTAAGGATTATTGTGGAACAGTCATTAGAATGGAGGTCACCACTATACCTAACATTTATAGATTTTGAAAAGGCCTTCGACACCATAAATCACACTTCTATATGGAAAGCACTAGCGTGTAAAGGAGTTCCCAATAAACTAATAGATCTCATCAAGGGCCTATACGCCAATGCCACCTGTCGCATACTACATGAGAGACAACTAAGTAAAAAAATTTCTGTAGAAAATGGAGTTTGGCAAGGCTGCGTTTTATCACCACTGCTCTTTAACTGTGTCCTCGATGTAGTAATGAAAAAGGCCACAAGTCATAGACGAGGCATAACGTGGGGTCTGCAAGGTCGCTTAGAGGATCTGGATTACGCAGATGACATCTGTTTGCTGACACATTCATTTTCGGATATGCAGTCAAAGTTAACAACTATCTATGAAACCGCACTATCCGTAGGCCTAAAGATAAACATGGGCAAAACAAAAACAATGCAATGAATGCAATGAACGAGCAAAGGTTTACAATACAATCCCATCAACTTGATGAAGTGGAATCTTTCTGCTACCTTGGTAGCATATTCGACAGGAGTGGTGGTTCTGGCGCAGATATCTCCAGCCGAATAAATAAAGCTCGTCAATCATTTGGGCAACTAAATCCTGTGTGGAACTCGTCATACATGTCACGTCGTACAAAGCTAAGCCTGTTCAATTCAAATGTAAAATCCATCTTGTTATACGGATGCGAGACGTGGAATGCAGCAACTCGAGACATACAAGCCATACAAGTTTTCATAAATAAATGTCTACGCAAGATTCTGCGGGTATACTGGCCCTCAACAATTTCCAATACACGACTGTGGTCAGAAACCAACCAACAACCGATTCAAAATGAAATCCGCAAGCGAAAATGGACCTGGATAGGGCATACTTTGCGAAAACCACCAGAAGATCTAGCAAAACAAGCCTTAGAGTGGAACCCACAAGGCAGTCGCCGTTCAGGACGTCCATCGCATACCTGGAAACGCCAGATAACAATTGAGATGTCCAAACTAAACCTAAACTGGAAAGAACTCAAACAGCGAGCATCTGATCGAGAATATTGGAAGCAACTTGTTTTGGCCCTATGCTCCTTGTAGGAGTTTAAAGGAACTAATATATATAAAGGGCATATTAATTATGAAAAGAATTTATTTTAAACTCTCCTTAAGTAAACAGGAGCAATGTGTAGTCAAAATAACCCCGAAGTCGCTTAATAATATTCATCTTGGTGTTGCAATCAGTTTGGAAAAGAAAGCAGATGTTCTAAAACTACTAGAAAAACATTATGGCCAAGGATTGTCACAAATTGCGGAGTTAGAGTATTATGCAAATATATTTTCAAATCAGCAAGGAAATAGCGGCAATGATAAAGTCGATTTAACTTTATGTGACTGTTTGGAGGATGACGTTGAAATAAACGTGTAACATAATAATAATTTTTTGTATTTTCTTAATGAATTGTATGAATTTGGATTAATTAAATAAGCGTGTTTAACATAAAAAAGTGTTTTCATTTTTCTACAAGAGGTTGCAATTTAAATCAAAATTATATAATACAAATCTATTCAAAGCAAAAAGCCATAATTCCAGCCCTAGTTCCGATCAAAACGCAATATTTTCATACAGTTTAAAGCAAAATGAAAAAAATACTATGATTCGGACCAAAACGCAATAATTCCAAATTTGTTATCTAAATAACTTTAAAATAAACTGTCAGTTAAAATTATTAATTTGTGATTAATATTATTTTTTGTAGACAATAATACCTCAATTATTGTTTTTAAAAAAATTTTGTGTTTCTCACTTAAATTACATTTTGTCGTTTATCCAAAAAAATGTTATGGTGTAATTATTGCGTTTTGTTATGGACCTCCTCAATTGAGGTCGGCAGAAAACAAAAGCAACGAAGCGGCAAGAAAAGGAACATTAAAAAAAGACAACAACAAAGTACCTTCCCGAGACAATTTAACAAAGTTCTGGTTTGAGTTTACATACTTATGCAGGTATTATGTACTTAATCCATAAGAGCAAAAAATTAAAATAATCAGTATACATAAACCTATAACGGGAGTAAGAAAAAAATCACGCGATCAACTCGGTCAAAAATACGGACATAATTTTTTCTTTTTTTTTTCTAACTGGAAGAATTCTGTTACTAATATAAATAAAGAAAGAAACAAAATATTAACTAAAACGGATTTTAATTGCAAAAATAGTGAACAATTAATAGTGAAGTTTTGTTTGCTTATATATAAAAATAATAGCTAAAACCAAATTAGTTAAAATTAAAACTAAGCGTTCAACCATAATTGCTGTACAAGAAGGAGTCCAGGACTTCGTAACGAATAAGAGGAGCTCTGCCTCCATCCATGAAGAAGAGTTGAGGATGCAGGCGTTAGAAAAATATTATCGCGACTTTGAAAGCATACAATCCGTGGTCGAGGTATACCAGGCTAAGGAAGAAGCTGCCAGCATACGAGCCGAATTTTAAGAACTGTACTTTACCCTTATCGGCGGCAGTTGATCGTCTCAAACATGAAAGGCCCAATGATAGTATAAGCCTGTCAATGGGAAGCTCTTCACTAAAGCTACCTAAAATAGCATTGACTTTATTTTCAGAAGACTATACGCAGTGGATAACGTACTATGACACATTCATAGCACTTGTTCATAAAAATGCTGCGCTTGATAATTTCACACGATTCCACTATCTTAAGACATCACTCAAGGATGGCGCCTTACGCAGAATTGAATCTGTAGAGGTTACTGCTGAGAAATATGAAGTGGCACTTAAACTTTTAACTGATCGATATCAGAAGAAACCCCTCATTATACGCGAACATGTAAGACATGTGCTTAATTTGCCCACAATCACAAGGGTGTCCGCATCGGCGTTAAGAGATATGGGCGATACCATCAGTGTACACTTGCGAGCTCTAAAGTTTCTTGGCAAACCAGTTGCACTGTGGGACGATATAGTTGTGGAAATAATTTTATCTAAGTTTGATAACAGCACTCTGGAAAAATGGAATGATGAAGCAGCTAAAAAAAAGATGCACTCATTTAGAAGACAGATCTTCAAATCGTCAACAGTCTAACACATCATCAAGTACCAATAAACAACTTCCTGTTCGGCAGGTACGGACTTCGCTTGCCGTATCTGAAAACACAAGTCGTAAGAAAAAATGCACATACTGCAGCGGAACAAATCACCTGATCTACAGATGCCGAAAATTTCTCAAAAAAAAAATTTGTGCAATAACTGCCTTCAGTCAGGACACACACATCAAACCTGCGAAGCAACAAAATGCAAAGAATGCAATGGCCTTTATCATACGTTGTTGCATTACAATACCTTTTATATTCAATATTTTTTATTTTTCGAATTTATTCTATGAGTTACATTTCAGTTATGTAATTTATAAAGCTTTTTTGTAATAGTTCTATTCCTTAAATTTTTAGGAATAACTTTTATACACTACCAGACTATTATATTGTATTTTCTTGTTACATTTTACCTTAGCTATCCATTGGATAGCAATGAAGTATATTGTATGTACAGAAAAATTTACAAATATAAAAGTCATTCCTAAAAATTTAAGGAATTCAGAACCTAGAGAGAAGGCTGTTAAATAATGAAAACCTTAAACGGCAATATTATGACTTTATGTCTGAATATGAAAGCCTACAGCATATGACTTGAATGGGCGACCTTGGCAATGACACCTCGGAGAGTTTAGATAGTTCAACTACCAAGCTTCGTGTTGTGTATGACGCCTCTGCAAAAACATCTATAAACTTGCCACTTAACGAAACGTTAATGGTGGGGCCTACTGTTAGTCTTACTTATTCACTGTCATCACTCGGTTTCAGTCATACAGTTACGTTTTTACTGCAGACATAAGTAAAATATAGACAGATTGAGGTCGGCGCACAGTGGGAAATTTTACGAGAAGGCGGTCAAAATTCCATAACTTTTGACTGGATCGGTATTTTGTTATGCGCTTTTTTTGCTCGATAGGTGCGATGTTAGGCTTTCATAAAACGTAAAATTCGACTGATAGGAGCAAAAGTTATGGGGAGTGCATTTTCATTTTTTTGTTGAGTTTCGGTGTAAAAGTTGAATATTTCAAATATGATGTTTTTATAATTTATCATTATTTCTCTTGTATTTTACAACTGATACTTATTTTTTATTGTCGAACTTAGATCCTGTCAGAAAATGCCAATATTTGGCCCCTGTAAATTTTTTAGTCCCAATATTCACAGGTGCCAAAGGTTGGCTTTTTTGGGACGAGACGAGTTGTTATAAGGATAAAACTGAAAAGGAATATTTTGAAAAATGCCCAAATAGCATTCTTGGCTATCGATAACATTTTAGGTAATTCAACTTTTATTTTTGTGTATTTTATTTTTATATATTAATACAAATATATACTTAAATCAAAAACCAATTATAATCTATAAACAATTTTAAATTAAACAATATTAGTAAAAATTTCTTCTAAATAGCTTTGGGTTTCATTTTCCAGAAGTTGTTTAGCTTCTTCCTCTAATTCGATTGAGGTTGATTTCCATTTTTGTCCAATACTGGACATATATGGATCTGATGTGCACAACAAAATAGTAATAAGATCTTCATTAGCACAACATCTGGACATTTTTCTTGTGTTATGCTCGCGGAAGAATCTGTAGTCTTTGTTCCTTTTTTCTTGCGCTTCTTCAGATAGATCTCCAATTGGTAGCATATTGTGTTGAACTTTTTGTTCCCCATGGTGGTTAATTTTATGAACTGTGGTTGGCATATGTCTCCAAGATTATTTTTTGTTATAAAGAATTGCTGTTTCATTTGCATACTGGCCAAATTTTTTTGCATTTATCTTTCTGCTACATGATATAACTTGTAAAATGATCTGGAATCGTCTTATTAATTCAAAATTTACTCTTGTGATAGATGCTGCAGTTTCTGGATCGGAAAAGAGTCTGCTAGCAGTGTTTCCATCATTTGAATTTCCTTCTCCTTGTTTTGGCTGATCAATTATAAGGCCTAGGTGAAGGCATTTTTCTTGAATTTGTTTTTTTGTTTGCTTCCTTTTTCCACATTTTCTTTGTTTTTTCTCACTGTTTCACCTAACGGGCCAAATTCCAAATCATAACCCAATTTAAGAATATGCTCCATAAAACGAATTCTGGTATGAAGAGGGGACATTCCAAATTCGTATGCTTCATTGGAACTATTGTCTTGTGATGGGGGTTGGCTTAATTGACTTGATGTCTTTTGACATATGGTACAGCTTGACGAAGACTTCGTTTCGGTTAATGGTTGCGCAACTTTTCCATCGATCATTGTAAGGAACATTTGAAAATTAATTTCAATGCATTGGTCATCAAATTTAAATATTGCCGGTTGAAGTTCTTTAATTTGATCTTTTATTTTTCGAACTTCTTCAGTTATGACATCTTTAGTTTCCTTTTTGTAAACAAACTTTATTGGTCTGCAATACTTTGTTGAAGAGGGAATTTCATTTTTCCATACATCCATTTCTGTAACTCTACTGGTTGACGGCTCTAAGCCAATATAAATTTTTCTTAAACGTAATGGAACTAAAGAAACCATGAATAAGCTAGCATCAGATGAATTTTCTGAATTACATTGCTTGTATTGTTTCTGACCAGAGCTTCCATCACATCCCCATTTAGAAAATAAAGTGATGCTGCAATTTTTGAGTTTTTTTAAACAGTCAGCATCAAGTGTATTTAATAATCGTTCTGCAGTGTGTTCGAGAAGAGCCTGCAATTTTACTTCTGCTGAACTTGAAGTTACACTAATAGCCGTTTGTGAAGGTAAGCACTCTTTTTTGACAGAAACTAAATCTCGATATGCTGGAAAGATTCCACAATTTTTTTCATTGGTTCGCTTTCGCAGTTCTGTATACTGATTTTTTGTCAGTTTTAAATCCAAAAATAGTGCAAATGCTTCTTCTGGAGTAAATTTCATTTCATCAGTTGGTGTAGGCATACTTTTTAAAATCCTCTTTGTGCGTTTAGGGCTCGCTTCCACTATTTTTTTCAATTATTGCAATTTTTGTTTTCTTATTTTGCGTTGGTTGAATTTGATGCAGAAATGAATCCTTTATCATAATTTTCACGTAAAATATAACTGCGTGCTAGTTTTTTACCATTTACCTGCTCTTCCATTTTTTTAAATTAAGTTGCAATTTTCAGGTAATTAAACTATGTAGTTTATGTTGCGGCTATTTACTAATGTTTAACCTTTTAACTTACTCAGAAATCTAACGTGTTATTCTATTTATGTCGCCTATTCCTTTTGCAGCATCCGTTCACCCACAAAAAGTTCATAACAATGGCAATACTTAACCTTCTCCAAATTAATTGATAACCTGACGTGCTAGATAATTTATTTGGCCTGAACTGCTTTATTTGTCGAAAATTCTTTAAGATTCGCCTTCTTTAATTTCAGTAATGTTTCCTTGCAGGACTTATTTTTTGAACCGAATATCTTACCTTGGGTCACAGAAATTGCTGTAGTTCACAAGGCCGTATCCAGATGTGTGTACAATGGGGTATAGAAATGTAGGTTAGATTCTGGACTACAAGAGAGTATAGATTTTTTTTTGACGCGTTTTGACGGGCAGGACTTATGCTCTATAAAGTAGGAAATTTCCGGGAAATTTTGACATAATTTGACATAAAATTAAGTAGTTCTAGAGGTCGCAGAGTTTAATGCTTTAAACCACGTATAGCTAATAAAATAAACTAATACACAAAACTTATTCTGTCAAAAAATCTCAAAAAACAAAAAAGTTATGAGCATTTCAACTTCAAAAATTGACCCAGAAATTCAAAACTATAACCAAATATTGAGAAAGTCCATTTCGGACCACCCTGTTCTCAATGAAATAGTTGAAATAGGGTTGCAATTTTTTGACTCCCGAGGTTCACTAGTATTTACTTTCACATGAATAAAAAAATTTTAAAATCGGAGAACATAAAAAAAAATAATTTTGGCCGCCTTCTCAAAATATGAACCAGTGTGCGGCGTTCGAGATAGAAAAAATCAAATGATTTTATGAAGTTAAGATCCTTCAGAACATGTCGGTATATATCAGGTAAACACTGTCACATATGGCACATCAGCTGCTCCATATCTAGCTAAACGCTGTCTACACAAAATTGCAGAGGACTCTATCTTGGACCATCTGTTCCCAAAAAATTTGATGTAATTGCTGTAGCCGTCGAAATCGTTCCAATCGACTGTTAGTTATAGTTGTAACATCAGGTTCGGAAAACGATGTTAATGGCTGACCAATTAAAAAATGCTCTGGTGTAAGTGCCTCAAGGTCGTTGGGATGAGACCATACAAGTGGGTTTTGGCCAGGGTTATTTCAACCATACCTGGGCATGATGGAGTTAATCGAGTAGCTGAAATAAAAACTCAACATGGTGTCTATAAAAGTGCCGTCACTAAGCTCTACCCACTTCCCATTGTTAAGATGTCCCATCATTATTTTCACATTTTTTATTTTGTATTTCTTTATTACTTTATTTACTTTTTTTATTAACAACTGAATTTCTCTCTTTCTATTGATATGTGTTGTTTTTTAAGCAAGTAACATTAATGTACATACATACCTAACTTTACATTACTAGCTTTTAGTTGTATAATAACTGCCGTATTCCAAAAAAATAAAATAAGTTTGAAATGTGCTTTGAGGCAAAATTTTCAAACAATTCTTTCTTAAAATGCATTTCAAATCCATTTTAATTTTTTATGAATACGGCAGTTAATATGTTAATATAATGGTTTAATTTTTAAATATTTTTAAGTTCCATTTGCAGCATATTCTTTAATATTTTTATGTTTTAGTTTTAGTAGCGTTCTAGCACTAGTCTTGTACGGTTTACATAAAACTTATAACGTTCAAAGAAAGCACCAATATAATTTTGTTTTTGTTCAAACTTGAATAAAAATTATATTCAATATAACATAAAGATTATATATATGTATAAATCAAGTTAATGGTAAATTTATTTAGCACATAGGTATATAAAACTATCAAATCGGTTAAACAATGGGCAATTTATGAGCAAATAACTCAAAAAATGGTCTACAAAATATCATAATTTTCATAAAAACTTAAATTTTAGGGCTGTAGTGTGACCAATGGATACGACTTGTATGTTATGTTTACTTAGCAAAGCAGGTACTTGTTAAATCATAGAGGAGAAAATCCTTGCGCCCGGCAGAAGGCCGACTATGCCGAGACACTTTCGTAAACGCAGCCGGAATTTGTTATATCATGCGCCCAAAAGTGTTTTCGTTATATATTTAATATATAAACCCAGAGAAAAAACAAAAAAACACTTTTTTAAAAAAATTTTAACCATATAATGTTTAATTTAACCAAATCATTGTCAGCGACAACCATTTAATGGTTAAATTAGTTTCTTAAATAATAGTTTTGTTGGTTGTGACCATAATAAAACATGTTTTTTGCTCTGCGTGTATGTATGTAGATCTTTTTTTGTATATAACTTCTTTAGTAATTATGGACCTTATGACATGTTTAAAAATGGCATAATGTCCATTTGCAAAGTGTCTTAATGCCCACGGACATTATGACATTTTCAAAAGTGTCACAATGTCCATGAACACTATGACACTGGACGTTATGACATGCCACCCAAAATTACTGTTATAAGGCCTTTTGTGCTAAGTAATAAATGTATTGTCCTTTACGTTTTTAGAATAACTGTTTTTTTTTTAATTTTATTTATTGGTTATTTTGTGTTAATCCTTCATCGGCTTTATAAACTACTTATAATATTTTTTAGGAGAAGTGCTACTTTGATGCAATATATTCGTTAACTGAATACGGGGCCTGCTATCGATACTACCCTTTCCTACTACTCTTTTCTTCTTCTTACTTTAATTTTATAGAAATCACTTAATTATAATTTACTTTTTGCATTGTTAGTAGGGAGGTAACGAAAACCGATACAGATATATCGGCGATACTTCAGATTTTCCGATATATCGGTATCGGCGATACTTTGCTGTCGAAACGACGATAATTTTATACATATTTTTTTTTGACTATATTTAAACAAATTAATTTTCTATGCTTATTTTTTGCATAGTAACAAAGACAAATAACACAAACAGTAACTTAAGTGAGAACTTCTCGCATCGAGAGATGTGAAACAAGATATTCTATCATTTCCCGAAAAGTAAGTAAACAGTGTGTCTGTAACAGAGATCAGCAATGAATCGTTTTTTCGCTACTCATACTGACTCATGCAATTGTAAGTATAAGTGCGTAGAAATCATTTAAACTAAACTACTCTGATTCACTCATACTCACAAGAGAAATTAATCCCAGTGGTATAAAAAGAAGCAATCGCCACTAATGACAGGCGAAATAGTTAGCACTTTTACTCAATTTTTACTAGTGACTACTGATGTGGCATTCAAATCATACCTATATCTTTCCCTGGTCACCAATATCTAGTGTTGACATGTTAAAATAGGTACCCACGTTTCGCTAGCTAATTCTATAGCTCCAAGTAATGCAGAAAACAATTTTTTTTTCAACGACAAGACAAAAAATGTGTATCCGAAATGGATCCCGTTACTGAAACAACAACAAAATCGCTTGCTTTTTGCTATCACGTTTTGTAGATATAAGTAGCTAACCCTTATTGTAGGTAGAGGTTATGCAGAGAGGGGTCGATTGCCATCTTCGTAGGACATTGCCATGTTAAATTCCACAGTTAAAAGCATGTAGAGTAGATTGTGATTGCACTAGTGGTAGTTCTTTTAGAGCTAGTGAATATACATACGCGGAACTAGTCCCGTAAACCACTGGGATATGAGTGCGACGTCGACATTATACGCATACTCATAAACAGGTATGGGCACCACTACATTGAAAGCTTTGCATGTGTGACATTGTATTGGTTTGTTTACGTTTGCATTTGTTGGTTTTATGCTCTTTGCTCTTTGTTTTTTGTGTATGTATACTCATCGTTCGCTCTTTTTGCATTTTCATTTTGCATTTGCCCATACATGCTCATAAATGACGTCAGTTTGATTTATAATTTCAGGAAAATTCTTACAATACTCACAATGGTTCAGCTCATCCATTTACCGTTTTAACACAACAGATAAAACCCAACTTCATAATCAGCGCTGGCAGATAAATTTTCCGAAAAATCGTCCACTTCATACATGTAACTTTAGTAAACTGTAATTGCCAAATCGTCACTTTGCTATTTCGGGGACATATCTGGCAGCCTCGCATTTTGCTTCGCCTGTACACATTGACTTGAGTAGATTCTAAATCAACCACTACAAATGTTGCTAAGTATGAGTACAATGAGTAAAATAAAATTTATGAGTGAATATGAGTTTAAATAACAATAAGTATGAGTGCGTATAAGTACAAGAATATATGAGTCATGATTTAGCTCTACTGTATGTATGTACTGTACTGCTCTACTGTAAGTATGAGTGCGTATAAGTACAAGAATATATGAGTCATGATTTAGCTCTACTCACTTTTTCACTACTCATTGCTGATCTCTGGTCTGTAACTCATGTCGAATACTAACGTTGTTACGTTATAAATGTCATAACATTGCATTCGAAGCCGATGTGACATTGCAGACGTTGAGAACGCCAGTCAAACATAGTTGACGGCGACCAAAATGTACTAATGTTGAACAATTTTCAACGACGGCGGGGAAAATACAACCGTCGGCTATACCAAATTATCTAAAGTGTGACTTTTATGTTTGTTGTTTGCGAACGAGCATTCGTAAACATTCATATATTTTATAAAAATGTAAAAGTCAAAATAATTAATAAATGAAAAAATGTGCCAGGAACAAAATATTATTATTATAACTCTTTGCATTTTTAATATGTATTCACATTTTTTCTCGCCCCGTTTTTATTTGTGAGTGCAAAGCGGTTACTTTCTCAGAAAAAATTTACAGATAACTTTTTCTGTAAACTGGCGAGTAATATCCTAACGTGGCAGCAATTACTCGCCAAAACTGTTACAGGCGCAATTAAGTGAGAAAACCAGTTGTTTTTTTTTTTTCAATTTATGGCATTTTTGTTTCATTTCTCACATTTCAATCGAAAAGTTTCTCAACGCGAGAGCTACAGAGCATGGGCACAGAAATTGTTTTATAATATGAAATCAACATGTGAATCAACGAATATTTCAAAGACAATCGACTTCAATCATATCGAAAAAACGTCTTATTGAGCTACTGTACATGTTTCGGCATTCCGGAAGTGTTGAAAACACGATCACCATACAGGTGGTACAAGTTCTGATAAGTCAAAAAGAACTGCCCTTTGGAACGTTTGTGAAAAATTTATAAGAGAAACCGAGGAGGATGAGCCTCTTTGCATGCTTTGCTAGGATTCTGCTAAAGAAGATGTCGAAAGATACCACTTGTGTATGGCCGCAATGACATGGTATACCCAAAGTTTAAAATACTTAAGTTTTCAAATTAGTTCTGTCGCATTTGAGAGAATAGTTTTCACTGCAAGTCTGGTTCAAGCGGACTTTGTTTTTTCAACTAAAATCTTATTAGTGTCAATTTTAAATGTTAATAAATAAATTCCTGCGCTGTAATTTTTGTAAAAAAATAGTATTTTCTTGAAAATTTCATCATGAATTCAACTAACTATTAATAAGCTCTTGCACTGTAAAGTTTAGTATTAAAAATATTACTCTACTTGAATTTTATTTTGTTGTTAAAATCAATTTATAGTTAAATTTAATGAAGTGCATTTTTAAGTTTAAGCCACTACTAATTAGTATATTATACATAAAATATCATAGTATCTCTAATAATATAATATCCATCCCTACGTTCATAGATGCACTTAGTTATCTTGTCGACGCAAAGCTAATGATACTACATATTTATTGTGTGATTATCATTTTTATAGGTGCATTTAACCATATTTATATTAATATTTTAAGGGTAGAATTGCATGTATAACCATGTACATTTTCTTTACATTTTATTATACCTGTAATTTAACAAAACTATTTAATTATATATATATTTTAAATGTTTATTTTACTTAAAACTAACATACTTTTTGTTCTAGATTTTCAGTTTATTCTCGGTTTTGCTAACCATGATAATGTTAGCCTACGAAAAAATACAACGCATACATTTTGGTTAACCAGCCAAGAAACATATCGAGCCCTTACCGCAAAAAAAGCTTCAGCGACAAACATAAAATTTTACAGGAGAATGGTTTTTAAATTTATTTCATAAAAATTTTATATGAAAGTTCTCGCTTAAGATTGTTTTTGCTATAATATCTAAACGGTAATTAATTTTTTTAAAAAAACGAAAATTGAAAATTATGTCGCTAATTTTTTTTTTTGCGGTAAGAGCATAATATATTAACTTTGTTCCACTCCCACTTGTGAAAAGTCGGACGTTGTGTATTGATAGATGCTTGCACCAAATTTTGGACATTTTAGCTCTTGCTGTTCTCTAGATTTACAATAATCTATAAAGCATTTGTAAAGGAAGTGCCACGCTCACTTGTTCATTTCCGTCCACATTGTGTCGGATGTTGTGTATTGATAACTAAGATGCTTGAACCTACTTTGGAAACTTTGGCTCTTGCCGTTCTCTAGATATACAGATATCTATAATGTCTTTGTATGGGAAGTGCCACGCCTACTTGTCCAATCTCGCCCAAATTTTGTCGGATGTTGTGTATTGATAACCTAATTTGGAAACTTTAGCTCTCATTCTCCAGATATACATTAAAATAAAAAAAAAACAAACAAAACAAACCCTATTTAAACGGACAGACGGACTTAAATCAACTTCGATCCTTATAAGGACCCAGAATATGTATACTCTATAGGGTCTTAGATCAAAAATGTAGATATAACAAACAGAATGGCAAACTTATATATATCCTTTTACCATCGGATACCCAGCCGTTAAGAAGGTCTACAATTGTATTCTTAATGAACTTTTACTTATTCCACTGTGCTTCTTTGAAAAGGTCTTTTTGAAACTTTTTTATTAAATATTTTACAAATTTTTATTCTAAGACAAGGTCGAAATCGTTCTAATAGTAGGTACGTGGGAATGTGTAGGAATTATAGTCATTAATTTACTAACTGGTATAATCTCTATTTTTAATTATTTTAAGAAAGACTTTAAAGTAGATGCAAGAAGGCAAGGTCTTGGTATCCAATCCCACACCGTGTTATTTATAAATTAAGATGGGATGCGGCTGGAGACCTAATGTCTGCAAACTAATTTTTCTACTGCGAATGACTGTGCAAAACGCGATTTTTTCCTAATGAAGAATTTTAATTAGAATTATTTCAAATTTCTCCTATCGGACAAATTCACATAGGATTTTTTTTGGTTTGCTCTCTCCTTATGAGTGAGAAAACGCAAGACATTTTTTCCCCACCCTCATGAGGAGGAATATGCAGCAACGTTCACGCTCGCTCATGGCTCAAAAATGAGTGATTGTTTTGGTCCTTTGATTCAAAACAAGTAAAATTGGTATATCGGCTGTATCGAATCTTATTATTTACACAGCATTAAAAATCGTACGAAACCATTGTTTAAGCCAGGTGAAGAAATGGGCCGATTTGGTTCATTTTCAATATTTAATACTTCTTATATATAATAAATATCTGAGCCAGATTTGGTCCATCTAGATCATATGGTTGGGGCGCTAATGTGGTAAAACCATTATTTTGGGGGAAAAAATTGTTATTTGTCCATAGCTCGATTATTTATGAACCGATTTTATTAATTGTAATAAGTTTATTTATTGTGCAAATTAATTCAATAGAAAAATATGGTTCATGTATTATAAGAAGACCCTGAAAAGTAAGTGTCAATTGGTAAACATTTGAAATTTATAGGTAAAAATGAGAGGCAGCGGTTGTATTTTGCTCATATCTCAATCATTTTTGAACCGATCAGGCTGAATTATGTAAACTTTAGTGAAGTATCAGCCATATTACAGAGTTCGATTCCGTTCTGAAACGGAATTCATTCCGTATTTTGGTGCTTCAGAAAATGACGAAAAAAATTTTCGGAATGAAACCATTCTTGTTTTCATGAACGGAATGGGAGTTTTCTGTATCTGAAAGGCAAAAAAAAAAAAAAACTATCAAAATACACTTTTTATCAATAAATAAATATGTGTTCTTCGATTCCGAACGGAATTGTTCTCGTGACATGGCTGTGTATGGGACATAAATATAAAACAACTTCGTCACCATCACATCTTGGGTCTTTGAAACATTTTAACAGACGAACTGACGGACGGATATCGTTTAATCAACACCGCTACACATAAGGATTCAAAATATATTTTAGAGTGGGTAAATTTTTTTCTCAACCAAGCGGTCAAAATCGTAATCTACGACGAATTCTAACAAGGTTTGCCCACAAAACCATGGATCTAAAACCGGGCTTCCCGTTTTTAACAACAAAATTCTCTTTTCGAATTTTATATTTTTTAAAAATATGCTAAATTTTTTTTGAAAAAATGTTCTAATCCCGCCAAGATTTTTTCAGATGTTGTATACTGATAACCAAGATATTCGTACCAAATTTGGAAACTTTAGCTCTTGTCGTTCTACAGATAAACATAAATCTATAATGTCTTTACATGGGAGGTGCCCCGACCACTTAAAATGTAAACAAATGTATCCTATAGCACCTCCCAGTCCATCAATAATATATTGTAAAAGTTTCATAAGATCGGTCCATCGGTAACGAAGATTACCTCCTGCAAACAAACATTACCTCTTTGTAATTTAGTATAAACGAAAAGAAAAGTTTCTCTTTAAAAACGGGAAGCTCGATTTTGATTTTAGAGCCATGGTTTCTTTGGCAAACCTTCTTAGAATTCGTCGTAGATTACGATTTTGTCAACCGCTTAGTGAATTTTTTTTAATGCATACAAATTGACCCACTCTAATATATATACTTTATAGGGTCAAAAACCAATATTGTAGATAATCAAGCGAAATGACAACTTATATAAAGAACCTGTGGTGAAGGGTATAAAAAAATGAAAACCTGTACCTTAATTTATAGCCTTACATGGACGTAAGCACTGACGGACATCAATCCATAACCCTACCATCATTTAATATGGGTCTTCGGTGATTTTTATAGAAAATAATATTATATTTATCTTATACAATTTTTTGGTCAAAATCATTTAACTTGGATGCATAATTTTACATTTATTTAAAATCAATCCGTAGACCGTAGAGTACACAAAAGTTTGGTCAGCAAAACACACGAGAATTCCGGGTCGGATTAAAACCTCTAAGGGATATTTGTTCGGTGATAGCTCAAATAATTAGTTAGTATCCATGGCAGCATGAAATAACAAAAAAATAAATAAACCCCCAATAGTTTTTTCAGATGATAAAATCGTTATGAAATAAAGCCCCAATATATATTTTTTTTTAAATTTATAACGAAAACGTTTTTGGGCGCAAGGATTTTCTCCTCTATGGTATAACAAACACCGGCTTCGCTAACTAAAGCTGCACTGCATAGTCAGTCATAAAGTAATTCTCCTCTACGGTATAACAAACACCGGGTTCGCTTACTAAAGCTTAGATGCGTAGCCTGCAATCGGTCGCGTACAAGGCCGATTTAAGGAGCTATAGTTAGCGAGCCGGTGTTTGTTATACCATAGAGGAGAAAATCCTTGCGCCCGGCCAAAGACCGTCTATGCAGATAATTTTAGACTAGCGAAACCGGTACTTGTAATATTCTAGAGGAGAAAATCCCTACGCCTGGCCGTAGTACCAATATACATCTATTGCGTGATTCTTTAAACCAAAACTCTAAAAAAATGTATTAAACATATTGGGGTCGTATTTCATTTTAGAAATTGGGGTCTTATTTGAAATGAAAAACTTTATTTCATTTTCAAAATTAGGGCTTTATTGCATATAAAATAATGCGTTATTTTTTTCGCCTTTATTTCATGCCGCCGTGTATATAATGCTGCCTTGAAAATCGAATTGCTTTTATTTATTAAATTGAGTTGTTAATTTAAAAATTAAAATTTTTAAAAATTAGTTAGACTTAGACACCTACGCAAAATCCAGAACTTACGAGATTTCGAGTCAAATCTAGTTGATTTTGACTAGATTTCCCATACAAAACAAAATCTACTTCGTGACTAGATTTCGACGAAATCTACTCAAAATCTAGTAGTACTTAATGATGCAACTATGGTTTTTTCAATATAGCACTGTAGATTTTAAATCAAATCTACAAGATTTCGGCCTAATGTAAATGTAGTATTATTGACGAACAATAATGAAATTGCCCCAACCAAATTTAATTGCCACTACACAAAACAAATTAAAAATTGTCTCTAAGCACCAAATTCATAGAATCAAGTAAGCAATTTGTTTACTTTGCACCTATTACCAAAATGATTATATAGATTACTAAAAATTTTAAAAAATTTAAAATTTAAAATATATTTTTTTTTTTCAATAAATGTTATTTTTAATTTTAATTAAAAAAATTATCAAAAAATTTTGCCGTTTCAAACAATGTGTAATTTGATTTATGTAAATATAGCTTAGGTTTTGAGATTTCCCAACAACAATTCTACAAGTTTAAATTATTTTATTTTAAGCGAAAAAATCAATAAAGATTTGTTGATATTTAGTTAATATTTTAATTCAAAATTTATTTTAAAATGTGCCCAAAAACATAATAAACAAGTGTATTCAGGTTTTCAAGACAAAGTCTTGACAGAAGAATACGAAAAAACAGAGGAAAGGAAGCAACATGTAATTTAAAAATGAAAATGATAATCACAGCAAATTTCGAACCACCAGTACCACTGGTTAAATATTAATGTTTGACTGTTAGCTGGCAGGCACCGCAGTGGTGCAGAGGTTAGAACTCAAAGAATTCTGATGAGAGAATGTGGTGATTCTTGAAACATGTAAATTCAACCCGGGTTCGAACCCCAGCTCAGCCAGGAAAATTATCAATAAATAAAAGCAATTTCATGTTGTAAAATTCTTTCCTTCAGTAAAAATAATTTAATTAAAAAATTAAATTTAATGAACTCGAGCCTAACCAAAAATATTGAAAAAGAAAATACTTTTAAAACAATTTTTTTAATTGATCATAAACTACTGACAATTTTTTCTGGGTAGTTGGTACAAATCGTAATGGGTACAATAACTGCCGCAGCACAGTCACACGATTGTTCTTACTTGCGTCAACTGTGAAAACAGCTGTTGTGGTAGCTTGTTTTATTTTTTTTTGAAGTTCTAGTTAATTTGTTCATTAAAAAACAAGAAAATTGTGCCAAACAAATTTTTGTTTAACAATTTTATTAGAAATTTTTTAAGAATATTTTAAATTCCAAAAATTGACCAAGCTAAATTCTGTTTTTAAATATATAAAGAAATAGACAATATCACTATTCAAATTGTAGGAATACATATAAATATGTGTTGAAAAATATTGATTTAAAATTCAATTTAAAATATTTTTTAATATCAGTACCGGAATTCTGTAACTTTTTGAATTTAACTACCAATATCGTTAAGTAAAGAGAAATCTTGGTTACTTAATAAAAATTTAGCACTAATTTAAAAAAAAATAGAAAATTATAATAAATAAATATATATATATATATCTTCATTACTTACTAAAAGAAACACACAAAAGGAAATTCATTAAAAAAGGTAAATATTGGCGCGTATTGCAGAAGTGAACATTTACATGAAAACAAAAACAAAACAAAACCAAATTGACAAAAATTGTTTTTGTTTATCATACAAAATTTACAGTTTTTAAAAGAGAAAGAAACGCGTTATAACTCTCGCGTTAATTTTATTTTAGAAGTGTATAGATAACAAAAAAAATTTTCGTCACTTTTGTTTGGTTTTCTTTTTGTTTTCATGTAAATAAATGTTCACTTCTTCGACGCGTATTTTGGAATAACCACGATTGGTAAATTATTGTTATTTTAATTGACTCGCAGTTGCATATCAAGTAGTACCACAATTGCCCCACCAGGGTTGCATTTTATTGGTAAAAGTAAGCACAATATCCTCGATTGGTACATGAGCCATTCATTGTGCAGTCACACGACTGCACTATGGCCGGTTTTACAAATTTTGCGGCAAAAAGTCAATTTTTTAACCTCATATTTAAAAAAATTTTCTTATATTGTTCAATTGCCAACATTTTGGAAAGAAAAAAATAGATACCAATAATGAAACTTGGCAACGCTATTTATGTGTAAACAGCTTATAATATTAATATTATTTTTAACACGTGTTACTGCCCGTCTATAACAGAGATAAATATTGCTACATATATTGCAGTAAATGTCAAAATTATGTTATAGTCAATGTGGACAGCAATTTTTTGTACATATTTATTGCCGGCAATTTGTGTCCATTTTCGTTGACAATTATTGCTATTATAAGACGTCAAATTTGGTTGTCATTTGAAAAAACGAAGCAAAAAAAAAAATAGAAGAAATTGTTTGGGAAAGAAACTAAGTCCGTGAAATGCTAGCAAATTATTATTGAAGTAATAGAATAAAATTAAAGAATTAAATAAATATTAATGTAATATTGCAAAAACTAATTTTATTAATAAAATTTTTTTTATTTTATCTTCATTATTTAAATTTATATTAATTCGTTTAAGCTTGAGTTCTTTTTTTTATAAAAATATTTATTTTATTTTAACAAAAACAAAAAAAAAATAAAATTAATAAAAATTAATATTTTAATTTAAAACAAGTAAGAGTGCTATATTCGGCTGTGCCGAATCTTATATACCCTTCACCATTGTGCGAGCAGAATACAGAGCAACTAAATAATTTTAACATATACATACATATTTACAATACTTAAAACTTCATTATAAATGAAATTTAAAAAGCGAAAACTGGGGTCTAATCACCGCATTCGACACTATCGTATCGAATAAACTATCAAATTTTTTTGCATACGATAGACACTGACGTATCGAATGAAAACTCGATAAATGTTATGTCGAGTTACTCGATATCGAATGCAATTATTTCAAATTCAATACATTTCATTCGATATCGAGTTTCACGATACCAAAATATATAATTTCGATCAATTTTGCTCGATATCGTATGCGGTGATTAGACCCCTGGTAAATATTTTTTTAAAATTGTTTTGGAACATAACAATATTAAAAAAATATTCTTTTTAAAAAACCAAGATTCGAACCAGGGAACTCACAGTTTCTAACTTAACACACCCCCTACCATGAAGGAACGCTGTTTAAATATCATTAAAATGAAATATAGACCGTTTACTGTTTACAACTCAACACAGTTTTTTGTTTGTTTTCTTTTTGTAAAGGCACTGTTGTCATTTTTTATCTCTTTTGGCGAGTTTTTAAGTAGCAAAAAAACACAAAAATTCCTAGTTTCTATTTGTTAAAATTATTTCGTTAAATAGATGAAATAATAAACGAAAATCATATTGGGCATTATGCTAGTATATGTAAACAAATGCGAAGGGGGAGAGATGAGACGACAACCGGATTTGAACATCGTTTTTCATAAGGACCCAGAATATATATACTTTATAGGGTGCAGGACCTTCGGTGAAGGGTATAAAAAACAAACTTATTTACAAAAAGAGTAATTTTTGGGATTTCAGTATTTTGGTCATAACTCTGCTATTTCTGAACCGATTTGAAAGATTTATATACCGACGTGTTAAAGAAGAAATTTGCTATTATTTTGGTTGTAAGACTTGGACTCGGGAAGATCTATGGTTCCCGAAAATGGGTATTTTCCAAAAAAAAATTAATATTTTGGTCATAACTTTTTCGTATCTGAACCGATTTTCCCGAGTTTTTCAGACCATATTTTTTATTAATTAAATTTCCGATCTTTTGATATATAAGGCGTAACCATAGGTCATATAACAGTCAAAAAATTCAGGTTTTTATACAATTTTTAATACTTTTTGTATGGAAGGTACCACGCTCACTTCTCCAATCCCGCCCACATTTTGTGGAATCGTGTGTATTTATAACGTTAATGTGTGTACCCAATTTGCCGTTCTCAAGATATACAGAAATAAAAAAATACAACAACAACAAGGGATTTTTGGAAAAAATTGGAGGTAGTCGTCGTTTTTTGCTCATATCTCAGCCATTTTTGGACCGTTCTAGCATTCAGCTATCAATAGCAAGAAATGGTGGACTATATGTGACATAAGTCTAAAACAACCGCTATCATGTCTGGAGTCTCCGGAAAACACATATCAAACGTAAGACGGACGGACGGATATCGTTAAATCAACTTCTCTCCTCATAAGGACCCAAAATATATATACTTTACAGGGCCTAAGATCAATATTGTAGAAATTACAAACGGAATGACAAACTTATATATACCCTTTTCCACCTGTGGTGAAGGGTATAAAAAAAGAGATCTCAAGCTTAAACAAATTAATATACATTTAAATAATAAAGTCGAATAAGAAAGAATTTATATTAATAAAAATAATTTTTGCAAGATGGCCTCAGTTTTTCCACTGCACCTTCTTCCTTGACTTTTTTTCAAATTATGAGCTAACATAGATACGTTTTCCCATGCCTTATCAAAAGCTGAGCAATAAGAAATATTGCTCTGGGATTCTGCCGACGTTATTGCCAAATAGCTGAGATAATTATCTTTGGTGTAGCCCTCTAGGGTTATCGGTTGTTAAGCAAAATAATTTTCATTTAATAAGAAGTTGTTTTCCAAAAAATATATTTTTAGTAAAGTAAATCTTTGATCGGGGGTGTATTTTTAACTGTTCTAAAAATATTTTGTAAATGTTTGTTTTTAGCACATATTTCGATGTTTTTACTGGGTTATATTTTTTGTGAAATTTTGGAGTCTTATTGGCTTTTGTGGAGTAGAACTTTCGCGGATAACAACAGATATAGGAGTTTCTTACATGTAGTTATATGTGGTAAACTGGGTGTAATGTCATGTAAAAATTTTTTGCAAATATTTGCAAACGAATGCACTTTGGTCAAATTTCCAAAATTGGCGGAAAAAAGTTTTTAACCTCATATTTTGGAAAATATTTCTACGTTGAATTGCCAACATATTGGAAAGAAAAACCATAGATACAAATAATAAAAGTTGACAACCTTATTTATGTTTAAACAGCTGATAATGTTTGAATTTGTTTCTAATTCCCTTTATTAGTTATGAAGCAATAACATTTGTGTTAATGAAAAGTGGGTTTCTAAAATATACCTACGTTTAATAAAAAAATCTGTGAATATGGATTCCATTACTCGAGGTGTTGTTTTTTTTAACTATTTTAAAGATATTTTGTAAATGCTTGAATTTTGCCTTTTTTTTTTTTGCTAACTATTTTTTTTTTTAGATATAATCAAAACTCGGAAATATTCGACTTTCGAATAGAAAACAAGAAGGATATAAAAAGCGTTTTAAATTATATAAATAGCCATTTTCTATATAGAATCCGTGGTGCCGAAGACAAAAGAATTCTGGCTGAAAAAAAACAAAAAATGTTTTTTTGCTTCAAATGGATCTTCATGTCGCGGAAACACTAATGATGGCAACGCAGCCAGAAGAGCGTTATCTCGCACTGTACTTTTAAGAACGATTACGGGTGTAAATCTAAATTGTTTAAGAAATTTGCACATAATTTTAATAGCTTTTTCCTCCGAATTTGAAGTTCAAAACCAGTGAAATATTTGTCCAAATTACGAATGATGCAAAATGTCAGCCACACTACATAAAATATTAGTTCATTTGTCACAAATTATAGAAGCTTCCCTAGCTAATATAGGACGTCTTGCAAAAACTGAATCTGAGGCCCGAAAAAAATTGTATAAAAAAGATAGAATTGGTCACGCACGAGAAGATTCAAGAGTACATGGTTTACTTCACATGTATCATTGAGCAATTGATAGCTCTGACCCATATATTTCTAGTTATGTTATGCTTGCAAGAACGTACAAAAAATTCAATAAAACTACCGTTTCCTCGAGAAGCCATTGGTCTTTTTTTAAAGTAGCTGAATTACTAGCACAAATTCCACTACATTCTACATCTCAACAAGCTTGCAGGATCAGTTATGATTCTGATAATTCTGACGTCAGAGTAGAGTCGTTGGATAGTTAATTATTCGATGGAATTAGAAAACGATAAAACTGACAATTGTAATTTCTGTGGTTTTCATGGGCAACCGCGTATGTCCATTTTTTCGATTTTGAAATGTTGATGCCATATTGCTTAATTTTAAACGCTCATTACATGGTTGTAAAAAATTTTGAAAACAGATACCCCCTTCCGATTTTTTTAACTCAACTACAAAGTTCAAAAAGTGCAAAACCACGCCCATAGTTTGATCTAGAATGGTTTTTCGGCTCTCCTAAAAAATTTTATGTTAAGACATACGCGGTTGCCCATGAAAACCACAGATTTAAGCCTTATCCATTATTTTTTTATTTTTTCCAGATTGATTCAAGAGAATTTAAAAACTATATTAGCAAACTAAATAAAAAAAATTCAGTTATTGGTCTCATTACATATTTTTAAACATTTTTTTTTTTAAATTGCGGTTTTTCTAATTATTTCTTAATAGATAAAATACTATATAGTCAGTTCTATAGCGATAGTTTACTTTTATATTGCCTTTAAAGGATTTAATGCTGCTTTTGTAAAAGTAAGTTTATATGGAGACCCACAAAGAAGCTGCCATTACTTGAAAAGATTTTTCTAAAATCTTTCTTAAGTTTAAAGAAATACTTCTAGCAAATTATAAAGGGAGAGTTTTAGTAAATATAGTTTTGTGAGCATTCATTTCTTTTCGAAAATCCCCTTGGTGGGCGGGCTACTAGAAAAAGGAAGCGTGGACTGCCCACTTGTACTCAAATCGAATATTTTGACAGTAGAAACCTGCATACCAAATTTGGTGAGGCAAGCTTATCGGGAAGTAATTTTTGCCGCGACCTTGGGATTTCGGGATTGGGGTTTTAAAAACTGTGAAAATTGGTGCGTTAGGGCAATCGTGTGATCCCAGCTTTAGGAATTTCTAATGATATTTTAAGACCACAATTTTTTGGAAAATTGGTTTAAAAATTTTATATATTTGTCGAGCCATAAAAATTAAAATTTTAAATTCCATGTCGCTTTTTATTTTGTAATAATGACCTACGTTAAATTAGAAAAACATATCGTTAATTTTTTTGAAAAAAAAAAAATAATTCCCCTTAAAGTTAAAAATGGTTTAAATTATTTTAAAATCAATTGAATTTCTTGTAATTTTAAGGTCTTCTTTTATTTAACGTGGAAAATATTGAATTAATTTTTTTTTAATTTAATATTTTAGTAATTTGTTGTTACGGTTGTTTTTGTTAAATGTTTGCGCAAATTTAAAACATTAATTTTATTAACAACATTTTGAGAGCCGTTGTATTTGTTGCTTGTTAGTTGTGTTTGCTTTGGGTGTTGTAGGGGTTTGACATGAATTTTATTAGGAAGAAATAATTTGGTTAGGACCTTTCTTTGATCAGGTTGATAATAGTCCCCATTTGGTTGATTTTCTATTTGTTGAAAATGCTGTGTTGTAATTTGCTGTTGTGTTTGTTGTTGATAATGGTGCTGCTGTGTTGTCTGTTGTTGCTTCAGTGCAGTTGTCAATGACACATAAGCAGCCGGAGTTTTCAGTAGTAAAATACTATTTTTGTTCTCATCTGGTTGCAAAAGTGTGATTGATGTGGGCGACATATTTGGTAAGGAACATGCTGATGAAGAGGAAAGTAATGTAGCTTTTTGCTTCTCCGGTACCATGAGAGTTTTAACTATTGGCATGCAATTTGTGCCTTCAATAATATCATTTTCCACCTCGGGAATCAAGGTATGTAATAAAGTTGTTGACATTTTTCGGACCAAAACTATCTTTTTTTTGGCTGGCAATCTTTGATCATTATTACCTGATTCAAGATCTAAATCTGCACTCTGTTCAAACTCTTCCTGAATTAAATCATTGGAAATGGATTGAGGTTCTTTGACAAAATTATTAATCGCTGCGCAGGGAGACACTGTACGATTAAAGCAATTTTGGTTATTGGAATTATTAGTTTTAGATAAATTTAATTTGACCGATGAGTCTTCCAAATATTGAATATTTCTATTGTGATTTGTTTTAAGGACACTTTTGCTAATTTCTACGTTTTTTGATTCATTTACTTCTTCCAGATGCTCAAAATCGAATTCGGTTTTAACAAATTGTTTGGAAGCTGAACCCGTATTATGTCACAACATATCATTTTTATGATGATGATCACTATCACTTAATTCAAAATTGTCGTGAACCATATCTAAATCCATTTCGGCATCATCATCCAAATCCAAAGAGGAAGTATGCTGGTGATGATGCTGCTGATAATTGTGATGATGAGACGTCGAAGAAGTAGCCGAAGAAAGTTGAAGGTGTATATTGCCAATATTATTGCGATTATTACAGATAAATTGATTAGTAGTAGTGCAATTATTAGAATTAGTTTGAGGCCCTGAGTGTGTTTGTAAACAGTGATTGTGCTCATTGTTATTAGAATTGGATTGATATGACGAGTTTTTATTAACAGAGGACACATTATTATTGCCGTTATCATCCCGCCATTTATCCATGGAACGGCGTCGAGCATTCATGAAAAAGTTACCCACAGTAGTTGGTTCCAAGCCAAGTTGACGGGCAATAGTTACTTGCATTTCTTTGGAGGGACGTTTGGTTTCCTAAAAAAGTATAAAAAAAATTGTTTAAAAAATTATTTAAACGAAATCGCATTTTAAAATTTAAGTTTATTTACTTTATGAATAAATATTATAACTTACACAAATAATATATAATATATTTTTTTCTGAGTAAATTAGTTGATCGGTAGATCGTAAAATGAGTATGCCCTTTCGCAATATAATGTTTATGTACATTATTTATGATTTTCAAACCAAAAACATTTGATTGTTCCTATTAAATATGGGAATAATTGTGGACCGATCGAAAGTAAATTTTTTGCCAGTGCCCATGTTCTGTAACTCTCGTGTCGAGAAACTTTTCGATTGAAATGTGTGAAATAGAACAAAAATGCCGTATATTGAAACAAACAGCTGTTTTTCTCACTAAACTGTGTCTGTAACTTTTTTTGGCGAGTACAAGCTGTCACGCAAGGAAATTACTCGCCAATTTACAGAAAAAGTGTGTCTGTAACATTTTGGTGAGAAAAGTTCCCGCTTTGGACTGTCAAAAAAACTCACGAATAAAAATGGGGCGAGAAAAAAAATTTAACACTAAAAAACAACTAAAAATGCAAATTGCAACGAATAATAATAATAAAATTATGTTCTTGGCCCTTTTAATTTTTTTAATTATTTTCTTTTACCATTTTTATAAAATATACGAATTTTTTCAAAGCTCGTTTACAAACATTAAAGTCGCACTTTACATTATTTGGCATGGCCGACGGTTGTATTTTCGCCGCCGTCGTTGAAAATTTTTCAATTTTAGTAAATTTTGGTCGCCGTTAACTATATGTGTGACTGGCGTCCTCAACGTCTGCAATGTCACATCGGCTTCGAGTGCAATGCTATGACTTTTATAACGTAACGACGTAATCTCTTTTGATAGTTTTCGACATAAGTTACAGACACACTTTTTTCTCACTTTTCGAGAAACGATGGAATATTTTGTTTCACATCTTTTCGATGCGAGAAGTTTTCACTAAAGTTACAGAACATGGGTACAGGTTTAAATTATTGATGTCAAATATTATAATAATAGTCGTAAGTTTTACCTAATTATGAACTGGGGCCTAATTCTTGCATTCGTGATCGAGTACTTTCTCGATTCGAAAGCAATTTTATTTCAGTCGATTCTAAACGAATCGGAATTATTTTTTCAGTATTGTGAAACTCAAATTAATGCTTTACAATAACGAAAAAATAATTCCAATTCGTTCAGTATTGACTGAAATAATTAGATATTAAATTGCTTTCGAATCGAGAAAGTACTCGATCACGACTGCCAGAATCTGGCCCCTGATCTTGATAACATGTCTATAATAACACTATGCAACAAGCGAAAGTTCCCTGAATAACCACTATATTTTTTGATCCGCTTGATAGTCACCTAACTGCAAAAATCATCAATATTTAAAATTCTATGGTAAGGTTTTTTTTTTAAAAATTTTTCTAACATTTTCAGATTTTTGAAGAGGATGCTCCATACATCTTGTCGTAACTTTGAAACGACGTCCCCGATTTTGTTACGCAATGTTGCAAACATAGAATAAACATGTTGCTCTACACAAATTTGCGATAAAAAATTTTAAAACTAAGTACTTTCACTTTATCGCAAATAAAACACGAATAACTTATTTTATTTCTATTATATGCAGCTTTATGAAAACATAATAAAAAGGCAAAACTTTGTGATTTTTAGGTCTACACAAATTCTCGATTAAAAAGGTCTAAAATCTTTGGATGAAGTTTCCTGATGATCTGGCCTAAGCAACCAGTGAAATGCGCATAGGAATAGCTTTTGTGGAACGCAAACGGCATCCGCCAACATAAAAATGAACTAGAATACTTTCTCAAAAATAATCAAATTGATGTTATGATGGTTTCTGAAACTCATCTGACCTCAAGAAATACGTTTAAAATCAATGGTTATATACTATATGATACCAAGGACCCTCGAGATAGAGGTTCTGCCATTTTGATAAAAACCCGAGTCAAACACTACTTAATGTGTGATCATCTTGAGGATTATCTGCAAGCAACAAATATTCGTGTTGAAGAGCTTAATCGAAACATAGTAATTTCATCTTTATACTCTCCACCTAGATTTTCAATATCAGAAAGCCAATATTGTGAATATTATAAATCCCTAGGACCCTGTTTCCTGGCCGCTGGCGATTATAACGCTAAACATACCTTCTGGGGGTCACGACTTATAACACCAAAGGGTCGTGTTTTGTTTAATACAATCTCTAAAATGAATTTAAATGTTGTCGCGAGCGGACAACCAACATATTGGCCTGCTGATCCACAAAAAATTCCAGATGTCATCGATTTCGGCGTGGTTAAAAACATCCCCACAGAAACGATTCACTTTGAAGCCTCATTAGAATTATCCTCTGATCACACACCTACAATTGTTACTATAACAAACACCAATAGAATTGTATCTCCCTCTAGTTACATAGCGACGTCAGCTACACAAATAAATTGGCTAAAATATAAAAAATATCTCAGTACTCATTGCACAGAAAATATTCCGCTTAGCACACCGGAGAATGTGGATCTTTCTATTACCAATTTTGACAGTTATATTAAACTAGCGGTTCAACATTCCTGCAATACCCGCAAAAAAACTTATAATAATAATATATATTCTACAGATGTCGAGCGCCTCTTGAATGAAAAAAGGAGAGTGAGAAGGGAGTGGCAATTGCACAGATCCCCCAACTTAAGAACTTATTAAAAGAGTGCACAAAAAAGCTAAGAAAATTACTGCAGTCCCGGAAAACGGCTTCCGTGGAAAAATATCTTAAGGACCTGGATGCAACACCACAATCAGAATACTCATTATGGCGTGCAGCCAGAAATCTAAAAAGGCCAGTTATCATGAAACCACCATTAAGAAACCTGAATGGAAGTTGGGCAAGAAATGATAATGAGAAAGGAAACCTGTTTGCAAATCATTTGAAAAACGTATTTACCCCAAACATATCTGACGACATAGCGGACGAGTTACCACCTGTTGCTGCTAGAGCAGCTGTTCCCCTAAGATTTGAGATGAGAGAAATCGAAAAGGCTATTTGTAACTTAAACCCCAAGAAAGCCCCTGGTTTTGATAAGATAAGCAACAAAATGCTTTTGGAGCTACCTCGCATAGCAAAGAAAATTATTCTTTATATTTTTAATGCTATTTTACGCCTTGAATACTACCCTCAAGAATGGAAGGTCTCCTTAGTAAAGATGATACCAAAGCCAGGAAAAGATCACACAAAAGTTGAGTCATATAGGCCTATTAGCTTATTGTCTAATATATCAAAGCTATTTGAGAAGCTCTTAGCGTCAAAATTAACCCCAATTCTAAATGATAATGGGTGTATACCTAACCATCAATTCGGCTTCAGAAGAGAACATAGCACAATTGAACAAACCCATCGAATAGTAAACGCCATAAGAAAAGCCTTTGAAGAAAGAAAATATTGCTCCGCTCTCTTCATCGATGTTTCTCAAGCTTTTGATAAAGTCTGGCATGTAGGCTTGTTACATAAATTGAAGCTAAACCTACCGGTTAACACACACAAGCTGCTAGAAAGCTACTTGGTCGGTCGAAAATTTATTATTAAAGAAGGTGATTTTTTAAGTTCTCCTCAGCCAATTGAAGCTGGAGTGCCTCAGGGAAGCATCCTGGGCCCACTTTTTTACCTTATATATACCTCGGACATGCCAACAAATAATTACACCCTAACCTCAACTTTTGCTGATGATACAGCTTTTCTAAGCGTACACGAGAACAGTCGAGAAGCATCTCGATACCTGCAGGATCATATATTTCAACTAGAACTGTGGTTAAAACAATGGAGAATAAAGGTCAATGAGCAAAAATGCGTACATATAACATTCACATTGCGTCGGGAAACTTGCCCCCCTATTAAAATCAATAATCAACTAGTGCCTCAACAATCGCATGTCAAATATCTCGGTATTCATCTAGATCGTCGTTTAACATGGAAATGCCATATAGAAGCAAAATTAACCCAAATGAAACTAACAGCAATTCAAATTAACTGGCTTATTGGAAGAAATTCTGTTCTTAGTCTCGATTGCAAACTACTACTTTACAACTCTATTTTAAAGCCGATATGGTGCTACGGTATTCAACTTTGGGGCACTGCCTCGGCTTCAAATATCGAAAAAATTCAAAGGCGCCAAAATAAACTTCTTCGAATAATCACAGCTGCCCCTTGGTATGTTAAAAACTCAAATATCCACAAGGATCTCAATGTGCCACTGGTAAGGACTATTATTACGAAGTATGCGGTAAAATATTTAAAAAGGCTAGAGTTGCACCCTAATCCACTAGCTCGAAATATTTTAAATGATAGTGGCCACACTCGCTTAAGAAGAAGAGACACTGCAGCACTTACCCATTAAGATGAGCGATAGACACCTACATATGTGAACAGAACCCGTATGAAGAAAATTTTTGTCTGGCACTGGCAGGACTTAAAATAAATTATTAGGATAAGATTTGATTAATTATTGTTAGTTCATATTTAATATATGAAGATTCAATAAATAAATAATGAAAAAAAAAAAAAAAAAGGAATAGCTTTTACTTTCAACAATAAATTTTAGTGTTTTTATCAAGAATAAAAATTGGGAATTAAGCACGAGAAACAAAATCTTGTTAATTAATTTTTTTAACAATGTTTCGTTTAAATGTGCTTAGTTCCCAATTCGTTCTATTGATAAATTGAAATTTATTGTTAGTTGGATAAGCTAGTCCTATGGGCATTTTACTGGTTGCTTTGGCCAGATCATCAGAAAACTCCCAAGAAAAACTTGAACATTTTTTTATTTGCAAAACCAAAAATAACCAATTCAAAACTAAGTAAGAGTGCTATACATGGCTATGCCGATTTTTATCGCTTAGTTTAATTATTTGCACATGTTTGCGTGCTATTAAATATATTAAAAGTTTAGTAAATATTAAGCAAGTTTAGTTGGGTTTGAATAACAGTATTTTGGTCAAAACTTGGCCATTTTTAACTGATTTGACAGATTTATATACCAACATCGCTAAGAAGAAATTTACAATTTAGTTTGGTGATAAAACTTGTACTCGGAAAGATCTATGGTTCCCGAAAATAGGTATTTTAGAAACAAATTCATTCTTGTAGAAAGTTTCTTTACAACCGGACGGACGTGTGTTTGTTGAGCTCCTATTAGAAAGTTAAAAACCAAGTGAAGGTGCCTTAGTTTTTACACTAAAATTTTGCAAACAAAAATAAGAAAGTAAAGTAAAAGAACACTTATACATACTTGATGGATTGATTTGGAACAGAGTAAATAAATCAAATTAAAAGTTAACAAAATTAAATATAAAATATAAATAAGTCACTCAAATGACATAAAAGGGACAACTATTAACAACTAAAGATATTATAAAATATAAATTGTAAACAACACCAGCTGTTTCACTTATGCAAATACTGGTTATTTAAAAAAGTACTGCCTAGTAAAAATAACAGTTTAAAAGTCACTGAAATTAATGTGATTGTACGGTATTGCCATTTAATATACTTTCTGTTACAAACTATCCTAGCGAACATTTTAACTAAAATATAATATAAAAAACGTATATAAAATAAAATTCATACATACAGAACTATAAAACTTTATAATTAACTTAAGAACGTGGATAAAACTAACTAAATCGTTTAACAAAGTGGTTCAATATGGAAAAAACCTTAATCAGTAAATCTTACAGTCAATCACCTCTATCGAAAAGGCCCAGAGCATCAACTGCTGACTCCCCCACTGAGATTGAAGCAAAAGCACCTCGTTTATCTAATGGTGATAAAAGTTTTCTCGTTGCACTTATTCGAGAAAGTGAAACACTAACAGCCCAACTTATTAAAAACTCCATAACGGATAGCGAGAAACAACACTTTGATTATATAAAAGAACTTATAACCGAAAGTGAACAAAGAATTCGTTCGGTAGTTGAAACTGAATTCCAAAGCATCAAAAAAATACTCAGCAATGTTACTGAGCGAGTTACAAATCTCGAAAAAAGGTGTTCTCAACTTGAACAGATGCAAATTGAAATTTCTGATTTGAAGAAAAAGGTACAAACGCATGAAAATTCTGCAGTAGCTAGTAGCATCAGAATTTCTGGTGTACCTCAAACGGAAGATGAAAACCTTTTGGGTATATTAGATAATATTTGTCTCAATTTAAAAATTCGTTCTCCAAAAGTTGAAAATATATATAGACTGCAAAAAATCTACAAAAACCACAAACCATATTCTCCCACTGATGAAGTCATAATAGCAAAACTGCAATCTCCTTTTGATAAAAACTTCCTACTGAAGTCAATAGCGAAATATAGGCGTGATAATAAAACCACATTGACTTTGAACCATTTGGGAATGCAAAGTGATCGTCCAATTTATGTAAATGAAAATTTAACACCGCATAATCACAAAATATTTATTGCTGCTTGGGCCATGAAAAAGGAGCGGAAAATTCAAGCTGCATATACGCTCAGAGGACTTGTATATATCAGAAAATTTAATACTGATGACCCAATCCTTATAGAGTCTATGGATGCATTAGATCTGCTTTTTCGTGATTGAAAATATAACATTTTATTTTACAAGTTTTTTGTTTCTTGTTTTAAACCTCTTATCAGGTCATATTATTACTGTTTTTATATTATTTAATACAAGATATTTTTCTTTAATTTATTGCGTTGCACTAATAAACCAAAATGACGAACTCTTTAATTGACCATATTGGTTCCAGAGAAGGCAACTATAACATGATTCGTATACTAACTAAACAATATTCTGCACTAAATATATGCCATATTAATGCTCAAAGTCTATATCGTAAAATTGATGAATTTCGCTTTCTATTTGAAGACTCTGACATGGATGTCATATGTGTCTCGGAAACATGGTTTACTACAGCACATAACGACAAGCTAGTTGATTTACGTGGATATAATATTTTTCGATGTGACCGTGATGGCAAGGCAGGTGGTGTTGCAATCTACATAAAGGATAACGTTTCTAGCAAAATTGTTCAGACATTCAAAGCAGAAAATGACGTGGAATACATTTTTATAGAACTGAAATCAGAAAATGAAAAATTGCTACTTGGATGTGTGTACAGACCAGATAAAAATATTAAATTGGATTCTCTTATAACTGCACTAGAATTTCTGTCTGTATCTTATTCTAATATAATTTTATCAGGTGATTTCAATGGCAACTTATTAACACATTCTGGCGCTTATCTTTGTTCCGTCATGACTTCATTTAATTTATTTCCTGTAAATAATTCCAGACCCACACACTATACCACATCTAATACTACCCTGCTGGATCTTTTTTTTGTTAATAACAAATATAATGTTATGCATTATGAGCAATTAGCAGTACCAGTTTTCTCTAAACATGATCTTATATTCATGTCTTACAATTTTAATGTTACTAAACACCACCAAAAATTCTCCTTTCGAGACTACAAAAACATAAATATGTCATCACTACAAGAAGACCTTAACAATACCTCTTGGAATTATATTTACTATATTCCAACTGTCAATGACCAAGTTAATTTCCTTAATAACACTATTCTACATTTATTTAACAAACATGTTCCGCTTAAAACAAAAGAAGTAAAGTGCAGACCAAGACCATGGTTTTCATCTGAGATAAAACTGTTAATAGAACGTCGTAATAACTTGTACCATATATGGAAACGCTACAGAACCAGTGCCTCACTTGAAGATTTTCGTTCAGCTAGAAAGGCAGTTGTTACCAAAATTAGACATGATAAAAGAACATACTATGGGAATAAATTCTACACAGCAATTGATACAAAGCAAACATGGAAGCAAATAAAGGACATTGGCATTATTGGAAAGCAGTTTCCCACTAATGATGTGGATGTTAATGCTCTGAATGAGAAATTCGTTAATATTTTACAACCTCCGGTACAACCCAATTTTTATGATCGGATTTCTCTTGTTGATCCTTTAAACCCTGAAAATCTATTTTACTTTCAATGCTTCAGCTTAACAGACATAGTTGAGGGTTTCCGTGCTGTTACATCTAATGCAGTTGGTCTAGATGATATACATCCACGTTTTATAAAACTAATTTTACCATGGATAATTCGATATGTCCATCACCTTTTTAATACAATTGTTACTACAAGCACATTCCCAGCTGAATGGAAGTATGCCAAAGTTATACCAGTACCTAAAGCTGATAAAGAATACCGGCCTATTTCTATCCTTCCTTATCTCTCTAAGGTTTTTGAACGCCTCTTACATACGCAAATTACTAAATACATTAAGGAAAAAACTCTTCTAACTGATAGACAGTCTGGATTTAGATCAAAACATAGCTGCACAACAGCTTTAACTGAAGTAATCGAAAATATACGCAGTAATTTGGATGATAGTCAAATAACTTTCCTGGTTTTGCTAGACCATTCAAAGGCTTTTGACACAGTTGAACACCAAATGCTTCTAATCAAACTTAAAAGAATGTTTTACTTTTCTTCACCTGCCTCAAAGTTAATATCAACATATTTGTCTAACAGGCTTCAATCGGTTGCAAATAATGGAGCAGTTTCTGACCCACTAATACTTTCGAGAGGTGTCCCACAAGGCTCCATACTTGGTCCACTTCTATATTCACTATATGCTAATGACTTACCCAGCCAAATTCAGCACACTCGTATACAGATGTATGCAGATGATGTTCAGCTATATCTAAGTTGTTCAAAAACATCAGTTCGGCAAAAAGTCAACGAGCTTAACTACGATTTAAAAAGAATCCTCAATTGGGCATCAGCTAATGGTTTGCGACTTAATCCCAAAAAGTCTAAGTGTTTAATAATTTGTAAGAGGTCTTTTATGATCAGTGATGAAATAAATATATATCTTGGAGACTCTAAGATCGAATTGGTTCAGTCTGTCAGAAATCTTGGAATTATTTTTAATAGCTCGCTCACCTGGACTGATCACATTAACCAAGCTTGTGGAAGAACATATAGTATGCTAAGAAGTCTATGGTCTAGTCATCACTTTACACCACCTAGGATAAGAATGTTGTTAGCTAAAACATATTTAATACCCACACTCCTTTACTCATCGGAAATATTTGCAAGCTGTAACAGTAATGACAAGAGGAAAATGAACACAACATTTAATAACATAACTCGCTATATATTTGGTATAAAAAGATTTGAGAGTGTGTCTTTGTACACTAAACGTATCTTTGGTATCTCTCTTGATGATTATTTGAAGCTGAAAAATCTTGTTTTTTACACAAAATTATAACAACTAAAGAGCCCAGCTACTTATTTGAAAAACTAACATTTACTTCTTCACTCAGAAATAATTCAATCAGAACTTTTAAGTATCGAGATACAGCATCTTCTCATCAATTTTTTATTTTTACAATTTATCTCTGGAACCATCTTCCCAGAAACATACAATTCACTAGCAACGCAATAAAGTTTAAAAAATTACTAATGGAATACTTCTTTTAGAATGTTTATTATGTAACTGCTTAAAATTTAGAATATTTATTATTATTAATGCTAAATTATGAATGTTCAACTTGTTTTATACTTTTGTTTTTCTAATATGTATTTTAGGTTTAAGTCAAAACTTTGTGTAAAATTTCTTTTTAATATTTAATAACTAATCGGATTCTAATGCTGTAATTTATAAGATACTTTATCTTGTTGTATTAGAAAGGCACCAAATAAATACAAATACAAATACAAATTAGTTTTTCAGCAAATATGTTCCACTAAAGATCTACCGATCTGAAAATTTTTTATTTGTTCTGTAAGGGAGGTACCACACCACACTCACATCTCCAATCCAGCCTTCATTTTATCGGATAGTGTATATTGATAGAGAAGTTGTATATTTATAAACCAGCTGTGTTTAAAATTTGGACCGAGATGTTTGTACCTAGTTTGGAAACCTAAGTTTTTTTCGTTCTCCAGATATACAGAAATTTCTAATGTCTTTGTATGGGAAGTGCCACGCCCACTTCTACACAAACTTATATATACTCTTTTCCACCTGTGGTGAAGGGTATAAAATTGGGATTAAAAATAAACACTTCCAGTTAAGAAGTGTTTTGCCCATGTGAAGAAATTGTCATTACTCTTTAACTTATGGGTAACCTATTCTCAAAATTTTTAGGTATAACAAGGGCAACTTAAGCGAGTTTTGGTAAAAAAAAAAGTAAAAAAAGGTGTCCATTTTCGAATTTTTTTGTTTTTTTTTCAAAAGATCAAAGGATTTCCTATAAGAATCACTTGTCTTGATTTTTTGTTTCGCTTTTTTTACTAGAAGCGATAATTTAAAAAAAAATACTTTTCCAAAAGCGGTATTACTTTAGAACCTCATAATTCGACAAATAAAAAAACTTAATTTTTCAGAGTTTTACCAGGAATTTAAAATTTTCGAATCAAATAATAAAAAAATCAGTCAAATCGCTACAGTCTTTCTCACGTGATGCGATTATATACATGGACCGATTCATTACGGGTGGGTGTTGAGTGTGAACCACACCTAAACGTCAAGTTTTTTTCTGCATTTCATTTGTCATTTTCAGACTAACTCAATTTGAACGATGGAAAGATACACAATAGAGCAAGGAGTTAAAGTTATTCAGGCTTTTATGAAAATAGGCGTTCAAATCAAAATGCATATTGTGCACTTCGGGTTTTTTTCCGTAAATTTAATCGTCCAAATGTGCGAACAATCAAAAAAATCGTGCGAAAATTTGAGCAAGCCATGTCTGTAGGAGATGTGAAAACACCAGTGCATGCTCGTACTGCTCGTTCTGCTGAAAATATTGCTGCTGTTCGCGATAGTGTGGCTGAAGAGCCGTCTACCTCAACTTGTCGACGTGCCCAACAATTGCACCTCTCACGCTCGTCGTTGGTGAACATAATGCATAAAGACTTGCATTTACACGCTTACAAGGTGCAATTGACTCAAGAACTAAAGCCTCTTGACCACTCCAAACGTCGTCAATGGTCAGAATGGTGGCAAGAAATGGCAACAGTCGATGATAAATTTTCAAACAAAAAAATCATCTTCAGTGATGAGGCACATTTTCACCTCAGTGGATTCGTCAATAAGCAGAATTACCGCATTTGGGCGAATGATAATCAAAGAGTGATTGTCGAAAAACCAATGCACCCACAAAGAGAGACTGTTTGGTGCGGTTTATGGGCTGACGGCATCATCGGGCCGTATTTTTTCGAAATGAGGGCGGTTAGGCAGTTACTGTAAATGGTGTTTGCTATCGTGAGATGATAACGAAATATTTATGACCCGAATTGGAAGATATGGATGTGGACGATATGTAGTTCCAACAGCACGGTGCCACTTGCCACACAGCAAACGAAAAAATTGCTCTTTTGCGCGACAAATTCAATAGCCGTGTTGTCTCACGTGGTGGCGATGTCAATTGGCCGCCTAGATCATGTTATTTGACAAAGCTAAAGGATGAGATAATTTGGCACATTAACGGCATAGAAACTCAATTATGGATGGAGGTGTGCCGCCAAGGTCGAGGCGGCCATTTGTCCGATATTTTGTTCCATACATAATCGAACCATACCAATATTATCATAATAAAAAGAAATGATTTATTTAATCATATTTAATAATTAATTTTAATTTTGATGCCTCTGCGCCTTAAAGGCATTGTAGAGGCGAGTTGGAAATTAAATATTACAAAATTTACAGTTTTATACTTATTATTTAACTAATTGAGATAAAAACAAGTAAGAGTGCTATATTCGGCTGTGCCGAATCTTATATACCCTTCACCATTGTGCGAGCAGAATACAGAGCAACTAAATAATTTGTACATATACATACGTATTTACAATACTTAAAACTTCATTATAAATGAAATTTAAAAAGCGAAAACTGGTAAATATTTTTTTAAAATCGTTTTTGAACATTAAAATTAAAAAAAAAATTTGTTTTATTTTGATTATAACTCAGCCATTTTTTAACCGATTTGACAGATTTATATACCGACGTGTTTATGAAGTTCGTTAAGTGGGTATTTAAAAAAAAATTATTATTTTGGTCACAACTTTTTCGTATCTGAACCGATTATCCGAGTTTTTTCAGAAAATATTTTCAATTAAAAATTTCCGATCCATAGGTCATATTGCAGTCAAAAAATTCAGGTTTTTATACAATTTTTGATCTTTTTTGTATGGGAGGTACCACGCCCACTTCTCCTATCCCGCCCACATTTTGTGGGATGGTGTGTATTTATAACCTTAATGTTTGTACCTAATTTGAAAACTTTGGCTCTTGCCAAAAAAAGTAATAAAAATTCAACAACCACAAGGGATTTTTTTGGAAAAATTAGAGGCAGTCGTGGTTTTTGGTCATATCTCAGCCATTTGTGAACCGATCTAGCTGAATTTCAATACCAACAAATGGTGGACTATATGTGACATAAATGTAAAACAACTTAGCCGCTATCATGTCTGGAGTCTCCGGAAAACACGTATCAAACGTAAGACGGATAGACGGATATCGTTAAATCAACTTCTCTCCTCATAAGGAGATCAATATTGTAGAAATTACAAACGGAATCACAAACTTATATATACCCTTTTCCACCTGTGGCGAAGGGTATAAAAAAAATATATATATGGGGGATTTAATGTCAAGTGACCCAATTTTAAAATCGATGTCTTCCGATTTGGGTGAAATTATCACGAAGCTTAGTCCTATTAAATAGTAGTTTAGGCATAAATTTTCAACAAGATCGGTCACAAAGTTTCTGAAAAAGAGGGGGTCAAAGATTGACATATTGGTCATACAGGTGTTCTTTCTCATCCATGTAACTAATTACCTATTGGCGTTAGACAAATTTGTCCCAAGTAGCTTAGATAGCTATTTGGTCAATATTTTTAAAAAACATATTTTTGTTTTTTTAAAAATTGTTTAATTTTTTTTAAATTTAAAAATTTTTTTTATTTTTTTTTTTAGCGGGATGGGAAAAAATCGGAAGACATCGATTTAAAAATTGGGTCACTTGACATGAAATCCCCCAAACATATATAAACTCCTAAACTCTGGTGAAGGGTATATAAGATTCGGTATAGCCGAATATAGCACTCTTACTTGTTTTTATTTAATTTTGTATGTCCTAAAAAACGATTTTAGTGATTTGACACACTATTTTATTTCATTTCGGTAAGCATATAGGTACATACATAAAATAGTTGTATGTAATTTAATTAAGTCCGTACGTATTGTAAATACATATGTACATAAGAGCACCTCGAGTTGTATGGAAGCAAAATTGGTGCAACGTGTACCCCCCTTAACTTGGACTTTTTTAAGATGACATTTAAAATATTTCGGCTCCGACCTCTCATGAACTGGACCATTTTGAAAATTTTTACTATTTTGTTAATTTGAGAATCTATTTCGTTACCAACATATACAATATTGGTATTTTAAGGCGCATCCAACTGTATATTCAATTTGCCCAAGGACGATCATCCATGTCCATTTTTAAGGATATTCTGTAAAAAAGAAGGGTTTCTGAATTTTTTGTTCGGGGTTGTTTGTAATAAAAATGCCAAATTAACATATTTTAATCTTTAGTCGATTTAATTAAATACGGGTCCCAGATTTTTTTGAAATTCGTGCTAGTAAGCGTTTTGACAAAAATGAAATGGGGTGGTAACGCTTCGTTTTAAAAAGGGCTATATGGGTATCAAATTTTTTCTTTTGCCAAGTACATCATCTTTGTATGTAAATAATTTAGATTTTTGTAAATGTGATGCATTTTACACGGTGCTCTATTTTATGGTAACTCTATAACTCTAATATGATAGCGGATTTAGTTTCTAGATCATGTATGGATGAAAATAGGACTAAAGAAAGAAAAAAAGAAATGAGCTAGGAATTTTTGGCGGCATTTTTTTTTTTTTTTTTTTGAAATTTTTCATACAGCATACTTTGATTTTATATTTTTGAAAAAATCTAAATTATTGGTAACGAAACAGATTCTCAAATTAACAAAACATGCAAAAATAGAACCTTTTTCAAAATGGTCCAGCTCACGAGAGGTCAAAGCTGTAGCCGAAATATTTTAAATGTCATCTTGAAAAAGCCCAAGGTTCATTTTTAGGAGGATACATCGATCACTTTTTTTGGTGAGTCGCTCTAATGTACATATGTATGTGTGGGCAAAAGTTATTTATGTATGTAGGCATTGCTTAAGTAATTGTTGTTGTTGTGTTTCGTTTTAGAAATGTAAGCTGCTGCTACGTTTGATCTCTTTTTACATTTTTCTTGGTTGTTGTTTTTTTTTTTATATTAATATGTTTTATTTTACGCATACAAACCCATACACATTTATGTATGTACATTGTACATGATATGCGGCTCAAATAAAGAAACAAACTAGAAGACCCAGTATATTCTAATTTAATGCTTCTTCAGTAAAAGCGTTCGTAGCCGAGTTATCTAATTTCCCGCCTGAGACTCGCGAGGTTGCCAGTTCGAATGTGTATGTCCCAGATTTTAAAAAGAAATTTTTTTGTTTTTATTTAATTTTTTTATGTTCTAAAAAACAATTTTAAGATTATAAAACAAGTAAGAGTGCTATACTCGGCTATGCCGAATCTTATATACCCTTCACCATGATGAGATAAAAACAAAAAGTTATAAACATAAATAACGTTCTTTAGATAGGTATAAATAAATATTAATTGAGCCACGCCAACTTTTCATTTCGCCATGCCGAAGAATATAAAAAAAACAAAAAATTTATATATGTACTTAAGCCCGTTTCCTCTTTTTCCAAAGTTGATGTATGAAATTCGTTTTATAATCTTAAAATCGTTTTTTAGAACATAAAAAAAATTATATAAAAAATATGAAAAAAATTATTTTTGGGATTCGAACTGGCAATATCATCAGTCTCAGGAGAGAACTTAACAACTCGGCTTCGAATGCTTTTACTGAAGAAGCGTTAAATTAAAATATATTGAGTCTATGAGTTTGTTTCTTTATTTGAGCGGCAAATCATATACATGCATTAATGTGTTTGCGTAAAATTACACACATTACAAATAGAATCCACCACTTGTAGTGAAGGGTATAAAAAAAACAACAAAAAACCAAACTACCAACACTGTATTACCATACCCACTGTATGACCGTAGAAACCAAAATTTAATTGGTTTGTATGATATGTTTATGTCGTTTTTGGTAATACAGTATTGGTATGGTAATGTCACGTCTAATTGGACCTTAAAGGAAAAAAATTGAGTCGTGGTTTTTTTCTCATATCTCAGCCATTTGTGGACCAATCTTGGTAAATTTCAATAGCAAACAATTCCGGACCATATGTGACATAAATGTGTAATAACCTGGCCCCCATCATATATGTGGTCTTCGGAAAATCCATTTCAACGGACAGACGGACATCGTTAAATCTACTTCGCTCCTCGTAAAGACCCAGAATATATATACTTTATAGGGTCTAACATCAATATTATAGAAATTACAAACGGAATGACAAACTTATATATACCCTATTCACCACCTGTGATGAAGGGTATAATTATTAAACGAATTTTAAACATCAACTTTGGCAAAAGTGGAAACTGACTTAGGTATATACATTTTTTAATTTTTTGATTCTTCGCCATACGAAATAAAACGTTGGCGTGGCTCAAATAATATTTATTTATAGATATCTAAAGAACGTTATTTATATAACTATTTGATCTTATCTCACCATTGTTAAGGATTTATAAGATTCGGCATAGCCGAATATAGCACTCTGACTTGTTTTAATTATTTTTGTACAATAAAATTTAAAAATGTTTTGCTGGAGTTATCAAATTTCTTCCTAAATAAAGTTTAATAGATTCTTGCGAGTTTTAATTTTCTGACATTAGGGTTGTTTGGGTGCAAGTGGGGTTTCCTGGATCTGGGTGAATGCACTGGGTAGACTGTGGCCCAATCGAGCGTTGTCCGGGGATCTCAAGCAATAACTTGTTGCGGTAGATCGTGTCTCGTTTACACACACACAAACCTTGGTGATACACAAAACCAACCCTTATTTTTTGTGGCTCAATGGCACTTTGATTTGTGGCTCTTTTAGTTTTCACCAATAAAACGCCTTTATATTTATTTGTCACTTCTTTTATTTACGGTTTCTTTTTTTCACTCTTATGTTTTTTTGTTTTTTTAGTTTAAGGTTAACAGTTTCTTAATTTAATTTTCCTTTATTTAGTGGCGTCTGGCTGGTCGAAGTTTTATTTTACAATTAAAAAAAGTAAACTCACTCTACAGGTGACGTTAACAGCCAAGCTTGGCTACATACCACATGAGGTGTTGCCAGATGCCACCACCACATGTATTCCCGTTGCACACAATCAAAATAGTGGTAAAAATCAACGCTCGGTTTACACCAGCCAGACGCCAGACGGGTTGTACCAACAGAGAGCTGGTAGTCAAATACTAGAACGAGATACTTGAGGTCAATGGCCGCTAAGGTTCTTTCTTTAGTGGTGTTTGGCTGGTCGAAGTTTTATTTTACAAGTAAAAAAATCAAACCCACTATACAGGTGACGTTAACAGCCCAGCTGGTCTACATACCACATGAGGTGCTGCCAGATGCCACCACCACATGTAGTCCCGTTGCACACGATCAAAATAGTGGCAAACATCAACGCTTGGCTTACACCAGCCAGACGCAAGACGGGTTGTACCAACAGAGAGCTGGTAGTCAAATACTAGAACGAGATACTTGAGGTCAATGGCCCCTAAGGGCAAAACATTGGTCTTCTCGAGACAAAAACATTGATGTATCATAATTTAAGATCGGACTGCAAAGCCTAAGATATTACGAAAAAACTAAAAAGGCGACCCCTACGATCGGCAAAAAAGATTTTTTCGGAACCTCCTTGCAAAAATACTTTATATTAGAAGGGGTACGGCGCATTTTTCCCCTTGTAAGATGGTACACTCTTATGCTCTTGCATGCTTTTCTTACACTTAAAATTAAATAATTTTTAATTTTTACCTTGAATATGGCCTGCAATGTCCTTCTTTGTAAATCGGTAAATACCAACCGAGGTTTCTTGGGTTGAGGCATATGTTCCATTTGGGGTTCTTCTTTACGTTGACATGAATTACCTGTATTTGTTATCTGTACTGCTGTGATGGCGCTGTTTGTGTTGCTATTCAAATTTGTAGGTCCAGGAAAATCCATTTCGAAATCTTCTAAAAATGTGAAGTTATGATAGACAAGGAGATAAACATTGGGTATAATATAAACTAAAAATTCAGTTAATCTTACCATGTGTTGTATTATTGACTATGTGCTGATTTATTGAACTATTGCCATTAATAACATGAACAGATCGCTGTGGTAATTGAGCAGCTGCCATTCTTAAAGCAGACATTCTTTGAAATTCTGGTTCCTGTAACCATTTAAACATGCGTCTAAAAGTTTCTCTTCCGGATTTGAGTTTAGACCAAGGTTTTGGATTCCGTAGTAAATCTGACAGAGTACCCTGGGACCGACACAGCACTCGTTGGGCAAATATTGCTTGAGGTATACTGTATCGTTTTAGCTCGGCCGAAATACGTTGCGCTAATTCTTTGGTATTGATCTCCTCCATATCGCCACAGGAGGTGTGTGGGGTTTGAGTGTTGGAATTCGAGTTTTTTGTGGTGCGCGGGGAAATTTCATTTTGTTTTGTATTGTTACATTCACTAGTTATTGGGTGTTGGGTTTTGTTGTCTTGGTGGTTCTGCTGTGATGTAGCGCTTTGCATTATTATTTGCGTTTCCAAATTGCTATTTATCAGAAGTGTTCTGCTAGAATTTTGATTTGGATCAATTATAAGAGTTTGAGGCGCTTCATTTAATTGGAGGCTTTGTGTTGGTGGAGGTGAAGGTGTTAGGGACACTACATGTTGCAAACTTTGATGTTGACTTTCTTGGAGTGCATTCGTATTATTTGGACTTTTTTGATTTAAATTTACGTTACTTCCTGGTGAATTTATTGCTTTTGTTGCAGATATTGAGTGAGGGCTTAAAGCAGCTGGACTGGGAGTATGTAATTGCAAATGAGAGGATGAACCTGTCCTAAGATGGTTAGCATTCGTTGCTGATGAGGTAGTTGATGTTGTGGAGTCAATCATGTCACGGTTTTGGGAATTGTATGTTGTATCATAATCAGTTATAATTACATGATTTGCTACCTTAGATCCACTGTCACTGCCATTTAAATTGACAGAGGACAGGCACACTACCTGACGGGTACCCGGAACTCCACAATTTGTTTCGTTTATTTTAGAATTGGAGGAATCTTTGTTATGCAATAAATTTAGTTTGGGAGATTGTAATTCCCTAGTGTGACTATAAGGGGACTGTGGTGATAATGGTCCACACCCCCCTGGAGATGTATTTGGTAAATCGCAGGACTCCACTAATCCCGAAAGAGTATGTGAGGGTGAATTTACATAATTATGGGGAGGTGACATAGACATTCCCATTGAAGGGAGTTTATCATAAGAAGAATAAGGAGAAGGCTCTCCCGCACTTAAAGAAGTCAAACTAAGCGAGCTTAAAGGGTGAGAGTTATGATGTCGTACATGAGGATGATCGTGATGTTGTGCAGGTAAAACTCCGTAAGGACCCACTACCCCCGTGGCATCATTCACCGTATTATCAACATTATGACTATTATCGTCTTCGCTACTTGGCTCATTGGCATTGTTAGCATTTGTTCCCCCGCCGCTAATATGGCCCCCATAAGCAAACTTTTCTGACATTGTTGAAATGGGCGGTAGAGGCTGTAATGGCGTCAAAGTGGCATAAGCCGATGATGGACTAAAACCGGTTGGTGATAACGGTTCACCCTGGACTACTGATGTTAAAGTTTGGTAGGAACTATTGTCCAATGAATTTTTAACCGCACCCACTACCACACCCCCTAACTCGGTCGGACTTAATGTGCGGATAGCAGAGTCCCTAGAATCCTCAGGATTTTGAACTATAACCGTTAAAGGTTCTATTTGAGATGAATCCAGAGGAGAGCGCCCACAAGACAAATTTGAACTACAATGATGCAATTCCATTTCCCTGGAAATTCGATGACAAGAAAAATTTGTTTGTTCTGTAGAGTCCATGGTGGAATGATCATCTGTAGTTAGATCATCTAAAACGTTACCCAAATCACAGGTTGTTTTAGAGATAACGCTATTTATATTTCGATTACTTTTTAAATCAGGACAAATACTATTATGATTATTGTTGCTAATATTATTGTTATTATTGTTGTTGTTGCTGGTACTACCATTACTATTGCCATTTACTATCACTAATTTATGTTCCTGTTCAACGGCAATGATATGACCCATGGTATTTGAACAATTCGAACCGACCGATAAAGATTCCAAAGTATTATCTGAATTTACAAAATGAACGGGACTGTCCAAGTGTAAGCGTGAAGGCAAACTCAAATGCTGAGGATGAGAACTATGCTGCAAGTGATGGCCCTGATGATGAAGAGAATGGTGATGTTGTAGGTTTTGCTGTTGGAGTTGTTGTAACCGTTGTCCTTGATAATGCGGGCTATGCTGTTCCAATATAGTCTGGACTATATCCAAATTACTGTGGTCTCTAGAATCGGAGTTTAGCGCAACCCCTGAGGGTGTAGCAACATCTTGATCATGCAAAACCCCTTCCTGCGAAGAAAGAACCGTTACTGCTGAATCGGCCGGGGAGGGTGTTCTGCGACCCACAAAAGAATGTTGAACCATTAAATCACTAGTATCTTCGACCAGCTGACGACTTAAAGTCTGATGGTCAATTATTTCACTAATTGACTCCATGCTCAACGTTCCATTCGAATTTGATAAGTGATTAAGCATTAAAAAATATATGTTTATTTTCTTACAAACTTTTTTTAATTATGGCACTACGGTTTCAATATATGAAAAAAATACTACGAATTGCTTTAAGTTATCATAAGATCAGCGACTCCTTTTTAAAGCTTTGTCCAAAAACTGCAAAGAAAAACAAATAATTTTCAAAATTTAATAAGTGGTGACTTAAGGTATGAAAAAGTAAATTTTACTTAGTTTTTAATTTAACATACGTTTTAGAGATTTTTTTCAATTACTTTTAAACACACAAAAACACAATAAGCTGGTTTTTGTCTGCTAAAGATCCCACAAGGATAATATTCCTTCTTCGTAATAAATTTCGTCAATATGTGTTTATCCGTTTGAACGTAACAACTGCACAAACAAACATACCGCTAGGAATTTTTGAAAAGTCGCAGATAAAGTCGTTTTATAATAATAAAGTCGCACAAAAAAGTCGTTTAAGAAAATAAAAGTCACACATATTTTTTTAAAGGTTTTTATTAATAAAATCCAAAAAAAAAACAATTGACACAAAACATTAAGTTGCTTTTTCATTTTCAGAAGCCTCTTTTTCATAATTAATGTATGTTTTGTTTTTCCATGTCTCTAACGATCATTGTTTTGATACACTAAAAGCTGTTTACAAGCACGGCAAAGAGGCCGCTTTGATTCCATGTCTTGTTTAAGCCTTTTATACTTAAGTTTGCAGTCCTCTCAAATAGTATCACGAAAAATTACGTTTCTTGGAAGGCCCTACAGCAACGTTAACGTTATCCGTCTCAGACTCCGTGGTTTCCTCGTCCTTTTAATACATATACTTCTAGCTTCATTTTCTTTTTCGTTTTCAGATTTTCTTTTCGTTTTAACAATAAATCTTATTTTAAGGAATAAATAAAATTTAATTTTTTAAGCTAAAGCAAAATATTCACATGTTCTCTTCTTCTTTCATTGACGGCGCACACTGGTTCATATTTTGAAAATGCGGCCAAAATTATTTTTTTTTATGTTCTCCAATTTTAAAAATATTTTATTCCTTTGAAAGTAAATACTAGTTTACCTCGGGAGCTAACAAATTTTAACCGTATTTCAACTATTTCATTGAGAACAGGGTGGTCCAAAATGGACTTTCTCATTATTTGGTCATAGTTATGTTTTCCAAGATTTTGTGACAGAATAAGTTTTGTGTATTATTTTATCTTCTTAACTATTAACAGCGGAAAGCATTTTACGACCTGTATAACTATTAATTTTTTATAAATGTCAAAATTTTCTTGAAACCTCTTACTTTATAGCGCATAAGTCCTGAGCTTACAAAATTAGTCAAAAAAATCTATACTTGCTTGTAGTCCGGACTCAAGCCTGCATTTCTATACCCAATTGTACGCCGACCGGCTTCGACCTTGCGAACTACAGCAATTTTTCTTTTCAAGATAAGATATTTGATTAAAAATATAAATCCCGCAAGGAAACGTTACTGAAATTTAAAGAATTTTTGACGATTAAAACACTTTTGGCCAAAACCGTTCTAGCACGTTAGGTTATCAGTTAATTTTGAAATAGTTAAAAATTGCCATTTTTATGAATTTAGTGTTGGCAAACGGATGCTGCAAAACGAATAGGGGACATAAATTAACTAACACGATAGATTTCTTAATAATTTAAATTTCTAACTAAATTAAATTTGTGCTTAAAAAGAGTTTTTTATGTTTCACATAAGTGGCAATACTCTTAAGTCAACAGTATTCAAATGATGGAAACACTGCAAGAAGGTTCTTTTCCATCATCTCTCACTGGAACACATTATGGTTAAACAAGACGATTCCAAATCATATTGCAAGTTATAGCATGTAGCAGAAAAATAAAAAAACACAGTATAATAATAAATAAACAGGTAACATATATTTAGCTAGTTTTACACATAAAATATAACTGCGTACTAGTTGCGAAATGAACAAGTCTATTGGTAGAGCAAATCTGCCAAAGGGTTTTGAAAAGTTAGGTCGGGTTCCCGAAAAATCGGCCCCTAAAGTTTTTGAATTTTTTGAAAAGGCGTTTGGTATAAGTCAAGAAAATATACTAAATGTACTTTTGAGCAAAAATACTATTTTAGATGTCTTCAGTAGAATTGTATAGCAATTTTTTTCTTAGAATATTGTTACGTTACTGCCTTTCAATAACGTTTTGGTTTATTTCCTTTATAATAAACCGTTTCGAGTTCTTTACTGCAACTTTAATAAAATAAATAAAACACAAACACTTTTAACGCTGTTTACATTTAACACAACTTTATTTAGTACAAAGTCTTTTTAACAACCGTAATTTATAGCTTTTATTCACAACCAACTATAATTTTCTCAGCGTTATACGTTATTGACAAAGTATGAACTTAGAATGAACTTATACGCAAGTCGCCGCTAGTATTTACACAGCAATTTGGTTGTCTAGAACATTCGAAATGTTTTTCGAAGGTTCGAGGCTTTACTATTCACCACACTTTAATTTGATTTATGGCAGCGCTAATGTTTACATAATTTTACCTCTTATACTGAAGCTTTTTTAACGCTCATTTCTAGGTCTTTCTGCACACTGGGATTGAAGTGTACTAAATTATAACAATTTTTAATAACAATGTAAACTAGTAAAATTACTTATGAATACAAGACAACTAATAAATACAAGACAACTAATAAATACAAGATAACTTATAAATACAACTAATTCTTTACTAATAATTACAACTAATTCTTAACTAAAGCTACTTTCGTAACACTGCCCCCCACTTAAGCCTGTTCGTCCCGAATAGGCTCAGAATCACCTCTTCCATAAGGGACTAATCGTTCTTAATGAACAACTTTCATTTTGGCTCTTGGACTTTTGTATTTCTGTATTCGGTATGAAACATCATTTAATTTCTTTATCACCTTATATGGCCCATCCCAATGTGTCTGTAATTTGGGAGATAATCCTTTCTTTCGTTGGGGATTAAAAAGCAAAACTAACTGGCCCTCCTTAAAAACTTCCGAATTTGCCGCTCGATCGTATCTGGCTTTCATCTTGTCGCTAGACAGCTTAATACGGTTTCGTACAAATTCATGAAGATCGTTAAGAGTTTCTTGTTCTTGTGAGGTGGAGCCTTCATTGCTTTCACCCGTTGGTATAGGCTTAACACCAAACTCTAGATCTCCTGGTAGTCTGAGTTCTGTTCCAAACACAATTTTGGCGGGTGTACACGAGGTGGAGTCGTGAACAGCTGACCTGTACGCCAACAGAAATTTTAAAATGTGCTCATCCCAGTCTTTTTGTTGTGTGCTGACTAATTTTTGCAAATGTTCCTCTAATGTACGGTTAAATCTTTCAACCATGCCGTCAGCTTGCGGATGCAATGGGGTTGTTCTTGTTTTCCTTATTCCGTACAATTCATACATTTCCTTGAATATAGCAGATTCAAAATTTCTGCCTTGGTCAGAATGTACTTCTAATGGAACACCGTAGCGGCACACCTAATTGTTCACGAAGACGTCGAACACTGTCCTTGCTTCTTGGTTTGGGATGGCATATACCTCCGGCCATTTACTAAAGTAATCGATGACTACTAGCACATATTACTTACAGGAAATGGCCCAGCTATATCCATTGCAATTCGCTCGAATGGGGCACCAGAATTATACTGCTGTAGCGGCCCACGACTTCTCCTTACTGGACCTTTAGCGGCAATGCATTGTGCGCAATTTGCTATCCAATCAGCTACTGTAGCGTGTCATTGTGTTCGACTATGCTTACACACATAATTTCGGTGACATTACATACACACAAACCAGGCGCATGTTTTAATGTAACATGAATAAAGCACTTGTGTCGTGTGTTGTGAATATATCAATACAATACAATTTTATTGGTAACAGTACGATCAACACACATTCGTCCCATATCAATACGATCAACACTCTTTCTGTTGGACGATTGACTATGACATTGTATGAAATTCCCCAGCAAACCGTTACACCTTCCACAGTAAAAGAAAATGCTTGATCAGCATTTATTTAGTATAAAATTGAGAACAATTCCTATGTAAAAGGCAATTATTGTATCAAACTAAAACTGTGCGTACTAGCCGCACATGAAATAAATAAATTTTAAAATAAAACAAAAAGACTTTAATTACATGGCGATCCTGCCAGCCTTGGAGTGCTTCTAAAAATAGCGAGCACCCAAGGACCCATACTTTTAAGAAGGAGTGCTAAAATTAGTTAAAGCACCTAAATTTTTTTTGAATGCCGCCTGGCCAAAAGGCATAGATGAAAAAACCCCAAGGGACAAGAAGGAAGAAGGAGTGCTTAAATTGGTTAAAGCACCCTACATTTTTGGATGGAAAAATTCCCCAAGGGGCAGGGACCCCAGCCTATAACATCAAATCAATCCTACTACGGCTGATAAATAGTTCACCACCACCATCATGGACGGATGCGTCCAGAATGTGGAGTAAAATTCATGATATAGAGTTGTTAATAGAGCAACATACATCAAAAAAAAAAAAGTAAATATTTTTTTTTTCCAACATTAGCTCCTAAAAGACGTGCGGTCCATCTGCACTCTTAGGGCCTATAAGCGAAAATCGCTCGAGGCAAACATTTTTTTTATTATTATAAATAATTCAATATTAAAAAAAAAAAAAAAATAAAAAAAAAAACCAAAATATATTAAAAACCTAATTATACTTTACATCTAAATAAAAAAAAAAAAACATATGTATATAATTTAATTTCAAACTTAATATTTTAATTTCATAAGGGAATTTTTATCTTTATTTTTGAGAAAACTAAAATTTTTTTTAAATGTGTAAAACTAGAATTTTTTATTATTAAATGTGCTAGCAGAGAGATAATCTAGATAAAATATAATAGAGCCAATGACTTAGAAAAGTTTAGATGGAATGGAAAGATATATTGAATAAGGTTAGGAAACCATTCAACACCACTTCCAAATCCTACTAAATAGACTTGAGGAAATAAGAATTATATTAAATGTAAACTATAATCGGTTGACACTTAGTCACAAAAGTGCAGCAGAAGGATTCTTTTTAGATTTAAAAACCAAAGTCTTAAAAATAGCCGCTTTAAAAAATATACAGATAAAACTACCTGAGACTCTACACGAAACAGTAAATTTGACAACAAACAATAAAACAGATACTAAAATGACACAAACATTGGTAGAATTCCTAAATACAGCTTCAAAGCTGATTACGGAATTTGATGGAAAATACGAAAATTTGCAGTCATTCATAGACTCCTTACAATTAGTTAATTTAATAAAGGGTATACACGAATCTTCTGCAATATCGCTAATTAAAACAAAGCTTAAGGGAAATGCTAGAAATATCATAAGTGAAGAATCTACAATAGAAGAAATTATCACTAAGCTCAAAGTAACCGTTAAAGGTGAATCAGTGCATGTTTTGTCAGCTAAACTAATGAGCATAAAACAAAACAATAAAACACCAACTGCATACTGTACCAAAATAGAAAATCTCACAAAGTCACTTGAAACGGCATATATATCTGATGGTCTATCTTGTGAACTAGCTAACAAATACGCTACACAAGTTGCAGTAAAAGCTATTACAAAAAACTGCTCCAATGATAAAGTAAAACTTATCATGGAAGCAGGCCAATTCAATGATATGAATGAAGCCGTGAGTAAATTTGTAAGCAGTTGCACTGAAGCAACAGGGCAACAGAACTCCGTATTATATTTCAGTCAAAGACCCACTTATTATCGTGGAAATAACAGAAGATTTCGTGGGAGAAACAACTATCCCCGAAATAATAACAATACTAATAATAACCACGAAAATAACAACAATAACAATTACTATAATAGAAACAGACAAAGACCTGACAATAATCGTAGAAATAGACACAACGTACGAGCAATGGACTCAAATGAAAATGGTTCGGAAAACTCCGACCATCCCCTAAGATCAGAACAGTAAATCATAAAGTGTATAACTTGAACCTCAACTTATGTTATTTCATTCAGATTAATATAGATAACAGTAACACAACAGTAAAACTACTAGTTGATACTGGTGCCGACATTTCACTCATAAAATCCAAATATTTTGATTTAACTAAAATAAATACTAACAAAATCGCAACATTAAGTGGAATAGGACAAGGTGAAATTAAATCTATAGGTAGTATATTTTTTGATTTAAAATTTAAAAATTATCTAATACCACACAATTTTCAAGTAGTAGACAATAATTTCCCAATACCAAGCGATGGAATCATTGGCATGGATTTTATTAAGAAATATAATTGCATATTAGATTTTAATCAAGATTATGACTACCTAGTCCTACGACCATTCAATATACCACAACCTATAGAAATACCAATTACTAACAACAGCGATAACCTTATATTGCCGCCAAGATCAGAAGTAATACGTAAAGTAAATTTTATTAATTGTGATAATGAAATACTAATACCAAATCAAGAACTTGAACCAGGAGTCTTTATCGCAAACACATTGGTAAAATCTAATAAAGCATACATTCGTATTCTAAATACAAATAACACTATCACATCAGTTAATAAAAGTAAAATAAAAACCGAAAATCTCTCTGAATATGAAATAGTCGAACGAAATCCGACCAAAAATACACATAGAAAATCAGAAGTATTAAAAATTTTACGGAAAAATTTTCCAGAACAATTTAAAAATACATTAACGGAACTTTGCACATCATACAGCGTTATTTTCGGTTTAGAATCAGAAACAATAACAATTAATAATTTCTATGAACAAAAGTTGAGAGTAAGGGATTCACAACCGGTGTACATTAAGAATTACCGGATACCACATACACACAAAGAGGAGATAGATGGACAGGTGAAAAAATTAATAGACGACAGAATAGTGGAACCATCAAATTCTGAGTACAACAGTCCAATTCTGCTTGTACCAAAAAAATCACTTCCAAATTCAGAAACAAAAAGATGGAGACTCGTAGTGGATTATAGACAACTAAATAAGAAATTGATAGCAGACAAATTTCCATTACCTAGAATAGATGACATTTTAGACCAACTCGGTAGAGCTAAATATTTTTCATGTCTAGATTTAATGTCCGGTTTTCACCAAATTGGACTAGAGAAAAACTCTAGAGATCTTACTTCATTTTCAACAGCAAATGGATCTTATAGGTTTACTAGATTGCCCTATGGTTTAAAAATAGCGCCCAATTCTTTTCAAAGAATGATGACACTCGCTTTTACTGGATTGCGACCAGAACAAGCCTTTCTTTACATGGATGACTTAGTTGTTTTAGGATGTTCTGAAAAGCATATGCTTTCTAATTTAACAAATGTGTTTGAATTATGTCGAAAACGCAATCTTAAGTTACATCCCGAAAAATTTTCATTTTTCATGAGAGAAGTAACATACCTAGGACATAAATGCACTGATAAAGGAATACTGCCTGACGATAGTAAATATTCGGTAATCGAAAATTATCCACAACCAAAAGATGCGGATAGTGCAAGAAGATTTGTAGCATTTTGCAACTACTATCGCAGATTTATCAAAAATTTTTCAGAGTATTCTAGACATCTAACAAGATTGTCCAAAAAGGGTGTGCAGTTCGAATGGACTGAAGATTGTGATTCAGCATTTAAATATCTTAAAAAAGAATTAATGAGTCCAACATTACTTCAATATCCAGATTTCACAAAAGAGTTTTGTATAACAACAGATGCAAGCAAACATGCTTGTGGAGCTGTACTAACTCAAGAACATGACGGAAAAAATCTACCAATAGCATACGCATCCAAAATATTTACAAAAGGCGAGAGTAACAAATCAACAATTGAACAAGAATTAACCGCTATACACTGGGCCATCACACATTTTAGACCATATATTTATGGTAAACATTTTCTTGTCCGCACTGATCACAGACCTCTGTCTTACCTCTTTTCCATGAAAAATCCAAGCTCAAAACTAACTAGAATGAGACTAGACTTGGAAGAATATGATTTCACTGTAGAATATCTTAGGGGAAAATATAATTATGTGGCCGACGCTTTGTCGCGCATTACAATAAATGATTTAAAAGAAATAAATAATAAAAACAACAATGTATACAAAGTAACAACTCGAGCAATGACAAACAATGCACTTAAAAATAAATATCCAATTACACCAAATAAACGGCATTTAAATAATGAAAATGAGAAGCCCAATGTATTTGAACCAATTATTAATTCTGACGTCAGAAAATTTTGTAAGCTAAAGATTACCCCACAAAAAGTTTATATTAAACGTGGCAAATCTATAATAGCATGTATAAATATAGATGAATTGTTTACTAATGGGAAATTTGACTTAGGACAATTTTTCCCTAGGCTCGAAGAAGTGCCCGGTAAATTAAATATTCATAAAGTACAAGTGGCACCCAGTGAGAAAATTTTCGAATTTATCTCTATTAATGAATTTAAAGAAATGGGCAATAAATTATTAAAATTATTAAAAGTAGCGATACTTAATGAGGTGATCCACGTAACAAATGCCAAATTAATAACAGAGATAATGAAACGATACCACGATGACCCCGCAGAGGGAGGACATTCCGGTGTTTCAAGAACTCTAAATAAAATAAAAAGATACTACTATTGGAAAAATATGACTCGAGATATAACAAAATACGTTAAAAAGTGTCAAAAATGCCAAACGGCTAAAATAACAAAACATACTAAAATACCACTGACATTGACAAATACACCAAATAAACCTTTTGATACGGTAATTGTGGATACTATAGGTCCACTACCAAAATCATATTTCGGAAATGAATATGCCGTCACCATAATATGTGATATGACAAAATATCTTGTAACGGCACCTATACAGGATAAAAGCGCAAAATCCATTGCGAAAGCAATATTTGAAAATTTTATTCTTACCTATGGTCCAATGAAGACGTTCATTTCGGACATGGGTACAGAATACAAAAACTCAATACTTACTGAATTGTGTAACCTTTTGAATATTGAAAAAATAACATCAACAGCTTACCATCACCAGACTCTAGGAACTGTGGAAAGAAGTCACAGAACTTTTAACGAATATGTAAGATCATACATATCCGTTGACAAAACCGATTGGGATGAATGGCTTAAGTATTTCACGTACTGTTTTAACACTACGCCATCTTCCGTTCATGACTATTGTCCTTATGAGTTAGTTTTTGGTAGACTTCCAAATGGGTTTCAACAGTTCAATAGTATTCAGGAAATAACACCATTATATAATATAGAAAATTATGCTAAGGAAGTTAAATTTAGGCTAGAAATAGCACATAAGAGAGCGCGCTCTATGATAGATAGGTCTAAGCTTAAACAAAAATAAAATTATGATAGGTCATTATTAGAAGTAGATTTCAGAATAGGAGACTTAGTTTTAATTAAAAATGAAGTAGGGCACAAATTAGATGATAGGTATAAAGGCCCTTATGAAATTAAAAATATAGACTTAAGAAATAATGTAACCACAGTTGATAAGAAAAATAATAAAGAACAAATAGTACATAAGAATAGACTTAAGGCTTACCATAATAAATAAAATATTAAGCAAAATTCAATAAAATATAATAAATATTATTAGCATTTAAATAACAGAACTGTTTAAGTATAATCCATAATTGTAAAAGAATGTCCATAAAACTGTCAGTTATATGAACATTCTTCCGTAAAAGGGAGGTGTAGCGTGTCATTGTGTTCGACTATGCTTACACACATAATTTCGGTGACATTACATACACACAAACCAGGCGCATGTTTTAATGTAACATGAATAAAGCACTTGTGTCGTGTGTTGTGAATATATCAATACAATACAATTTTATTGGTAACAGTACGATCAACACACATTCGTCCCATATCAATACGATCAACACTCTTTCTGTTGGACGATTGACTATGACATTGTATGAAATTCCCCAGCAAACCGTTACACCTTCCACAGTAAAAGAAAATGCTTGATCAGCATTTATTTAGTATAAAATTGAGAACAATTTCTATGTAAAAGGCAATTATTGTATCAAACTAAAACTGTGCGTACTAGCCGCACATGAAATAAATAAATTTTAAAATAAAACAAAAAGACTTTAATTACACTACAGCTTGTTGACAGCCAACCCAGTAGAAGCGTTGTTTTAATTTTTCTAGGGTTTTTGTCACACCCAGATGACCACCGCTAGGACCGTTATGAAATTCACTCAGAACTTATTTTACTTTCGCCAACGGCACTACCATAACAGATTTTCCGTCGGTACTTTCCCACGTACGGTATAAGCAGCCATTTACTACTTGAAGGCTGTTCCACAGAGCCCAGTATGCTTTCATCAGTGGACTTTCAGGCGAGATTTCGTTTCGGGTGGGTCTTTTGCCCTCTTCCTTGGCTTGTAAAATTTTTGCTAAAATGGGGTCATTTCTCTGCGCAATTGACCAATCTTCGTTGGACTCTATCTGCAATAGACGAACGTAACAGATGTTTTCTTTTCCTTCAGCCCTTACGCAGTGCTTGCATTCCAGCTTACAGGGTCGTCTTGACAGAGCATCCGCATTACCATGTTTTCCACCTTTTCTGTGTTCAATGTTAAAATCGTAGCTCTGAACGCGCTCTATCCAACGAGCTATCTGGCCTTCTGGATTTTTAAATTGCAGCAACCACCTGAGTGCAGAATGGTCTGTTCTTGAATGAAAATGTTGACCAAACAAATATTTGTGAAAATGTTTTATGCACTCTAGGACAGCCAGAAGCTCTCGCCGAGTCACGCAGTAATTTCTCTCAGGCTTCGAAAGTATTCGACTGTAATAGCCTACGACTTTCTCTACACCGTTGACCACTTGGGACAGCACACCTCCAATTCCAAATCCGCTCGCATCAGTATCTAGCACAAATTTTTCGCCCGCGATTGGATAACCCAAAATTGGTGCTGAACACAATAATTCTTCCAACATCTGGAATGCCCGTTCCTGTGCTTCACCCCAGTCATATGCGTGCACCTTTTTGGTCAATTCATGCAGACTTGCAGCAATATTTGCAAAATTCGGTACAAAACGCCTGTAGTATGTACATAAACCTAGAAAACTGCGTAGCTCATGTAGATTTTTAGGGCGAGGGCAATCCATAACTGCTCGTATTTTTTCTTCGCCTGTTGAAATGCCATCAGATGTTACACGATGCCCTAGGTATTTTACTTCTTTCTGGAACAGTGAACATTTCTTGACACTTAACTTGAGTCCGGCTGTAGATATACGTTTTAACACCTCTACGAGGTTTTTCAGGTGTTCATCATATGTTTTTCCCATGACAATTATGTCATCAAGGTACACCAAACATGTCTTTCGGTGGAGACCTTTCAACACCTGTTCCATCAAACGCTCCAATGTAGCTGGAGCATTACAGAGCCCAAATGGCATTACATTAAACTGCCATAAGACATCACTTGCACTAAAAGCAGTTTTCTCTTTATCCTTGTCTGCAATTTCTACTTGCCAATAGCCGCTCTGCAGATCTAATGTGGTAAACCATTCTGTTCCAGCTAACGTGTCCAAGGTGTCATCAATCCTAGGCAATGGATAACTGTCCTTTTTGGTGAGGTCATTAAGTTTCCTGTAATCTACGCAGAACCTAGTACTTCCATCTTTTTTCTTTACCAAAACCACCGGTGAACTCTAGGGACTTGATGATGGTTTAATTATGCCGTCCTGTTCCATTTCATTAACCAGGTCTCTAACTTCATTTCGTTTTGCTAGAGGAATGCTTCCTGGGGCCTGTTTTATTGGCTTAGCGTCGCCGGTGCTAATTTCGTGTTTCACTATTGACGTCCTGCCCTGATTTTTACCTTTCGTGGCAAAAATAAAGGCATATTTCTTTAGTAATTGCTTAGCCTTATTTCTCTCGGGCGGCCTCAGTTTTTCGGTCCATTTCCGCACATGTTCCTCTAGTAATTCCTGGTCCTTGGTACCCTTTTTAGCTGCGTCTGGATGTTCCTCGCAACTTTTTATTGCCTCTGTTGAAGCACATTGTCCAATCTTAAAGTTCTGCGTAAGGACCTTTTCGCTGTTGGATAAATTTAAAACTCTGACAGGAACTAAGCTGTTGCTGGTTTTAACGAGGGCATTCGCTGTTACTATATCACCTGTTACTGCTGCTGGCTCTACCACCCATAAACTATTGTTGTCCTCACAATCTCCCTCCATTCGCGCCCACACTATTGTTTCTGACTTTGGTGGCAATTTTTCACGTGTAAAGGCGTGTAACTGTCTTACATGAGCCTTGTTTTCGTATCCAATATCAAGGGGAATTTCAACATTACGCCAAGTCATAATTTGTTGTCCCATATCCAGATGAACACCTTGGCCAATCATAAAATCTGAGCCAATAATTACTTCGTCTACAATATCAGTCACAATAAATACATGGTGAGCGCTTGTATTGCCTATACTTAATTTTACTTTTACTTTCCCATATACGGTGGCAGGCTCACCAGTAGCTGTTCGCAGACTAACACCCCTTAGTGGTTCAATGGGCTATTGTATTAAATCAGGCCTAATTATCGAATGTGATCCCCCAGTGTCCACAGTCAAAACCCGTTTTTGACCGTTAATATAACCACAAGCAGTAAGGTTTCTATTACTCTGTTGCATTACTGAGATGGAGATTGTGGGGCGCTTAGATGTGGTAGCTAGCTCATGCCCCGCAGTGCTAACTCTTTTTAGTTTAACGGGGATTCTTGTGAAGACTGGTGATTACCCCGCTGGTTGTTTCTTGGCGGTGAAGCAGATCTTGAACGTTTTCTTGGTGATTTGCAGTTACGCTGTATGTGACCAGTCTTGCCGCAGTTATAGCATTTGACTTTGTTTTTAGATTGGTTTTCACCTAAAGCCTTAAAAAGTGCCTCTTTCATGCCCCTCACTTCCTTTATTAACTCGCTTTCGTCCTCGCAAGCCATATCGAGTTTTCGCACCTTGTACGTCTGTGGTCTTGAAATTATTCTTGCGGTTTCCTGGGCCAGGGCAAATGAAACAGTCTCTGCAAATGTTGGTTTTTGTGATGCACATACCGCAAGTTTAACATCAGCATCACGAATACCGTTAACAAATTCCTCCGTTTTAAAATGGTCCAAAAAGGGATGATTCTCACCAGGATAAGTTAGCTGTACCAACCGCTCAATCTCCAGTGCGAAGTCCTGTAAGGTTTCGTTTGCCTTTTGCACTCTGCCACACAACTCCATTTTGTAGATTTCCTTTTTGTGTTCACCTCCGTACTTACGTTGCAGTGCTGCCATAATTTCATCACAATTGTTTCTGCTACTTACTGGTACACTTTGAAGCACTTCAGCCGCAGTCCCCTTTAAAGCTAGAATTATCTCGATGGCTTTTTCCTCACTGTTCCATGCATTTCTGTTGGCAACTGTATCGAACTGGAACTTAAAAACATTTAATGGCACACTACCGTCAAAACTGGGGGCTTTTATTCTACTCGAGGTTTCTGGAATAACCTTCACTGGTCCCTCTTGGCATTGTAGACTATTTACTTTTGCCTCCAGATTGTGGAGTTTTTCATCAACTTCTATTTTTATATCAGACAGCTTTTTGTTGAATTCAATTTCCATGTCATTTACTCTTTCATTTATGACTGTGGAAGTCTCTTGAAGCCTCTCAAGTTTTTCATTAGTAGCCTGAAGTTTCTCGTTAGTTATTCTAGAATTCTCTTTAATTTCAGCCAGTATGGTGCTAGACTTCTCCTCCATTCTTCTAGAATTTTCATCTGAATTTTCTTTCATCATCTGTACCATGCTTTTGGAATTTTCGTCCATTTTTGCCATCATAACAGCAAACATTGTGTTTAAGTCCATGCTGCTAGCAACTGCACGAGTACATACCTCTATTTCTTCTTTGTCCTCAAATTCGTAACTCACAATGTCCATATTGCGTCGCTCGAATTCATCTATTAGTCTCTTTTGCAGCTCTGCTTTATTACCTGCAGTTGGCGGATCCAACTTGCCCAATTCTTTTTTGAGCTGTTCTCCTTTAAGCTCTTCAAATTTCATTGCTGTCTTCTTGTTATTTATTTTTTTTATTTTATTATTATTATTTTTTTCACTTTTATTAATTTATTTATTTTATTTATGCAATTTCACTTCTGACACCAATTGTTACGTTATTGCCTTTCAATAACGTTTTGGTTTATTTCCTTTATAATAAACCGTTTCGAGTTCTTTATTGCAACTTTAAAAAAATAAATAAAATACAAACACTTTTAACACTGTTTACAATTAACACTACTTTATTTAGTACAAAGTCTTTTTAACAACCGTAATTTATAGCTTTTATTCACAACCAACTATAATTTTCTCAGCGTTATACGTTATTGACAAAGTCTGAACTTGGAATGAACTTATTACGCAAGTCGCAGCTAGTATTTATACAGCAATTTGGTTGTCTAGAACATTCGAAATGTTTTTCGAAGGTTCGAGGCTTTACTATTCACCACACTTTAATTTGATCTATGGCAGCGCTAATGTTTACATAATTTTACCTCTTATACTGAAGCTTTTTTAACGGTCATTTCTAGGTCTTTCTGCACATTGGGATTGAAGTGTACTAAATTATAACAATTTTTAATAACAATGTAAACTAGTAAAATTACTTATGAATACAAGACAACTAATAAATACAAGACAACTAATAAATACAAGATAACTTATAAATACAACTAATTCTTTACTAATAATTACAACTAATTCTTAACTAAAGCTACTTTCAAAAAGAAACTGGGAATTATTTCCTTCCGAAGGTTACTTTATATTATATTCAACATTTTTAATTTTTTCGAATTTATTCTATGAGCTAAATTTCAGTTATGTATTTTATAAAGCTTTTTTGTAATAGTTCTATTCCTTCAATTTTTCAGAAATGACTTTATACACTACCAGACTATTATATTGTATTTTCTTGGTACATTTTACCTTAGCTTTCCTTTGGAAAGCAATGAGGTATATTTTATGTACAGAAAAATTTACAATTATTAGACACCAGCAGAATGTAATTTATAAAGTAACACTATCCAGTGAGACATAAAGAATGCTGACGAAGGCCGTAGCGGGCCAGAAAATGCATTACATTCTGCTGGTGTCTAATAATTGTAAATTTTTCTGTACATAAAATATACCTCATTGCTTTCCAAAGGAAAGCTAAGGTAAAATGTACCAAGAAAATACAATATAATAGTCTGGTAGTGTATAAAGTCATTTCTGAAAAATTGAAGGAATAGAACTATTACAAAAAAGCTTTATAAAATACATAACTGAAATTTAGCTCATAGAATAAATTCGAAAAAATGAAAAATGTTGAATCTAAAGCTACTTTCGTAACAATATATTAAACCTCTAACACTCATTTTAAGGGGTAATTTTGTTCCTTTTTTTAAGCTCCACACAAAAGTATACTAAAACAGTACTTTAGAGGGTTAAAATTTTCGACGAATATTTTTTAGGGCTCTTCTAATGTGTGTTCGTGCAATGTAAAACGGGTTTTCGAAAAATTTCAAGACCCGGAATTTGGAAAATCCGTTTTACATACATTGCACGATTTTTTGGTATAAGTGCCGTTTTAGTATATTTTTGTGTGGAAGTTAAAAAAAGACCCGTTCAAGTGAGTTCTAGAGGGTTAATATACTCTAAGAAAATATTTTCCATACAATTCTACTGCAGACATCGAAAATAGTCGTTTAGCTCAGAAGTACATTTAGTACATACTAGATTTTTTTGAAAAAATTTTTTATCTCAAAAGATTTACCTTTTTTTATTATATTTTTATAATTAATTATTTTTCTTTTTTTTATAATTAATTTTGTTTTAATACATAATACCGTTTCATATCTTAAAGATCTGGGGCCTAATTCTGGCAGTCGTGATCGAGTAATTTCTCGATTCGAAAGCAATTTTATCTCAGTCGATACTGAACGAATCAAAACTATTTTTTCAGTATTGTGAAAGTCAAATTAATGCTTTACAACACTGAAAAAATAATTCCAATTCGTTCAGAATTGACTGAAATAATTAGATATTAAATTGCTATCGAATCAAGAAATTACTCGATCACGACTGCCAGAATCAGGCCCCTGAACAAATTTACTTTATTTCTATTTTAAATTTTCAAAATGTATTCAAATTTTTTGAATGGGATTGCATGTGTAACAATCGTGGGTTTCTTCTTTTTTTATTTAAAAGATGTCATCACGAAAACACTTTATAAATGCGAATCGTCGTGCCGAAGTTATCTTGACGTAGGTTTATCATAAAATTTTTTTTTGTACAACTCTGTTTTATTTAATTAGATTTTATTCTACAAAGCGTGAGTGTCTTTTTTTTGTATTTATTGTAAAGTAATGAATCAGCTGAGAAAGAGAGAGAGATGGAAAATAATATTACCAAGGTCTGCAAGGGTACTTTACTACCAAGGGTGAATACCGCTTATGTAAAACTTCTGCAACGGAAGAAAATTTGAAGACATAAACGATATTTATGTAACTTTCTGTTGTTATCGCGCCATGGTGAAGGGTATTTAAGATTCGGCATAGCCGACTATAGAACTCTTACTCGTTTTTTTTAAATAAGAGCTTTAAATAAATAACCAAATTCAATATTCGACAACTTTATTTATTAAAGCTTAGTCAAGTTCTAGAGCACGAAATTAGTATGGAAACCCACTTTTAATGTATACATTACTTGTGACGACCAAAAGTCGGAGCCTCGTTTTTGGGCCACATGCACTAGACTGCACCCTAATGAATTATTATTATTTATGCTTATCATGAATTATATTGAATCTTTTATGTTCCCTTATGAAATATTATCCCTAGCCTTAGTATTAAATATGAATGTATTATATAATTTAATTTTATTATATTATTACCATGAGTATGAATACCATTATAATTTACTTTGTACTTATATTATTATCGCTAATAAGTAAGATTGTATTTGAAATTAACGGACCAATATCGTCCGCCATCTGGTGGCGCGTAGGAAAGATTGGGACACGACAACAAACACTTATGAGAAACCTTGATTAATGGTTATTGTGGTATGTGTGTGTAAATGTCCGCCGGCAAACAGTATAAAAGCGGAGTACGTACCATTAAACCAGGCAGTCAGTCGGCAGCTGGCAAACGGGTAAGGTCTTATTTAGCTGTGAGAGGTTACACCACTACAGCTAACTAATATCCAGTGTTCGATTGAAGAGAGGTTACACCTCTTTCACTTGATCCCACTCGTTGCTAGGAAAGATTGCAAGAGAAGAGCGGTGTAGACTAAATTCTCTTGGCTTGTTCTCTGACCTTTTTCCCTGACTATCGTGAGACAGCGCTAGAGAGCAGGGTGATACTGCATCTCGAGAGAACAGCGGTGTAGACTAAATTCTCTCGACGTGGAGTAGACCGCCCGGAACGACTGCAAAGCAAGAGAACAGCGGTGTAGACTAAATTCTCTTGGTTTGTCGTCTGCCTTTCCCGTGGCCACGTTGGCCTTTCTGCCGAGCCGTCGTGTGTGTCGCGTCGCTATCACCGTGTGTGTTGTCGGTCCCGTCCCGAGAGTGTCGTGTACGTCATTTGTGGTCTACGTAGTATTTAATTTGTCGATCATTGTAGTAGACTTTTAAGATTAAGAAGGATTTTAAGATTAAGAGAAATAAATGTATTAAATATACGGTTTATAACGTTTTGTGAAAAGAGCGAGTCCGGTGTTTCATTTCTCTGGTCGTTAAAATAAATTTTTATAACGAACCCTGGGAGCCGCGAGCTCTACCCCAGCATAAGGTGGAAAACACGGCTTTACAATAGCGCCCGAGCAGGGACATTAGCAGCAAAACTGTGTTAATCGTCTCAGACCAGAGAAACCACACACTCGACTCTTGTACGGGAAAGAGAAAAAGAAAAGAAAAAGAGAAATAAATTTACGTGCGGTAATATGATAGAATAAAAAACATACTTATGAAAAAAAACAATAAGATTAAAATAACAACGACGAATAAACTGTTGGAAAAAAACGGTAACAGAAAGAACATTTAAAAAAAAAAAAAATTATAATATAAAAAAAAACACAACACACAACTAACAAACTGTAAAAAAAAGAGACAATTTCTGTTTTGCAAAAAAAACCAAGAAGAAGACAAAAGATAACGGAGCGAACAAACCTTCCGCGTGTACGGTTAATTGACGCGTGAAAGAAAAAAAAAACAACGAAATGTTACGGACATCATGGGTGTACTCCCTTAAAAGGGAAGATTTGCTATCCTGCCTGAAGGAGTTCCAACTGGACCAGACCGGGAATGTGGATGAGCTCAGAAAGCGTTTGACCAAGTTTGTTAGCAGCGAACACGAGGAACCCGAAATACAACGTCTGGTGGAAATACAGACAAAATATGAGGCGATTGTCAACTCACCCTCAGTCAACCTCCTGGTACCTGCCGACCCGAGCTCAAGACCCAAGTCCCCAGTGAAGGAGGAAGGCGCCAAGACGACCCAGATGACAGTGTCAGCTAAAACCGCAGAAACCAAAATGGACATAATGGATAAGCTAAGAAGGTGGAATCTTCACTTCAATGGATCAAGCGATCCTTTAGAGTTCATCGAAAGGGCAGAAGAGCTGGCCCACATGTATGAAGTTGATCTGGATCAGATACCCCCGATGATGCCCGAGCTATTGCGCGATCGCGCCCTGGTATGGTTTCGCAACAATAATCAACACTGGCCGACCTGGGATGGTTTTAAGGGAGACCTGGGCAGATTCTTTCTACACCCACGATACTATGAACAATTAGAAGACGCAATACACAGTCGAGTCCAGCGTAGAAATGAGGGGTTCAAGGCGTACCTGCTGGCGATTCAGAGCCTGATGAGGCATTCACGGTTAAGTGAGGCACAAAAGCTGGAAAGGATTTTCCAAAACTGTCACCCGGATTACCAGTGGTACATAAAAAGGAAAGACTTCACCTCTCTAGCTGAATTAGTGACTTTGGCTGAAGACCTGGAAAGTATCCGGGGTCGATCAATAGGTAATGACCGTAACGCATATACACCTACGGGCTACCGCGGAGGTGAAAACAGGAACGACACACAAAATCCGGGAAACGGCTACGGAGGGCGACGGAACTGAGGCGTTGTGTCCCTCCCGGTAAGCAGACCTCAGTAAATCAGACCGCATTGAAAAGTGAAGAGTTTCGAATAGCGGCGAAAATTTTGATCAAGGGGAAACATTGGAAATGGGGAACCGAACAACAAGCCGCGTTCGAGCTGCTAAAGGAAAAATTAACCACTGCCCCGGTACTGGCTTGCCCTGATTTCACGCAAACTTTCACGCTACAGACGGACGCCAGTGAATACGGCATCGGCGCGGTCCTAACTTGAGGGTTACACGATCAAGTTTTGCCTATCAAGTTTTAATACACTCACACTTTTTTACCAATACACTCATACTTTTAAAAATTGATGCGAACTTGCCTTTAAAATTCTCATGCCAGTGAGTGTTTCAATTTACGTTCAAGAAAACAGCTGATTTGAAGGTTAGTGAGCAAATTTTTCGTTTCTCTTTATAAATTTTTTTCTTGATGGCATCTTGAAAGTAAATTGCTCAAAAATTGAATGCAGCCTACGTCACAACTATCAATTTTTGGAAATTTTGACAAACAGTATATGTAAAAGACTATCAAGAACAACTTGACCGTGTGGCTGCACTGTAACACAAAACTTGGACGGAGCGGAAAGGGTCATCGCCTACGCCAGTCGCCACCTCAATGCGGCAGAACGTAACTATTCCGTTACAGAAAAGGAGTGCCTGGCCATAATCTGGGGCACCCGGAAAATGAGGCCATATCTAGAAGGGTACCAGTTTGTTATCATAACCGATCATCTATCCTTGAAATGGCTGAACTCCCTGGAGAGCCCTACCGGACGACTAGCTAGGTGGGCATTAGAGCTGCAGCAATTTCGTTTCACAATTCAGTATCGGAAGGGTAAGCAAAATGTCGTCGCCGACACGTTGTCCAGACAGCCCTGCGAAACGCTAAACATTCTTAATGCCACAACTAATAGCGATAATAGCGAGGCGTGCCCATGGCTCACGAAGAAGATGCGAGAGGTCGCAGAGGCGCCTGACAAATACTCCGATTACTGCATCATACACGGTCAACTATATAGGCATTTCTCGAGGCAAATCAATGATGATGATTCCAGCCCATGGAAACTCTGCGTCGCGCGTCATCAGAGAAAACGTGTGCTGCAGGAAAACCACGACAGTCCTACCGCCGGCCACCTGGGCGTGCGGAAGACCATTAAAAGAATCACAACCCGCTATTATTGGCCAGGCATGTTTCGCGACATTAGCCAGTACGTGCGGAAATGCGATTCATGCCAACGGCATAAGGTCAGTCAACAGCAGCCTGCCGGCGAGATGCTGACCAGAATCCCCGAAGAACCCTGGGCGACCATCTGCGCAGATTTTGTGGGACCATTGCCACGATCCAAGCATGGGTGCACCATGTTACTGGTTTTCTTCGACAGGTTCTCCAAATGGTGTGAGCTGGTGCCGTTAAGAAAGGCTACGGCTGAGGGGCTCGTAAAAGCGTTCAGAGAACGGATCGTCGCTAGGTATGGAGTGCCAAAGATGATCATTACCGACAATGGCACGCAATTTACCTCCCACATCTTCCGGAAGTGTCTGACCGAGTACGGGGTGATACAACAGTGCACTGCTCCATATACGCCACAGGAAAACCCCACAGAAAGGGCTAACCGGACAATCAAAACAATGCTCGCGCAGTTCACGGACAACCGGCACAGCAAATGGGACGATCTTTTGCCAGAATTAATGTTGGCAATCAACACCAGTGTGTCGGAGACGACGGGCTATTCCCCAGCCTTCCTTACGCAGGGCCGGGAACCCCGACTCCCGAAGGCCCTCTACGACGAAGTCACCATCGGCACCGGGGCCCATAACCCACATCCCACCGCACGGGCAGAGGAAATGAAGGAAATATTCGAAATAGTACGGCGCAATATGGCAGCCGCCTCTGCGGAACAACAGCGACATTACAACCTCCGACGGCGACCGTGGAAGCCTCGGATCGGGGATCACGTCTTGGTACGACAACACCCACTGTCAAAGGCCAGCGAAAGCTTCGCAGCCAAATTGGCCCCAAAGTTCGATGGACCGTACCGTGTTAAGGGATTCGCGTCACCGGTGATCGCCTTACTGGAAATCCCGGGGGGGAGAGAGTGTCGTAGGGCCCACCTGAGCGAACTCCGGCCTTATCTCGACTAAACTCTGGTTTTGTGAAGGGGAAAATTATATATATATATCTGTTGCATTTTGTATGAACCCCATTAATTCTATAAATTTTGTTCTCGCCCATAGCCTTCAACCCAACCACCCGACCAACATGGATGAAAAGTTCGAAAGAGCCAAGAAAAGATTCCACCACGACCTAGAGTCCTCGAACCTCTCCATACCACCCACGCCTAGAGTCGGCAGATGGTTAGATGGTTCCAGCTAGGGAACCCCTTGATTGCATGACGACGCCGCCACGACCTACTGGTACGCGAACATCAACATCTCCAGATTCGCACACGCCATCATCATCGTCTGCACAATCTTCATCCCCTTAGTCACCATCATCTTCATCCTCCGAGTCATCACCACCATCATCCCCTGAGTCAACATCACCATCATCCCCTGAGTCAACATCACCAGTCATCCATTACGGGGAAAACGGAGGCAATGTGACGACCAAAAGTCGGAGCCTCGTTTTTGGGCCACATGCCCTAGACTGCACCCTAATGAATTATTATTATTTATGCTTATCATGAATTATATTGAATCTTTTATGTTCCCTTATGAAATATTATCCCTAGCCTTAGTATTAAATATGAATGTATTATATAATTTAATTTTATTATATTATTACCATGAGTATGAATACCATTATATTTTACTTTGTACTTATATTATTATCGCTAATAAGTAAGATTGTATTTGAAATTAACGGACCAATATCGTCCGCCATCTGGTGGCGCGTAGGAAAGATTGGGACACGACAACATACACTTATGAGCAACCTTGATTAATGGTTATTGTGGTATGTGTGTGTAAATGTCCGCCGGCAAACAGTATAAAAGCGGAGTACGTACCATTAAACCAGGCAGTCAGTCGGCAGCTGGCAAACGGGTAAGGTCTTATTTAGCTGTGAGAGGTTACACCACTACAGCTAACTAATATCCAGTGTTCGATTGAAGAGAGGTTACACCTCTTTCACTTGATCCCACTCGTTGCTAGGAAAGATTGCAAGAGAAGAGCGGTGTAGACTAAATTCTCTTGGCTTGTTCTCTGACCTTTTTCCCTGACTATCGTGAGACAGCGCTAGAGAGCAGGGTGATACTGCATCTCGAGAGAACAGCGGTGTAGACTAAATTCTCTCGACGTGGAGTAGACCGCCCGGAACGACTGCAAATCAAGAGAACAGCGGTGTAGACTAAATTCTCTTGGTTTGTCGTCTGCCTTTCCCGTGGCCACGTTGGCCTTTCTGTCGAGCCGTCGTGTGTGTCGCGTCGCTATCACCGTGTGTGTTGTCGGTCCCGTCCCGAGAGTGTCGTGTACGTCATTTGTGGTCTACGTAGTATTTAATTTGTCGATCATTGTAGTAGACTTTTAAGATTAAGAAGGATTTTAAGATTAAGAGAAATAAATGTATTAAATATACGGTTTATAACGTTTTGTGAAACGAGCGAGTCCGGTGTTTCATTTCTCTGGTCGTTAAAATAAATTTTTGTAACGAACCCTGGGAGCCGCGAGCTCTACCCCAGCATAAGGTGGAAAACACGGCGTTACATATTTAAGCATTCCTTTATGAATAAGAATGTTAAAATATAAAAAAATAAGTTTATAAGAAACTACTTATGAATTTTAAAAGTTTTTATTTAACTTGCAATACCTAGAACCGATTAAGCTGACATTTTGTAAACACGTTCAGTTTGGATGACAATGCATGGTTAACTGTCACTGTTGCCAACTTTTTTTGAACATTTCCCGCCAAATCGGACTTCAAAACCGCTAGAAACCGCTAAACATTTAATTTAGCGGGATTTTTTTTTTAATACCGCTAAAACCTAAACATTTTTAAAAGTTTTATATAAATTAAGATATAAAATGCTTTTTCAAAGGTATATGTCTCTCAAATACGTTACATATCAAGGTTTCCAACTTGCTGGATTTTACAAACTGCTTAGGGAAACTAGAAACAATTTGATACCAATATTTATATTTTCTTTTGAGTCGTTTGAAAGTGAGCGTGATTTCAATAGACGGATAGACAGGCGGACATGGCTAATTCGACTTAGAATTACTCAATGACCTAGAAAATACATATTTTTTGGGGTCTTAGATGAATATTAAAACCCTTTCACACAGAATGACAAACTTAGTATACCCTCATTACAACTAGTTGTGGTGGAGGGTATACAAATTCCTATATAAAAAAGCAAAAAAGTTCATCACATATAAGCTATTTTTGGCAATTATTTGCCGTTTTAAGCAATTAGATAAAATAAGTTAGATGAAAGTAAGTGAATTATATTGCTTGGGATCTATCGAAACAATTTAGATAAATACCTTACCTTTTGTTTCAAATTTTTTAGCAAGCTTTGTGGCTTTTCATAAATAATTTGTGGATTTTATTCGCACCAAAATCGACAGTTTTGTATATTTACCGCACCATTCAGAGCACGCTTGGACGATTATTACGACCATAAAATGGCAAAAGCGCACTAACAGTTGCAATTGCAGAACGACTATTTTGATAATAGAACTGTATAATATGTAAACGTTTTGTTCTTGCGTATATCTCTCCATGATTAAATTGTTAACACTACTGAATACAATGAAAAACAAATGACAGATCATGACATATTACAAATGGCCGAAACGTCACTTCAAACTCATATTCAAAATTTTTTTATTGCGTTGCCCGCTTTACAAATAATGCACCAAATGTTAAAAACTCATATGCAAATAAATTTTTATTTATGTTAAATTATTATACAAATACATACATATATCTTTATATATACAAATAAGTTGTCGATAAACAATCGACGAAGCGTCGGGAACAAAAAATTAAAAATTGAATTTTATTTACATTGAAGAAATTTAGGCCCTATTAGCTTGACAAAAATAATATTCATAAAGTTGTCCTATGTTCGCATTTTATAACTCGAGAACCACTCAACCGATTTTCAAACGAGTACATGCGTTGGAAAGGTCTACTTTCACTGACGGTTTATAAAAAAAAACTTCCAATAGGTGGCGCTGTTGTCTTGATATTTACATTTTTTTTATTGATGGTAGATAGCGCTGAGGTCAAGTTATTAACAAAATTCTCTAGTATTTTTTTATTTAAAAAATCCCGAGCAGCGCCGGGACCAAACAGCTAGTACCGTATATATTTATGTATATTCAAAGGTTATAAAAAATATGTACATGTTTTACATACACACTTAGTAGAGTGCTATATTCGGCTATGCCAAATCTTATATACCCTTCACAATGGTGCAATAGTACCAAAAAATTATATTAATACCGTTCTTTAGACATAAACCTAATTTGTATATTTAAGCCCTTGCTGTTCTCTAGATTTACCAAAATCTCTAATGTATTTGTATGTGAAGCGCCACGCCCACTTGTCCAATCCCGCCCACATTTTGTCGGACGTTGTGAATTTAAAAAAAAGATGCTTCCACCTAATTTGAAAACTTTGGCTCTTGCCGTTCTCTAGGTATAGAGAAATCTTTAATGTCTTTGTATGGGAAGTGCTACGTCTACTTGTCCAATCTCGCCAACGTTTCGTTGGGTTTTTTTTTTATTACCAGGATGCTTTTACCAAATTTTGAAACTTCGGCTCCTGCCGTTCTCCAGATATACACAAAACTAAAATAAAAAATCGAAACAAGGGATTTTGCAATTTGCTTTTATAGCAATAACGTATGCAGAGTACACATTAGCAGAAATGAAAAATTTTAATCAGGTATTAAAAATCAAAGTTAATATACATATGCTAAAAAAACAGATATCTAGGCACATAGACGGGCTTTTCTATATGGAAGAACCTTACGCATAGGTTTCGAGGCTCCTATCCCTTTTTATAGATATTTATTTTCATATTCGCCTTAAAAGTTTCAATTGGTGTGCATTCATGACCCATCATTTTAAAGTAGCTCCTCCCACCATCCATGATATAATTCATGGCGAGCCTGCAGCGAACAAATTTTGTAATTAACCCCGTATTAGATGTTTGATGATAACTTACTCTTTTTTTGAGACAACTGGATCGGTTTTCTTTGCACATTTGACCACTCACATACTATGTGCTACATATTGCTGTTCCGTTTTATCTATGAAACTGCATTATTTGCCAACGCACACTGAAAGAATTTTCTTCACAATACCAATGAATTTTGACATTAATCCCATGAAAAATTGAATTAAAAAGGAACCTATACAGCGCTTCGTTGTATCAATAAAACTTGTTTCATTAAAAAGTATTTAATGAAACATTACATTAGATCAATGAATATTGTTCATTGGATGAATAAAATATGTTTATTAGATACAATGATTTTATTTTATAATATTCATGAAAACGTTCATTGATTTGATGATAAATATACAAGATTTTTATGACATAATTTCATTGAAAATAATATTTTTTATCACTATTTTAATGAAGACTTTCAATAAAGTAATAAATTAAAATTGTTCGTCTTATGAAATTATTTCATTATTTAAATGCTAAAATTTCTTTACCTAACTGAATCATTTTCATTTACTCAATGAAATATTGACATTTTTATGAAATAGATTATATATTAATGTTACTAAAAAGCAATAAAAACATGTTTTTTTGTTTTGTAATATAATTTATTAAAAATATAAATAAAATTGTACTTACATATGGGCATTTCCCCAGAATGGTCTACCAGGATGAAAAAATAAAATGTTGATAATCTTTGACTTTTATTGTTTATTATTATAAAAAGTCTATGTTGTTATAAAATAATGGTTTCATAGCATATCTTAGCTGTTTTACTTGAGGAAATTGCACTGAAAACTGGAAAATTTTATATTTTCTACTTCTAAAGACATTTTTATATACTTATTTTAAATGCAAATAAATAAAAAATAAAAAAAATTTTAAGAAACGCTTTTCTTTACCTTAATATATTGATCAGTTGTGAACACAGAATAAATATGAATACTAAAAAAATCGACTAAAAGTCAAAAAATAACAACATTTCAAACAACATAAACTTTTAAATCAAAATTGAAAAAAACTCACACATCCCTTAAAGAAAAGCGTGGGGCGCCCATACCAACCTGAACTTAAAAAAAAAACATGACATTTTAATATTTCAGACCGAAAGAAATACAACCAATCATGTTTAAAGCTACCAATTTTCAATAATTGAGCATTTTGTTTCATAACAACCCACGCTTTTCTTTAAGGGATGTGTGAGTTTTTTTCAATTTTGATTTAAAAGTTTATGTTGTTTGAAATGTTGTTATTTTTTGACTTTTAGTCGATTTTTTTAGTATTCATATTTATTCTGTGTTCACAACTGATCAATATATTAAGGTAAAGAAAAGCGTTTCTTAAAATTTTTTTTTTTTTTTATTTATTTTTTACTTTTTAGTAACGAATAGCTTTAATTAATGCATTACAATTTCCATGGTAAATAAGAAAATTTTTTTACATGTTTTGTATTTTATATTCATATAATAAAAAAAAAAATTTATATTCATATAATAAAACTTTACACACGTGGATTAGTATCTGCCCCCCCTAGATTTAATCCTAGCTACGCCCATGTGTTCGTGTATTATCATCGGAAATATGTATGTCTGCAAAGATTCATCCATTTGCATTGAGTAGAAGGCATTCAAAAAATCATTTTATCAAAAAAAAATTTTTTGCCCCCCCCCCCCCCTAGATTTTATCCTGGTGAATGCCTGGAAAGTTTTATCCATTTGCATTGAGTATAAGGCAGTCAAAAAAGCATTTTAGCAAAAAAAAAAATTGTTGCCCCCCCCCTAGATTTTATCCTGGCTACGCCCATGTATTCGTGTATTGTCATCGGAAATATGTATGCCTGCAAAGTTTCATCCATTTGCATTGATTAGAAGGCAGTCAAAAAAGCATTTTACCAAAAGAAAAAATTTTGCCCCCCCCCCTAGATTTTATCCTGGCTACGCCCATGTATTCATGTATTGTCATCGGGAATATGTATGCCTGGAAAGTTTCATCCATCTGCATTGAGTAAAAGGCGGTTAAATTAACGTTACAAGATTTGATTTTCCGAAATGAAGCTACAGAAAAGGTTTTAACCCCCGTCCTCTAGATTTTATCCTGGCTACGCCCATGGATTCATGTATTGTCATCGGGAATATGTATGCCTGCAAAGTTTCATCCATTTACATTGAGTATAAGGCGGTTAAATTAACGTTACAAGATTTGATTTTCCGAAGTGAAGCTAAAGAAAAGGTTTTAACCCCCGTCCCCTAGATTTTATCCTGGCTACGCCCATGGATTCATGTATTGTCATCGGGAATATGTATGCCTGCAAAGTTTCATCCATTTGCATTGAGTGTAAGGCGGTTAAATTAACGTTACAAGATTTGATTTTCCGAAGTGAAGCTAAGGAAAAGGTTTTAACAAATTTTACCCGCCCCCCCCTAGATTTTATCCTGGCTACACCCATGTATTCGTGTACTGTCATCGGAAATATGTATGCCTGCAAAGTTTCATCCATTTGCATTGATTAGAAGGCAGTCAAAAAAGCATTTTACCAAAAGAAAAAATTTTGCCCCCCCTAGATTTTATCCTGGCTACGCCCATGTATTCATGTATTGTCATCGGGAATATGTATGCCTGGAAAGTTTCATCCATCTGCATTGAGTAAAAGGCGGTTAAATTAACGTTACAAGATTTGATTTTCCGAAATGAAGCTACAGAAAAGGTTTTAACCCCCGTCCTCTAGATTTTATCCTGGCTACGCCCATGGATTCATGTATTGTCATCGGGAATATGTATGCCTGCTAAGTTTCATCCATTTACATTGAGTATAAGGCGGTTAAATTAACGTTACAAGATTTGATTTTCCGAAGTGAAGCTAAAGAAAAGGTTTTAACCCCCGTCCCCTAGATTTTATCCTGGCTACGCCCATGGATTCATGTATTGTCATCGGGAATATGTATGCCTGCAAAGTTTCATCCATTTGCATTGAGTGTAAGGCGGTTAAATTAACGTTACAAGATTTGATTTTCCGAAGTGAAGCTAAGGAAAAGGTTTTAACAAATTTTACCCGCCCCCCCCCTAGATTTTATCCTGGCTACACCCATGTATTCGTGTACTGTCATCGGAAATATGTATGCCTGCAAAGTTTCATCCATTTGCATTGATTAGAAGGCAGTCAAAAAAGCATTTTACCAAAAGAAAAAATTTTGCCCCCCCCTAGATTTTATCCTGGCTACGCCCATGTATTCATGTATTGTCATCGGGAATATGTATGCCTGGAAAGTTTCATCCATCTGCATTGAGTGTAAGGCGGTTAAATTAACGTTACAAGATTTGATTTTCCGAAGTGAAGCTAAGGAAAAGGTTTTAACAAATTTTACCCGCCCCCCCCTAGATTTTATCCTGGCTACACCCATGTATTCGTGTACTGTCATCGGAAATATGTATGCCTGCAAAGTTTCATCCATTTGCATTGATTAGAAGGCAGTCAAAAAAGCATTTTACCAAAAGAAAAATTTTTGCCCCCCCCTAGATTTTATCCTGGCTACGCCCATGTATTCATGTATTGTCATCGGGAATATGTATGCCTGGAAAGTTTCATCCATCTGCATTGAGTAAAAGGCGGTTAAATTAACGTTACAAGATTTGATTTTCCGAAATGAAGCTACAGAAAAGGTTTTAACCCCCGTCCTCTACATTTTATCCTGGCTACGCCCATGGATTCATGTATTGTCATCGGGAATATGTATGCCTGCAAAGTTTCATCCATTTGCATTGAGTGTAAGGCGGTTAAATTAACGTTACAAGATTTGATTTTCCGAAGTGAAGCTAAGGAAAAGGTTTTAACAAATTTTACCCGCCCCCCCCCTAGATTTTATCCTGGCTACACCCATGTATTCGTGTACTGTCATCGGAAATATGTATGCCTGCAAAGTTTCATCCATTTGCATTGAGTAAAAGACGGTCAAAAAAGCATTTTACTAAAAACAAAAAAATTTTTGACCCCCCACCCCCCTATAGATTTTATCCTGGCTACGCCCATGTATTCTTGTATTGTCATCGGGAATATGTATGCCTGCAAAGTTTCATCCATTTACATTGAGTATAAGGCGGTTAAATTTACGTTACAAGATTTGATTTTCCGAAGTGAAGCTAAAGAAAAGGTTTTAAAAATATGTTATGTTTACACTCTTTCTTTATTACTCTTTCATTGTATCCATTACAATCAGTTGTAAAAGGAGTATTTAGTTTTTTTGTTAAGGAAATTTAAGGATATTTATGGGAAAATGCATGGTTATAATAATAAAAAAACATATGGAAAAATCGTACGTTCGCGACCGGTACATAAGCTAATTAAACAAAAACCAAGAAAGATATTTTATTTTGTAAATGCTGGATGGAGACCTCCATTAATACACTTTCAAAATAAATTACCCACTTTTGAATATTCCGTTCCATTACGCAGATTTTTACATTTCACTACTGTCATCCAAAGTTGACTTCTATTTTGCGTACGTTCGTGACCACATGTTTACAACTATCATTATGAACACTTAAACTCGATGAAACCCATCTTTTGCACTAAACATAGAGCTACCCAAATGCTATCGAATCGCAAAAAAAAATCTAGGAAAAGTTTTGTTTTCTATATTTTTTGCATACCAAAGCGTACGAATGTACGTTCATGACCCCAGGAAATGCCCATATATAAGAATTATATTTAATATAAAAATTAATATATAATATACATAATATACATAAAAACATCCATAAATTAATACAATTTGTTGTTGTTTCCTTTAATAACAATGTCTAATAAAAATTTTAGATATAAAATTAAACCGAAGTTTGCAAAAGGTGTTTGGAATTTGTATTACTTAATATTTATACAAATTGTTACAATTTCAATTGTACGTATTTTAAAATATAAAGGGTTTTATACTTTCACGTCTTTTTTAAATAAATTGAAGCGACTCCTTTGAGTCTTTGGTAGAAAAACGAGACATTTCCTTTTTGCCCATAACAGTTTTCCAAACATGCCTTCCAGTTGGGCTGAGGAAACCATGAGAGCAAACATGTCTGGATCTAGGAAAATACAAAAAAGATATTAACTATTTGTCTTTAAATGTGTTATTACGTCAGAACTCATGTGTTCCATTAATTCAATAATGCCGTGGCACCTTCCTTTTTTAACTTTGTAAGGCCATTGTACAGTTGAACAAACTTTTATTATGGGACAGAAAAATAAGTTCATGATCTTACTAATTTAAAACCATTTGGGTTTTTGTTCTGCGGCCAAATTTTTTGAATTTCTCCGAGATTAATTTTTTAACATTTTGTAACATATACCAAAGTACAGTTCCACAATATTTTTTTTATATTTTCACACTCTCTAATTTTTTTAACTATTCTGTGGCACTGCTCAGGAGTTCCATGTTTGTGTCGAAACCCAAATTGGTGATCAGGTATGATTTGGAGAGATTCTAGGACCGGTAGTAGCCTTTTTTGAAAAAGCTTTTCAAATAATTTAGATAATATAGGTAGCAAACTGATAGGCCGGTATGATTTAATACAGTGTTCTGGCTTAGGAGGTTTGTTAACCATTATAATTTTTGCATGCTTCCACTGGGTAGGAAAATGTGATAGCCTTAAGATAGCGTTGAACAACACAGTAAGAAAAACTAAAGCTTTTTTCGGCAGATTTTTTAGAACTTTTGCATCAATATTATCATATCCTGCCGATTTTTTTGGATTCAGCTTTTTTATTTCAGCTATAATTTCAGTAACTCTAAAAGGTTTAATGGGTAGACTCATTTGACATGAAATATCCAAGAAGGAGTTAATTGTGGAATCTCGTTCTTGCGTGCAAAACGAAAATGGAGTAAATATGTCTTCAAGGTATATTTTAAAGGCAGCTGCTTTATTCTTATCAGATCGACACCAATCACCATTTGTGTCCTCTATTGGAACATTACGTTTTTGAGCATGCTTTAGATATTTAGTTGCCTTCCAGAGATTGTAATCGTTATTATAAGCTGGACTTAGCTTGGAAAGATATCTGTTGATTGAATCATTTTTTAATTCTCGAAGCCTTTTCTTTAAATGACTAGCTGCACGATTGAAATTAGTCTTGTCACCCGGCATCCTTGACCTCTTCCAGATATTGCGTAATCTTCTTTTGCTGTGATAAGTGACCTTATTTCAAGCGACAGTTGAAAATTTGAACTATAATTTAAATTTGGCGGTGTAGCCCTAAACGAAGCTTCATGTATCACTTTTGAAAACATTTCTACAGCATAGTTAATTTCGCCTTCGGTATTAAAAGACGAACTGAGATCAAGTTGAGATTCAATGTAGCGTTGAAAAAGAATAATATCGGTTTTTGCGTGAACAAGCCTGGTATTTAAGTGCCTTTTCTTACATTCTGCCATAAAGCTAACAATTATTGGGCTATGATCAGAGCTGAGGTCATCACAAGATACAATATCTAGAGAGGTTTGTGGAATTCCTTTATATATGAAAAAATCTAATACATCTGGTATTTTGAATCTATCAGCTGGCCAGTATGTAGGTGATCCTGTCGATAGCGTAGTGTACTGATTTTTAGTAATGCATTTAAATAGTTCTTTTCCTTTAGGGTTAGTAAGGCGTGATCCCCACCATGTGTGTTTTGCATTAAAATCACCTCCTACTAAAAACCGATTACCAATATTGTTGAAAAATCTTTCGTACTGATCACATTTAATGTTGAATCTTGGGGGAAAATATACAGAGTATATAGAAACACTGCTGTTATTGCAATTTATTTGAATACCAGCGGCTTGCAAATATAACTCAGTAACAGGTTCTAAAACTTCGTAAGAAAGGCTTGATTTAATAATAATAGCAGCACCTGAATGTGCTCTGTTATCAGGCTGATTGGCAACTATTAAGTCGTATCCCCTTATGCGGAAAAGAGATTTGTTAGTTAGATAGGTCTCAGAGACAAGTAAAATATCAATAAAATTATTTTTAAAAAAGACTTCTAATTCGTTAATATGGTTCAATATTCCATTCGCGTTCCATTCTGCTATTATAAGATTTAATTGCATAATTTTGTCATTAACATAGACATCATGTTCATTAATGTATTTGTTAACTCGATTTGTTATTCAAGCATCCCCTCAATTTTGTGAAGAACATTATTTACATTGCTAACATTATCATTTGTACCTCTGACTGCTTGAGCATACGTTAATTGACCATTTTGGGTTGCTGATGGAAAGGAGTTATAATTGTAATTATTTTGCTCAGGAATATTTCTAACGCTTCTATATGAGTGTTTATTAACAAGTTTTTGGTAAACTTCGCAGCCTCTGTAGCTCGCTGTATGGTTACTTAGACAATGAACACATTTGGGGGGGGGGGGGGTATCTGGAGATTTAGTACATTCCAATGTTGAATGTTCTAAGCCACATTTAACGCATCTGTACGGTTTTCTTCAATAAGCCTTTGTATGGCCAAACTGCTGGCATCGGAAACATTGCACTATGTCATCAAATTTTTTGGGTGCTTCTATGACAACAGTTGCATGACCAAATGTTCTCAAATCATAAATTTCATTATTATTAGGTTTTGGATCTAGGTCAACAAAAAACATGGGAAGTGGCTGCTTTGTAGTTCGACTTATGATGTTTCTAACACTCCTTACCTGATGCCCTAACAATAGCAAATTTGCCTTAATATCTGCAGTTGAAGTAGAGTGGTGAAGACCTTTAATAACTACACTAAAAGCTCGCTCTTGCTTGAGTTGAAAGGTGTGATATATAACTTTGTTTTTATCAAAGTAATCAACTACTTTTCTGTATGAATCAACTGTCTTAATACTTAAGCGAACCTGACCATCTCTTAGAGATTTATAATAAAATTCATGACTATCTACAACCTTACTTAATTTATTAACCATTTTTGCAATGTCATCAACATTGGGTATAAAAATTGGTGGCGGCTTAGGCTGCTGAACTTGTTGGGGTGATGCTTCATCGTCATCGTATCCCTCATTATTAGAAGCTAGAGCAGCAAAACGGTTTGAAGTAGATGGAGCGGTTTCCAGTTGTTGACGCTTTGGAATATTCTTTTGTGGTGACTTGGAGGTAGACCTCTTACGGTTATTTTCAGGAACTCGCTGCCAGTTGCTTTCATTATCAGTACTGCTATCACTCAAATTCATATTATCAGTCTGAATTTATTTATTTGTGTTTTGTTTGATTACGTCACTGGTTAGCATATTGATTCTTACGTTGCTTTTTTGTTGTTGCTATCAACAAAAATGCTACCTAAGTAAACGCACATTAGCGTGCGCTTTTTATTGTTTTATTAACACTGTTGATATTTGTTGTTTTATTTCTGAATGTTTCAGTTCTTATTTTTCTCTTTTTTTTTTATTGTGTCCTTACAATTGTTATTGTAAGATGGAATGTTAAATTATTTGAGCAGTCAAAACTAAAAGCTTGTATTGTTTTTATACGTCTTACATTGATTGCATTCAAAGGAGTACTGTTCTTCAGTTTTTCTGGACGTCAAACAAGCCTTTGATAGAGTGTGGCACAATGGCCTTTTATTTAAGCTAAAAAAACTTCTGCAAGCTCCATATTATCTTTTATTCAGATCATATTTAACTGATCGCAGCTTTTTTGTTAGTATCAATGGGGAAAACTCGGAAATCGGCTACATAAAAGCAGGCGTGCCTCAAGGAAGCGTACTGGGCCTCTTACTGTATACATTATTTACCGCAGATATGCCGACAAATGAAAACGTTTTGATTGCTACGTATGCTGATGACACTGTAATATTAGCTACCAGCAAATCTACCGCTTTAGCAGCAGATATGGTGCAAACACAACTTAACTTAACAATCAATTGGTTGAAAAATTGGAATATAAAAGTGAATGCGGAAAAATCCAATCACGTCACATTCGCACTGAAAAAGGGGGACTGTCCCTCCGTTTACCTTGACGGAGCTGTTATACCAAAGTCTGATCACGCAAAATATTTAGGACTTATAATAGACAGACGCTTGACTTGGAACGACCATATAAAACTGAAAAGGAAACAACTTGAAATTAAAACAAGGAAGATGTATTGGCTTCTTGGTCCTAGGTCCGAATTAAGTCTTAACAACAAGGTTTTGCTTTATAAAACAGTTCTAAAGCCAGTATGGACTTACGGAATACAATTATGGGGAACTGCATCCTACTCGAATATTGATATAATTCAAAAATATCAGTCTAAAACCCTCAGACTTTTAACGAACGCACCCTGGTTTGTGAGAAACAACGCTATTAACCGTGATCTTGATGTACGCTTTATTACTAAAGAAATTAAAAATTACAGTAGAAAATACCAACAAAGACTAAGCAACCACCAAAATTTACTTGCGATCTCATTGTTAGATGATAGTTATGAAATTAGACGTTTAAAAAGATTACACATTCTAGATCTCCCATTTTAAATATAACTTTCAGTTGTAAAACTTAGTGTTAATAATTTTTTTTTCCTTTTTTTTTAAGCATTGTATTGTATAAGGCAGTTAGATTCGTAGGAACCTAACACTCTGTGAAATTATTGTATTAGCTATAAGTTTTGCTTAATATTTATTTGTAAATAGATTGCAAAAATAAATATTAAAAAAAAAAAAAAAAAAAAAATATTTTCACACTCCTTTTTTCAATCAAACCACTTCACCGAAAACAAAATTTATAATGAAAACGCAAATTTTATTTTAGTTATTTTGATGCTTTAATCATTTTGATTGCAACAGTGTTGTTTGCTGCTAATTGCATACAACAGGTTTTGTGAATAAAAGAAACTATCTATATTTTTGTTGTTCATTTAACAAAATTTTATTTTAGCTAATAAGGCCTAAAGTTCTATATTATATTAAAAATGCATTTAATCCATATTTTCCCAACGTTTCGTGAATGTTATGTTCACTTTATCAATCGATTCGTCTATTTAAATTAGGGAAAATATGTTTAACAATATTATTACAACAAACCTTTTTCCACAATTAATTATGACTTACAATAAGAGAAATTAATTTTTTATTACATTGAATAATAATAAAAAAACATTAAACATGAAAATTTAATTAAACACAATCTTAAAAATTATATCACAGGTTAGTTTTTTTTTTTTTAATATTGCAACACAGTAACTGCCATTAATGTTTTGTGTGTCTTCTTTTAAGTTCATTGTCTGTTTTATTTTCTGTTGTATCCTTAACGTCTCTATTGTGAATCTTTTCTTACTTTGTCAAAATCTGCCGTATGATTTGTATTTTTTATGTGTTGGGCTAATGCAGTATTTTCCTTCAATTTGTTTATGTCCATTTTATGTTCTGTTATTCTTGTTTCCAACGTTCTCTTTGTGGTGCCAATATAAATCAAATCGCAGCTTTGATCTTTTTTCCCTTACATGGTATTTCGTAAACAACATTGCTTTATTGTTCTTTGTTTGTTGGTGTTTTTTGGTTTGTAAATATTGTGCTTAAAGTTTTGTTAGGTTTGTAAGCAAACCATATGTTTTTCTTCTCTATTCTGCCTTTGATATTCTGTTTATCAGTAAGTCCAGGTATGTATTTTACACTATAAAATAGTGTTTTTTTCTTGTTGGCATTAGGGTGGCCAAATGTTTTGTTATTCACTTTTCTCACTGTATTTGTTATTAAATTTTTTATAAGATTTTTTGAAAAGCTATTGAATGTTGTTTAATTTTTCTATGTTTTTTGAGTGATATTGTCTGTCACTAATGTTGAGTACTCTGTCAATAAAATTTCTGGCAGTATTAATTATTTGGTTTGGTTCCGTGGTTGTGTTGCATGAAAATTCATGATTCTTCCCGATGATGTTTCTTTTGCATACCAGTAAAAAACTATTCTATTTCCACTAATGCGTAGTTTTGTATCTAAGTAAGCAATTCCTGTGTTGGTTTGTATCTCAATTGTGAACTGAATTTTCTTATGGTATTTGTTAAGTCTTTAGGATTTCATCTTTATCGTCAAATTTTACTATGGCCAAAAATCATCTACATATTTTGCTATGTATTTTATTCGGATATTTTTATCTTGCAATTCCTTAACAGCTTCGTCAAGTAGAGTGTCTAGGACTATATCAGCGATAGATTACAAATTTTTTTTATCGTATATGCAGTAATAATTATCAGTAAGACAGAATTTTAGTATATTTTAAAACTTAGATCTGGGAATTTTTGTGAAATCTTTTAAAACTTCCCATTTTGCCATTATGTCCTTAATTGCGGTATGAACTGGGATGTTTGTGAAAAGTGATATGACGTCAAAATATACCAATACCTCTCCGGGGCAGATGTTTATGTTTTCTAGCTGTAATTTTATATGTGATGAATTTTTTATATTGTAGTTGCTTGAATTAAGTTTTTTTAAATGTCCTAAGTATTTGGAAAGTTGGTAGCATGGAACCTGCATTAAGGAAACAATTGGTCTCAGAGGGATTCCAGTTTTATGAATTTTCGGTAATCCGTAGATTCTTGGGGATGTTGCCGCTGAACAGAGAATACGTCGTTTTTGCAATAAGTCGATATTTTTGCACACATTACTCATACTAAGAGCTTAAATATGAGATTAAACTGTCCATAACAACAATAACAACGTTGATCAGTATTTTTTTGCTAGCGCATAATAAAAAAGACCACAAAAAGAGAGACCAATCTTTTTCGTTAACATCATTTGGTTGACAACAGTTAAAATAAGGGTGGGGTTTTTTAAAGGAGAACATATGTTTATTCATTACTTATTTCATATTCTTAGGTACGTACATATTGAAGAAAACTAAAAACATACATATTTATGGATTGAAAGTTTTTGTTTCATTACTACAATGACATTATTGCGATCGAAACATGTCATGGTAACCTGCCGGCCGCGGTTCGAGCCCCGGCCACGGTCAAGAATGAAAGATTATCAATAACAATTTTAATTAATTTTTATGTTGTAAAATTCCTTTCTTCATCAAAATAATTTGATGAAAATTGAATTTAATGAACTTAAGCCTAATTAAAAAATATTAAAAATTTGGATTAAAAACCATAAATAGTTCAACAAAATAACCACAATACTAATTATTTATAATTATTTTCACAAAATTTACAAACTTACTCGCACCGTTCAAATTCGCTTAATGACATTTTTACTACTTGATATCAATTTATCGAACTGATCTCGAGCCAAATAATTCGAGGGTTAGAACCGTTACTTTTTCCATATTGTGTTTTAAAATTATATTTTGTTTTATTTTTGTACTAATGGTTGAAAATCAGTCCATAATTCATTCCGCATACGTTTATAACAAGATTTAAAAAATTAGATTCTAAAAAAGTTTTTATAGTGCAAATTGCCATAGAAATTCGGTTCCAAGTTTTAAGTCAAAAATTATTTTTGTGCATTAGGTCTCTTATACTTACAGTCACAGTTATATTTTATTAACATACGTTTTGATGCTTTATTACTCTTAAGAGTTGTGCGTTAAGAATAGTAAATTGAATTTGCTTAGATTAGGTTTTTAATGCTTGCTTATATGCATTTTCGTATTTTTGTCGTTTGTTATAATTTATTTTCTTAAAAATTGCCATCATTAGATATTCTACCCTAGTATGTATGTTTAAACCTTTGCTTTTAATTTTTATGCAATAAGCATGGGCTTAATAATCCTTTTAAGTAAATTGAGATTTTGATGCCGTGTGGTAGAGAAAGATATGCCTCGTCGACCAGCATGTAGTTTTTCTTCGATTTGAGTCTTGAAGTGTGTCAAATCAACTAAAGTTTTTGTTTTCTTCTCAAGCAGCAAATAGGAAAAATTAAAAGTTTTATTAATAATAAATTTTGTATTCCCAAAAAATAACTTTGAAAAAGTTTTTTGTCTCTCCTGTAAAATTTGTTGAAAGCCGACGATATTAAAGTTTGTCATTAAGTTTGTTATTTCTACAATATTGATCCCAGGTCCGCCTTATAAAGTATATAGTATATATATCTTCTTGGTCCTTATAAGCAGCGAAATTGATTTAAACCTGTAAGTCTGTACGTTCAAATGGGTTTTCAACTCTTCACCGAAGGTAAAAGGGTATATATAACTTTGTCATTCACTTTGTAATTTCTACAATATTGATCCTACACCCTAAAAAGTATATATATTGAAATTCAGCCAGATCGGTCCAAAAATGGCTGAGATATGAGCAAAAAACCACGACTACCTCTAATTTTTTGCAAAAAAATCCCTTGTGGTTGTTGTATTTTTATTACTTTTTTCTGTATATCTGGAGAACGGCAAGAGCCAAAGTTTTCAAATAAGGTACAAACATTAAGGTTATAAATACACACTATCCCACAAAATGTGGGCGGGATTGGAGAAGTGGGCGTGGTACCTCCCATACAAAAAATATTTAAAATTTTATGAAAACCTGAATTTTTTGACTGTAATATGACCTATGGTTACGCCTTATATATCAAAAGACCGGACATTTTTAATAGAAAATATTTTCTGAAAAACTCGGGAAAATCGGTTCAGATACGAAAAAGTTATGACCAAAATATTAATTTTTTTTTTTTTAAAATACTCATTTTCGGGAATTATAGATCTTCCCGAGTCCAAGTTTTATAACCAAAATAACTGGCAAATTTCTTCTTTAACACGTCGGTATATAAATCTGTCAAATCGGTTAAGAAATAGCAGTGTTATGACCAAATTACTGAAATCCCAAAAATTACTCTTTTTTATAATTAAGTTTGTTTTTTATACCCTTGACCGAAGGTCCTACACCCTATAAAGTACATATATTCTGGGTCCTTAAGAAAAGTGAAGTTCAAATCCGGTTCTATTTAACGAAATAATTTTAACAAATAGAAACTAGGAATTTTTGTGTTTTTTTGCTACTTAAAAACTCGCCAAAAGAGATAAATCTGCGGTATGACAACAGTGCCTTTACAAAAAGAAAACAAACAAAAAACTGTGTTGAGTTGTAAACAGTAAACGGTCCATATTTCATTTTAATAATATTTAAACACCGTTCCTTCATGGTTCAGTAGTCTAGGGGGTATGTTAAGTTAGAAACTGTGAGTTCCCTGTTTCGAATCTTGGTTTTTTAAAAAGAAATTTTTTTTTTTGATTTGTTTTTTATTTCAGTTAATAGGGCCAAAGGTTAATTAATGTAAATAAAAAGCAATTTTTTATTACAGATTTCCCGACGTTTCGTCAACTTTTTCAAGGGAGCGTCTATTAAAAAATTTTTTAATTAACGTTGTACAACCAATTTCCCCATTTTTAAAGAATGGGGAATTGGAAAATAAACTTGTCCCTATGAACACAACCGAAACCGTGTTAGGGTCTTTGGATCCTAACGCTCGCGCCGAGGAGAAATTAGTTTGCGAACCTCTGGATGATATCTCAGTGCAGGGCGATGCAGGTCCCAACGCCACTGAGATACCAAGCCAACTAATGAAGAGGATGCGCTCCTGAAATCAGTGCTAAACACGCAACAATCTTCTTCTGCTGAAGTTAAAGAGGCTGCAGAGGGTAGGCTTTAACTGTCTGTTTCTGCACGGAGGCGTCTAAAGCTCTACCTGTAAAAGGGTATGAACCTTGAAAAGGCACGTAAGATATGCCTAAGACCAATGAGGGAGGTCCGCAAAGACTTGTGCGACCTAAAAATTCCCAGGAAGAGGGGATGTTTGGACGGTTCCTCGCTGGACAAACCAAATCCTCCCAAACGGGCTACAGGTAGCATGGCGTCTATCGCCAATAGAGCCATCCTCCCAAACGGGCTACTGGTAGCATGGGGTCTGGGGCGTCTATCGCCAATAGAGCCAGTGATCAGGGACAGCTGTACAAAATGTCCAGCCCACATACTGTAATATGGCCGATGTGATTAAGTTGGGAGTAATCCCAATTTACTTTTCGACAAATGTATGGTTAGAGGATAAGCTAAAACTTATCCAAACTGCAGTCCTGGACAAAATTGTCCACCTCTGCCTCGGCTACAAAACCAGCCAACCCTAGAAGGGGCAAATCGGGCCCAACGGGCAAGCATCGCCTGGTTTATGCGTCGAAGAACGACCAAAGGTGCGATGGCGTAGATCCATCTTTCTCGAGTGGGCGCGCTCCTACTAACGATGGAAAACCCTCCACGGGTCCTACGAAGACACCGTACAAGAGACCTCGAAAGGGTCACAGCACATCCGCAGAGGAATCGGTGCTACTGGGCTCCAACCGCGGAAGATAGCGGCTAGAAGCAGAAGGTAGTAGTGTTCCCAGTCGCCAATAACAAAGACAAGGGTACAAGGCCTTTGAAGGTCCTTCAGGTGAACCTACACCTCGCCAAGGCAGCTTCATCCAGGAACCATGGGTTTACTCTGGGGCCATCCAGGGGCTACACAATGATCAAGGTAAGATTATTTACAACTCTGCAGTTTCGAGGCCGAGAGCGGCTCTCCTAATCAGGAAAGATTTAATCAATTTACCTATTTCAGAATTTTTTCACGGGGATCTAGTGGCGATAAGGGCGAAGATCCCATTCAATACGGGCGAGCATGAGGTCGTAATCGTCTCTGCTTACTTGCCAGGAGATGCGGATAGTGCTCCTACTCCTGAGGTTACTGAGCTGGTATCGTATTGCGAAACGCGTGGCCTCGGGTGGATTATTGGCTGTGATGCAAACAACCACCACACTATCTGGAGTAGCACGGACATTAACAAATGGGGTGAGTGTTTATTTGAATATATTTGTGTGAATAGCATATTTGTGGCAAATAGGGTGCTGAGCCCACTTTTGGGAATGTATTAGACAAGAGGTCTTGGATCTCACACTTACTAGTAGCAATCTTTCATACGCCATTAAAAACTGGCAAGTTTCGAGCGACATTCTGTTGTCGGATCATCAGTACTTTCGAATACTTTTCGAAATCGAATGCACATCGGAGTTTGCTCAAACGTATCGCAATCCTAGGAACGCGAACTGGGACATTTTCCGCCATCATCTGGCTCTTACTTGTCGGGGGGCACGATTATAAGCTCAAGGGACATTGATTTTGAATCCAATACACTTTGAACGAATATCCGGGTGGACTTCGAAAGGAGCTGTCGACTCCGGATCCGCACGTCTAAAAGAGATGTTCCATGGTGGAATGAACATCTGGAGGGTCTGAGGGCTGAGGCCAGACGTTTATTCAACAAAGCTAAGGAAACGGATGCGTGAAGAGTGTATAAAGCTGCACTTACTTAATATAATAGGGAAATCAGGAAGTCCAAGAGGTCAACTTGGCGTGAATATTGCGGCAAGATTGACAACCTTCCTGAATCACTCAGGCTGCAAAAGACGCTTTCTCAGGACCACACTAATGGTCTTTGCACACTTAAGCGGCCAGATGGTACGTTTACTGAGTCGCCAAAGGAGACCTGTGAGCTCATACTTGCGACCCACTTTCCAGATTCTCAGCCCTTTTCGTCACCAAGATTATCCACATGGTCTCCCTCGGAGTTCAAAAGAAACATCAGGTTGGCGAGTAGAATCTTTGATGCGAAACGCGTGATATGGGCTGTATCCAAATTCAGCCCATTCAAATCCCCTGGACCGGATGGTGTCCTTACATGCTGCTTTAAGCAAGGGGGAGGGCCTTCTATTATCAAAAGACTAGTCTCTTCCGATCCAATTTACTGGCGTGCCAGAGCCAGGGTGGGAGGTTAAAGTGGTCTTTAAGCCCAAGGCGGGGGGCAAGTCCGAACAATTGCCCAAGTCCTACAAACCCATAAGCCTCAGCTTGTTTCTCCTAAAGACCATGGAAAAACTAATAGATAGATTAATAAGAGATAAATATCTATCGGAAACCCTGATACATCACTTTCAGTCTATCAATCGGGCAGGGTTACGGTGATCGCCATTCATCACGTTGTGGGTACGATTGAGATGGCCCTGTAGGCAAGACAAATAGCTCTGTGTGCGTTCGTCGACATTCAGGGAGCCTTTGACAACACTTTCTATGAGGCAATAACTTTGCTCTTACGAGGAAGGGCATTCCAGTTCTCATAAGAAACCGGATAGGGGAGATGCTAACATCCAGGGTGATCATGTTAGATCTGGGTGGTTCATCGAGGACCATTGAAGCAACCAAAGGTTGCCCACAGGGTGGCGTTCTGTCGCCTCTATTGTGGACCTTGGTTATCGACGAGCTATTGGAAACCCTTAATAACTTGGGCTTCCGAACTTATGGGTATGCTGACGATCTAATTATATCAGTGACCGGTTTTGATGACGCGACGATTTCGGATGCGATGCAGCGGGCCCTGGACTTGACAGTTGGCTGGGGCATGGAGAGAAGACTTAATATTAATCCCGCAAAAACTACTCTGGTACCATTCACCAGACGTAGAGCTCTGAGACTAAAAGAACCGACCCTCAACAGAGCGGTTAATGGATTCTGTAATGAGGTGAAATACCTGGGGATCATGCTGGAGAGATCCCTCAACTGAAACGCTCAGTTGGTCCATGTCACCAGAAGGGCAACCTGCCTGTCAGAGTCTCTTCGGGAAGAGATGCGGGCTAAAACCCAGAATGATCCACTGGTCTTTTGTTACGACTATTAGACCAATATTGTCCTACGTCGCACATGCGGATCCTGCATATCATTAGGAATGATCCATCAATTGTAGTGGGTGATCATATGCTGCCTAGTTTGGCATTGTATAGGAATTTTAATGTCCTTATACCTGACAGGGACCAATGGGCGGACCAATCCTGGTAGCGCATGCGCGGCCCAGGTCTGGTTCACGGATGGTTCGAAACAGGTCAATGGTGATACTGGTACGGGCATCATGGGCCCGGGTTTCCAAAAGGCTTGCCAATGGGCAAACAGTCTTTTATATTTCAGGCGAAAATCTATGCCATCAACATATGCGCTGCGGAATGTCTAAGGTTGAGGGCAATGGGCTTGAGACTGTATATAATGTCGATAGCCAGGCCGCTCTTGGGCACTTTCTTCTTTGGAGATAAAGTCCAGTCTGGTCATTGACTGTTTTCCGTCTCTGAATAATTTAGGGAAACACAATGAATTGAATTTGTGTTGGTTTCCCGGCCATGAGGGCAATGAAAGGGCTGATTGCTTGGCAAACATGGGCGCTCGTCGTCCATTTATAGGCCCTGAGGCCATCTTCGGCGTCCCTGTGGGACCCATCAGGGGGACGTTACTAAAATGGTCCGAGAGTGAATTCCTTCACGCATGGACGTCCAATTCTGGATAAATATAGTCCAGAAGATTTGTGACACTTGAGAAAGCAGAACTTAGACTGCTTGTTGGCCTATTCACGGGGCGTTGTGGTTTTAGATATCACCAGTTTAGGTTTAATAATACATCTACCAAAATATGCAGATCCTGTGAGATGGATGACGAAACGTCGGAACATCTGCTCTGCTGCTGTCCGGCTTTGGGGACTTCTAGGTGGGCAAATAGTGGGCCCGACTGATATTTATGATATTTCACCGGGCAGGGTATTGGGCCTTATACGCAGCCTAAACCTGACATGGTAAGACACATGGGCTGCACAAAAGATCCTCTGGGTCGTGGTGCTCATGGCCTTCACGTATATACAATACAATTTTGAAATCCATGTCTTCCGATTAGGATGAAAAAATTAAGATAAATGTTTTAAATTTAAAAAAAAAAATTTTTTTAAATTTTTTAATTATTAGTTGTTTTTGTTTGGCTGCATGTCTAAGTTAACAAATAAAAATTAAAAACTCGTGATTTTTTTTTATATTTTTATTTTTATTCCCAATATTTCGGTTAGCAACGCTTACCATCTTCAGGGGTCTAAATATTTAAATACATAAAATAAGTATTATTAATATTAAACAAAAAACAAGACATAATTTAACAAAGATAATTACATGTAAACAATTAAAAAAATAATAACAAAACTTCACAAAAGCACTTGTTTCTCTGAATATAAGATTTTCTTAACTAAATCTAGGTTTTTGATCGTCTGTTTTTGTTTATTATTTGTCTGTATATGTGAGCACAGTTTTCAGTATCTTGTCGGTAATTGAGACGAAGTTCTGGGTCAGTATCTATAATATGTAGCATCATTAGCGTAAATCTCCTTGAGTAATTTCTCTCTTCTTGTAATATTTGTACACCTTCGAAATGTGGTTTATGATTTGTCAGCGTACAATGGGCTGCTAGCGCAGTTTTTTGCTCAATAGGCTTGTCACTAGTTTTTTGGTCAGATTTATGCGAAGATATTCTTGTCTTAAGTTTGGTTTTTGTCGTCCCAACGTATACTTTATTGCATTTATTGGACACGGAATTTTATATACCACATTTGACTTTGGTTCCTTTTTAATTTTCGATTTCGTCTTACTAAGCAACTGATTCGCAGTGTTGTCCGTTCTAAATGCTAGATCAAAATGTTCTTCATCATAAATATCGGAGTTTTTCCATCTTTCAGAAAGTCCAGAAATATATGATACGCTTTTATATCTTTTTGGTTTTGTTGCATGTTGTTTCTTGCATGTTCTATAAGATTTTTAATTGTCTTTGTTGGGAAGTCATTCATGCTTAATATATTAGTTATTTTTGCTATATTATTTTTATGAAATTCCGTGCCACTTATTTTCAAAACTCGTCGTATAAAATTTGATGCTGTATTTATAATTATTCTTCTAGGGTGCTTGGAATAAAAATTGATCAATCGTGCCGAGGCTGTTGGTTTTTGATACCAGTTTACTTTTAAATGGTTCCCTTTTCTTATGGTAATCGCGTCTAAGTATGGTAGTTGGTTATGGCTTTCCTCCTCCATGGTAAATTGTATTTGTTCATTTAATGAATTTAGTTTTATGATGGTGTCATTTATTCTGTCCTTTTTTAATATTGCGAATGAGTCGTCTACGTATTTCATCATTATCCTCGGTTTTTCGTCGATTTTATCTAGTGATATTGTCCAGAAGTTGTTTCATGACAATGTCAGCTTATAATGAATTGATGGAAGTTGATAATGAAATTGTATTAAAAGTAGAGTAAGTAGTTTTCATGATTGTAAATGTAGAATAAGTAGTTTGAAAGAGTCAAATGAACATTTAATACACAGAAAAAAATTATTTTGAGTTTCAGTAACAAATTTTAGCAATTGAAACAAAAATTTGTTTAAAACTCGGCCTAATAAAAAAATTTGTAATAATTTAATTGAAAAAAATTTAAATCTTTTCAATAAAAAAATGTGGTATTAAACAAAAAAAAATTAATAAATATTTGAATTTAATTTTAAACAAATAAATTTACCAAATCAAACATTTGTTTTATTAATCTTTGTTTATAAAATCAAAAAAAATTTTTTTCAAGACAATAAAATATATATGTATTTAAAAATAAATTTAAAATCGAAAACAAATTAATGAAATCAGCTAAAAATTATTTTGTAAAACAATCTTTATATATAATAATAAAAAAAGTTGCATTGCGTTAGTAATTGTAATTCTTTGTAATGCGTTACCCGATTTTGTTTCTGCAAAGTTCACGTGAAGGTGACGACAATACCAAGGTTTTTATTATTATTAACGGTCTTCAAATGTGTATTGGTTCATGAGTTATAGCCATTTTAGTGAACACTGCATTCATTCCGAAACATGTGTTTTTTTTTTTTTTTTGCATAGAAATTTGACTTAAGATTTTGAAACCATCGGTTTTGTATATTTAAACCGAAAATGGAAAAACAAGAAATGTTGTGTACCACAGAGCATTACAATAAAAACAATTTATCACTGATTTAAATGAATCGAATTGATTTCTTATTTTCTTTTTTGCACTACGAAGTGTGCAAATTTACTGAATGAAAACAATATAATATATAGCATTTTTGTTAAATGTATAATTTTTTTAAAGCTTTAACCCCAATTTCATCAAGTTCAGTTAAAACTTACTAGTACTTCAACTTCAAGTCAACAATATGTTTTGACAGCTATAACTGATAGTTAATTATAACTGAATTTTGAACTTGGTGAAATTGGGGGTAAGTCGAATAAACAAACCAAATGTATGTGTCCGTTGAAATTAAAAAAAAACGGTCATGTTTAGTGTGTAATTCAGCTTATATTTTAAAATTTTTTCAACAACTCGAAGATTTATATTAATTTATTGGGTATGTTCTAGAAATCAAAATGAAGTGAAATTGAAATCGAACGATAACTTAAATTCAATTATTTACAAAATGACCGTAGTTTTAAAGAATGAAATAGATAAAATGAATTATTTTGATGAACTTTCATTGCAGGGTCATTTTTAAAATTTGCTCGATTTTTAATCCACTTCATTTCGATTTCTAGAACACGCCCGCATTTTTTAGTAAAATAGTTCATGCGTTTCCCTCTTAAAAATGAGCTTGGTTTAAAAATATTGTACGAAGGATAAATCTAATAATGTTAAATGTAACAGTACCCATGTTCTGTAACTTTAGTGAGAACTTCTCGCATCGAAAAGATGTGAAACAAAATATTCCATCTTTTCTCGAAAAGTGAGAAAAAAGTGTGTCTGTAACTTATGTCGAAAACTTTAAAAAGAGATTACGTCGTTACGTTATAAAAGTCATAACATTGCACTCGAAGCCGATGTGACATAGCAGACGTTGAGGACGCCAGTCACACATATAGTTAACGGCGACCAAAATTTACTAAAATTGAAAAATTTTCAACGACGGCGGCGAAAATACAACCGTCGGCCATGCCAAATAATGTAAAGTGCGACTTTAATGTTTGTTGTTTGTAAACGAGCTTTGAAAAAATTCCTATATTATATAAAAATGGTAAAAGAAAATAATAAAACAATAAAAAAAGGGCCAAGAACATAATTTTATTATTACTATTCTTTGCAATTTGCATTTTTAGTTGTTTTTTAGTGTTAAAATTTTTTTCTCGCCCCATTTTTATTCGTGAGTTTTTTTGACAGTCCAAAGCGGGAACTTTTCTCACCAAAATGTTACAGACACACTTTTTCTGTAAATTGGCGAGTAATTTCCTTGCGTGACAGCTTGTACTCGCCAAAAAAAGTTACAGACACAGTTTAGTGAGAAAAACAGCTGTTTGTTTCAATATACGGCATTTTTGTTCTATTTCACACATTTCAATCGAAAAGTTTCTCGACACGAGAGTTACAGAACATGGGCACTGGTGTCCAAAAATGTATTAACGTAAATGTTATCCAACAACTACGGATGGAATGTCCCTGAATAGTTTCAAAAAATCCAAAGTTATATTGGCTCTTTTGAAACCTAAGTGCCCAAAAGTGACTCAACAGTTTGGAGCTACTTTGACAAGTTTTATTAAAAAAAATTGTTTATTTACTCAAGTACTATTTTTTCTAAAATTATAAAAAAAAAATTTCGTAATGTATAAAATTTCTGGATTTAGAATTATTCGATTAATCGTTTAATCGAAAAAAATAAAACCCCATTAATTGAATACCCTTATATGTACATTAGGGTGACCGTTATTTTTTTTTTCGTATTTTCACTTGGGAAACCCCTTAGATTGATTCCAAATTAGAAAAAAACAATATATATAAAATTTTAGATCGTTTGCATAGTTATTAGGCGTGCCTTGAGCCCACAAAGTTTGCTAAAAATGCTATTTTTCTCACTATGGGTGGCTTTAAGTGTTCATAACTTCAGTAATATTTATTTTAGAGAAAAACCTTATTCACAAATATTCTAGGGCTATATCTTATGAACAATGTTGCTCTGTATTAGTTTTCTTTAACATTAATATTTAATCCAGAAAAAACCAAATTAAAAAATAACACCGAAATTTTCACATATCTTCGCATTCTTTGCCTGGTGATTACACTACGTGACAAATTTTCAACAAAGTCGTGACCAAATTAATTTGGCAACTAATCTTTATGTAAAACTTTCCCCTGAATCCGAATATGAAGACAGAATTGTCAAAAGTGGAACAGTTTTTGAGATATTCCAAAATAACCGTTATTTGTGTTTTTAAACAAGATGATGTGACTGAAATGCAAATATCTTTAAAAATTTTGAACGGACTATGTATTTCTTTCTTTTTATTGAGAGGTTATAAAATTACTTACTTTGTGGGCTCAAGGCACGCCTAATAACTATAAAAACGATCTAAAATTTTATATATATTGTTTTTTTCTAATTTGGAATCAATCTAAGGGGGTTCCCAGGTGAAAAAACGAAAAAAAAATTGTCCATATAACTTGCGGTCACACTAATGTACATATATATATTCTTCTTATTATAAGAAAGAATTGGTTAATTATAGATAGAACTACAATTTTAAAACTAATTTTCTTTATGACTTAGAATTCACATCCAAATTTATATATCGTCACCTTAAACGCAAAAATTCCTAACAAACAAATAATTAAAAATCGACTTCTTCATTGATTCTGGTGTATTGCATCCACACAAATATCAACAAGAAATGTTATTGACAAAAAACTAACGGTCCTATCTACAAAAGATGATATGATAAACGCTAAACGACCTAACTAGCAGTTTGTATATTATGCAAAATTTTTAATGGTCAAAACAACAGTAAGTAAAGAAGAAAAATTAATTATAAACAGTTTAATGTAACTTATCAATTTATCTTATTAACTAGTTTTTTGCTTCTCCTGTAAAATTTTCAAAATGTTAGAATGTTGCCTTAGTGCAAAACGCTCTATCTAAAATGTTGCATATTATACATACTGCTAGTTAGGTCTTTTACCGTTTATCATATACACGTTTGTAGATAAGGCCGTTTGTATTTTATACCCTCCACCACAATTATTTGTGAAGAGGGTATACAAAGTTTGTCATTCCGTGTGAAGCTTTTTTATTTTTCATCTCAGACCCCATAAAGTATATATATTCTGGCTGCTTGAGTAATTCTAAGTCGATTTAGCCATGTCCGTCTGTCTGTCCGTCTCTCCGTCTGTTGAAAACACGCTCACTTTCGAAAAACTCAAAAGAAATAAACAAACTAGGTGTCAAATTGCTTGTAGTTATCCTAAGCAGTTTGGGATTGAATTTCAGCAAAATCGGTTCAGTAGGACCAGAGCTATGAATCAAAATGTGGAACCACCACCTTCAAAAACTTGATAATTTTGTTACAAAAACTAACATAAATGATGCAAAAATGCACGGAATGACATAAGATTTTGCACAAGTCCGTTTTATTCGACTAGAAATGACACTGTTAAATTTCGCGAAGGTCGGTCTATAATTTACCCTAAGCCCCATATAAACACTACTCCCGGAAAACAGTTTAGTACGCCTAAAACCGTAAAAAATAATGCAATCATAACAAATTTTGGCTCGTCACAATTTTATAGGACTATAAATGATACTGTGAAATTTCGTGAAGATCGGTACATAATTTACCCTAGGCCCCATATATGCCCTACTCCCGGAAAACAGTTTAGTCTCCTAAAACCATAATTAATAACAAATCGTCACAGTTTAAGATAATAATAATAAAAAGACATCATACAGATATTACTCCTTAAACATTCGAACTGTCGGTGGAGGGTATCAAAGATTCGGCACAGCCGAATATAGCACTCTAACTTGTTTTTCTTCAAATGCTTTTCTTATGACATTTACTATTTGATGAGTCTGTTCGATTGTGCTGTGTTTTCTTCTAAATCCGAACTGATGGCTTGGAATACATCTATTTTCACTTAAAATCGGTGTTACTTTTGAAACTAATAATTTCTCAAACAGCTTTGACATATTTGATAATAAGCTGATAGGCCTATCTGACTCAACTTTTGTATGATCTTTACCTGGCTTCGGTATCATGGTAACTAAGGAAACCATCCATTTTTGAGGATAGTATTCAAGGCGTATAAAAGCATTAAAAATAAAAAGAATAATTTTTTTTGCTGTGCGAGGTAGCTCTAAAAGCATTTTATTACTGATTTTATCAATACCAGGTGCCTTCTTAGTGTTTAAGTCACAAATAGCCTGTTCGATTTCTCTTATCTCAAATCTGAGGGGAATAGCTGCTCTAGCAGCAACAGGTGGTAACTCGACCGCAATATTGTGAGATATATTTGGTGTAAATACGTTTTCAAGTGACTAACAAACAGATTTCCTTTTTCAATATCGTTTCTTGCCCAACTACCATTCAAGTTTCTTAATGGTGGCTTAGATATAACTGGTCTTTTTAGATTTCTAGCTGCACGCCATAATGAGTAGTCAGATTGTGGAGTTGCATCAAGTTCCTTACGATATTTTTCTAGAGAAGCCGTTTTCTGAGTCTGCAGTAACTTTCTTAGCCTTTTTGTGTACTCTTTTAATAAATTCTTAACTTGCGGGGATCTGCACAGTTGCCACTCTCTTCGAACTCTCCTTTTTTCAGTCAAGAGCCGGTCGACATCTGACATTTATCATTTTTAATTTTTTTGGGGGTAACGCTGGAATGTTGAACAGCTAGTTTAAGATAACTGTCAAAGTTAACAATAGAGAGATCCACATTCTCCGGTGTACTAAGCGGAATATTTTCTAGGCAATGGGCACTGAGAAATTTTTTATATTTTAACCAATTTATTTGTGTGGCTGACGTCGCTAAGTAACATGACGGAGATACAATTCTATTTGGGTTCGATATAGTAACAATTGTAGGTATGTGGTCGGATGATAATTCTAAGGAAGCTTCAACATGAATCGTTTCTGTGGGGATGTTTTTAACCACGCCAAAGTCAATAACATCTGGAATTTTTTGCTGATCAATAGGCCAATATGTTGGTTGTCCGCTCGCGACCACGTTTAAACCCATTTTAGAGATTGTGTTAAACAAAACACGACCTTTTGGTGTTATATGTCGTGACCCCTAGAAGGTATGTTTAGCGTTATAATCGCCAGCGGCGAGGAAACAGGGTTCTAATGATTTATAATATTTATAATATAGGCTTTCTGATATGGCAAATCTAGGTGGAGAGTATAAAGAAAAAATTACTAAGTTTTGATTTAGCTCTTCAACACAAATAGTCGTTGCTTGCAGATAATCTTCACAATGATCAAACATTAAGTAGTGTTTGATTCGGGCTTTTATACAAATGGCAGAGCCTCCACAAGCTCTATCTCGAGGGTCCTTAGTATCATATATTATATAACCATTGATTTTAAACGTATTTCTTGAGATCAAGTGAGTTTCAGAAACCAACATGACATCAATTTGTTTATTTTTTAGAAAGTATTCTAATTCATTTGTATGTTGGCGGATGCCGTTTGCGTTCCAAAAACAGATTTTTAAACAGTTCATGGCTTGTTAAGTACAGCTTGCGATAACATCGATTGCATTCTTAGAATTTCCTGCATCATATTACCCATTGTGTTCGTAAAGTTATTAACTGTTTGCACTTATGTTTCCATGGTTTTTTCAAGACGACTTAAATTAGAAACTGGAGTTTCTTCATTAATTGGCGAAGCACCTTGCATTGGCACATGGTTTGATTTTAGAATGTTATCGTAGGAGGTTCTGTTATTATTGGGCTGTGGAGCCTGAATGTCATTAGTGTTTAGCTGATTTGTTACCTGCTTTTGAGGGGAATTAGTTTTCGGTCCAACCGACTGCTTGACGATAGTGTATACAGGGCATCCTTTATAATTGGCTGTGTGATTACCGCCACAATTGCTATATTTTTTAACGTTGGGGTCATTTTTAGATTTATCGCAAAGAACTGTACCATGTAATTCACCACATACTACGCAAACAGGGGGTAAGTAGCAGTATGCCTTAGTATGACCATATTCCTGGCAGTTCAAACACTGAACGGGTCCATTTCTTTTGTGCGGCTCCTCTATTGTGATTTTTCTGTCCAGTGTATATTTTAAACTGTAAATAGGGTGCGTTTTGGTTTTTCTTAGCTTAACGTCCCACGGCTCCAACTCCACTCGAAATAGTGGTTGGGGATTTTTTTCCCTATTTTTAATATTTACCACATGTTTTATTTTGAAGCCTTTTTCTTCCAAGAAAGTTTTTATTTCTGCTGGGTCCACATATGTGTCAATTCCCTTAATCACTACCTGAAGGCCTTTGCTGCTCTTCAGTTGGTATGTATAAAAACTTTTTTAGTTCTTCAAATTTGTTTATTATTTTGCGAAAATCATTCTCATGATTGACTTGTATTTTTGTCTCGTTTATACTACCACGCTTGATATCCGCTACGTAAAACGAATTTTTACCTATCACTGATATCAAACTCTTTATGAGCTCATTTGAAAATATTAAGCCAAAAAGTGACAGTATTCTTATTTACAAAAAGAAGCATTACAAACGAAAAATAAAACAGTTTCTCAAGTTATTGCATCAAAAAATTAACACATGAGATGCCAAGCAACTGCATTTACCAACGTTCCCTTTATCAATAACTTTTTAGATAAAAACTGTATCTTGAAGTATTGGTTTTATTAGAAACTACTTCGAAATATCTTTCGCATGATGTATTAAAAATTCTGCTTTATTAGCCCGTTAAGAGCCAATTTCAAAAACTTCAAAACTAAAAATTTTTTCAATATATATATATTCAAACATAGTATGTTTAGGAAAAAACATTTCAAGCTTTAATATACCATATTTTTAGTAACTCCATCATATAAAATTTTAAATTTTTAAAGTTAAAAAATTATATTTTTGAAAATAACTCAATGTATTTATAAGTTTAATTAAAGGAATATATGTGTTAATAATATGTACATTATTAATAAGTGTTCCTCAAGGCCGAAAACCCGCAATACAGAAAAACTTTATTAAGCAAATGTCTAAAGGCCTCGTTACTCTTACGTAAACGTATTCGTTGCGGATCAGCTGTTCCGTTTTCCTTACCAAGCTTATGTGTAAATAGGTACTCACACGTAAACGTAACGTTGCGTTGCGGATGAACCTGATAAAATTAAAATTTCTCTCCGTTTTTACGTATCAGCTGTTAAGAATTTTATTTTTGTTTTCTAGCAGTGTTGTCAACAAAACTTATTAACCAGCGGTTTACTTTAAAATTTTGTTAATGAAATTCTCATCAAAACATTAATTTAAATTTGGTGTCATGAAATCCAATGTTATGGGTTTTTTGTTTGAACTGAATTAGGTGTCACAGAAAACAATGTTGTCGTATTTTTATTGAAAATAAACCAAGCAGCTTACAGCTCTTGTTTTTTTTATCGGAAGTAAATATTGTTGTTAAAGCTTTATTTTTTATTTTATTTTATTCAAAAGTGAGATTATTTCCATAGATGGAAGTAAATAAAATTGATAAATAGTTAAAATAGTATTTTTTGCATGTTTCCGGCAGTCTCCGGCAGCGGGCTGCTGCAAATTTGCAAAAGCCTTTTTCTCAATTTTCTATGGTCATTTTATTTATTTATAAGTTTAAACACCAAATATATTTGTATTTTTAATAAATTCGCTTTATATATTTACAAAACAATAAAATTACACGAATATAAACAAAAATGCAACATGAAACAGCTGATTCTATTATCGGTTTTATTATAAAATAAATACAGTAGTTTTCCGGTTTAACGAACCTTCGATTTAGTGAACATCGCATTTAACGAACACCCAAATTTTTTCTACTGAGTACCTTATATAACGAACAAAAATTTTTATTTTGTACTCGGTATAACGAACAAATGTAAAATTAAATATAAAACATAATTGCTACCACAAAAATAACTAAAAAAGAATGTAAATAAAAATGTACCGTTAATTTTCTTCTTTTGACGGATTTGTTTAATAGCATTTCAGAGTCAGGTGTGTGAAGTAATTTGTGTTAGAAACATCAAAATAGGTAAAAGAAATAGATTGTTCTTAGCGGATAAAGTTAAAAATCAGTAATTTTGGGTATCGCAATAGAAGAGCTTTAAAGCAAGGTGAATTCCCAAGAATGGTAAACTAACTTTTTCAATGGTTCCTTCCTCATGCAACGCAATTGTCATATTCTTTGTATTAACTATTAATTTTTATTAAATGGGATTAACAAAACAAAATAAGTAGCTCAAATTTAATGCTCTTGAGAGAGCTTCAAGAAGAAGCCATTAAGAGAAAGTATTAAATTACTTTATGAATTTTTCTTTTACTTAAATGTATATTAATAAAATATGTTTGTTTTCTTTTAATAAAATATTAAAAATACTACGTATACTTTGAGTTTTGAATAAAATAGAGGACGTTATTAATTTTTAACTTAGAACTGGATATAACGAACAATTCACTTTAACGAACAGGCCTGACAACAATTAGGTTCGTTAAATCGGAAAACTACTGTATTTGCATACATTTTAGAGAATGCAAATTGAAAAATATCAGCGCATAGTTCCGAATATTCGCCTTAACCAAATTATATTAAATAAATATATTATTTTGTTTTATTTGAAGTTTCTTTTTTTATAATTATTTTGAATTGTTTAAGCTTGAGGTCTTTTTTAAAAACTATATTATATTTAGTTATTTTTCTCAATATTTCGCTAACCTTTGGTTAGCATCTTTAGGAAATTAAATTAAATTTACAATAAAAAATTATAAAAAAAATTTTTTTTTGTCAATTTTTACTTATACACATATTGTTTATATCAAGCTTTATTTAAAGAGATATTAGTAATGGCTTAAAATATTTTAAGGTCCATAACTCTAAAGCGAGATCCTCAGGCGCAATAAAAACTAGATAAAAAATTTTATTTTTTAAAGCAATTTCAGTGCTGTATATGTAAATATATATTTATAACCCAGCAAAAACTGTACTTACAATCCTACTTTTAATGACTTCAAGAATTCATTACTTTGTAGCTTTATTCGCCACTTTTTGGATTATTAGTTATATATTAAATAATAACTTTATTATTATATCTTAAATATACAGAACAATTTATATTTTCATTATGACAATAAAAATGTCATTATAGTCATAAAACATAGTTTTTTAATGCAAAAACTACACTGCCCCGGTAGACTAGCTGGTAGAGAGCTAGTCTATCTGCACCGAGGTTGCGGGATCAAATCCCGCCAGAGACAGAAAAAAAAAATAAAAAATAAAATAAAATAGAATAAGAAAAAATAAAAATAAAATAATTAAAAAAAAAAAATTAGAAAAAAATAAAAAAATTTTTACTTTATTGACTTTGTGTAACTATATATTTTTATAAAAATTTTAAGTATAAAAAAAACATATTATTTTTTAGATTATAATAGGCTAAATTATAAAGGATTACTTTTGGGACATCTCGAACAAAAATAAGTACTTCTTCTAGTAGAAAAATAAGTAGTCTGTTCGTCAAGTTCTCATTATTTTTCTGCTTTTTTTGTAAGCAAAGTTTTTGCTGGGAAAGTAATTTACTTTTTTGTAGAAAAGCGCCGATATCGTTATGTATTGGCGTTTTTAAACAGGAATGTTAGCAACATGATTTGGAACAAGACTGTGAGCAAAATCAAAACAAATAATAATTTACATACATACATACATATGTACGAGTACACACATACACTTCAACACCATATGATACGTTTACGTATTGTTAGTAACTACCAACATTTCAAGTCGACCGCAACGTTTACGTATCCGCAACATTTACGTAAGAGTAACGAGGCCTTAAGGGTTAAATAATTATTGTTATAGCGACATAATTTAAAGCTAAGAAAACTTTGTGAAAAAATTGGCTAATCGGTATGCTTTGAACGCCATGTGAAACACACTTTGAAGCACTTTCAAATAGTTCCCATATTTCACAGATTTATTTTATTAAATAGATATGGTTAAAGTATCACTATGCGACAGTCAAAATCGGGATGGGATGAAACCAACGGGAAATGTTATATCGGTAAAAAAAAGAAGTTATACGTGTCCCGGCGTTTCGCTGGGTCACGTCTAGGAACCGAGATATATCGATTTGAAGTTAGTAACTATCATATAGGGGAAATTGTCACCTTTGCACAGTGGCCGAAATACCCAATCTAGCGTCGCTTTAGCGAAATTTTAAAATTAAGAATTTGGCAAGCTTTATTTGCAATTTTGAAAATTTAAACCTCAACGGGTTTTTTCTGTTTTCTTTTTTGTTTTGTTCCTAATATTCGCACAGCTGTGATCATTCAAACTTTACACATGTTTCAGCAAGTGCAATAACTATTTTTGAGCTTTTTTCAAGTGCAATTTTGTTGACAGCAAAAAATTAAATATTTAATTTTAATATAAGATTTGGGATTTCATTTTTATTAAAAGGTATGTATTAAATAAAAAAAAATAGTTTTGTGATCTTTGATTGTTTGTTTTAGTGCTGAACAGTGGAAAAAGAAAATGTCCTTTGTGAAAGTGTTTTTAAATATTAAATCCAATTTTGTGTGGAATAAAAGTAGGGTGGATTCGACCGTATTCGGTTCACTGTTTGTATAGTTTGTTTAAATGGGTTGTTATCTATGTCAAGTTCAAATATAGGCTGCAAGTTCTTGCAAAGTTTTTATTTTTTCGTTTTTTAGTTACAATGGCCGAATCTAAACGCACCCTTTTTTTAATATGGTTGAAAATCATATATTTTCAAATGTCATTGATCGCTCAAAATATAGCGAAGAACAATACCACCAAATTCAGAAACAATTGTGAAATTTTATTGGCAAGCTTATACAAAAGTGGAAAGAATTTCACAGAGTTTTGGCTGTATTTGAAGAGCGAAATAAGCTGTGGTTGGATGAAGACATTATTTTCCCTAATCCAGCAGTTGCTCAACGTAAAGAAAAACCGTTTTCAGAGCGCACAAATAAGACTCAAAAAAAAAATTTCATCAATTGCCAATGAAACACCGAACCAAGAGTTAATGGTAGCGGCGAGCGTGAGTCTTTACAAAGCTGGAAAAAGAAGTGCGTCGCAGGTTGTTTCAAAATTATGTTTAGAATTTGCAATAGCTACAAAAATGCTTAAATCTGTAGACTCTGAACCAAAAACACCTATTCCGTATACAACTGAGGAAGCCTTAGCTCTTTATATTGATGGTGGATACAGACTAATGCAATATGGTGCCAAAGAACGAAACTGCAATATTTATCTAAGCTACGATATTTTGACTAAAACTAAAACAGAGTGTTACCCCAGTGAAATACACGTAACTGAACGTTCAGCCGAAGTTGGCTTGCAAAGTCTACATACAAACACTGGAAATACCGCCAGAATGTTTTTCGAGCAGCCAACCTTGGCCTCTATAGTAACTGGCGTACAAGTGGAAATTATAAAAAGGTTTGGTATAATATTGCGTACAATGGCATGTGGCTATGCAGTTAACGTAAAGGCTTTTCGCATATATGCCTGGGAAACAGCAAAAATATTTGTTCCCGAATACCCTTGGTTTTATATGCCTCCATCAGTACATAAAATATTAATACATGGAGCAGATATTATTGAAAAAGTTTCCCTACCAATAGGAATGATTTCAGAAGAGGCACTTGAGGTAAGAAAGAAAGATTTTCGCTGTTATAGGCTGAACCACACCCGAAAAGACTCGAGATTGCACACAATGGAAGACTTACTTCACGCTCTATTGGTTTCGTCGGATCCTTTCATTACATCTAAATCAAAAAGCACCTCGAAATACTCCAAAAAACACATCAAAATAGATAATGAGGTCAAGCAGCTTCTGTTAAATATAAATGACCTACCTGACAGCATTAATTCTGAAAGATCCGACTCTGAATAGTTTTTTTTTTTCTTTATTATTTATTTTTTTCTAAACTGTAAAAAAAATATGAAGCAGAACCCTTTTTTACAAAATTTTACTAGTGTAATAAAAAAAATATTCTTACATTTTAAAAATTCATGGTAAATATGACCTTTGACCCTTTACAAACAAATCTTGATGGACACCATTTTAATAGAAACTTCATTAGCTTTAAAATGAGATATTGTTTATTGTCGTTGCTTAAAAATTGAGAAAGATTTAGCGAACAACGTTGAACTACTTAGGAAAGATTTTGATGATTTTTCAACTTTTCATGACCTGGTATCTCCGGAACCATTTGGTCCACCAATCCCAAATTTTTATATTTGTCTTAACCATGTAGAATACAATTTTCGTACCGAATTTCGTCAAGTTTGGAGAGGGTCAGGTCCAAAATGCCTATTTTATTGGTTGGTTATATATGGATCTACCCATATACTTTAAAAAACAAACAATTTTTAAAATTTAATGAATTGGTTTTATTTAAATATATATAAATTAAAAAAAAAAAAAAATCATTTACAATTTTTTATGTTTTTGGAGTTATTAACAAAGCGCCGCTAGATTGGGTATTTCGGCCACTGTGCTTTGGTGGTCTTTTTTTTTGAGAACCACTAGTCCGATTTTGCTGAAACAAATTTAAAATTAAGAATTACAATTCCTTTAATCTGTTCATACAACGTTTCGCTACATAAGCAGCAGTTTCGCAGTTATAAATAAATGTATGAATAAAAAAAATATTTTTTGCCCAAAAAATTTAAATTTTTTATTTTCAATTCAAAAAAAATCCAAAACGGTAAAAAAAGTTTCAAGTCCTATTACTTTCACGTAAAGGCACATAACCTTTAAATAAAATGAGACATAGATCATGAAAATCGATGGACTCGTTTCGCTTTTATTCACAATTAAGTGAAGGTATCTCATTTTGACAAGAATATTGATTTTATGTTTCAATGAATTTGGATAATATTTATTACATATTATTTATTATAATTATTACAGTATAACCCGGTTAATTACCCCACGCTTAAATGCCTTTCTCGGTTATTTACCTTGAGTTTTAAATCCCCGTTTCATTTCTTCCATTTTTGAAACAAAAATCCACGTTTAATTGCCTTACGCTTAATTACCCAATTCGGGTAATTGCCTTAAAAAATAAAATCCAAAAACAAAATTACACCTAAATTTCACTCGTTTAATTGCCTCAGTACTATTTGACAACAACACAGCAAGTAACACAATAGTACCAAAATATGACTTATTTGAAAGCAAAATTTTCCACAATTTCATATTTGCATTAAAATAAAATGTATTCTGTGCTCACCAGAATAAAGTTACGTTATGAGGTGCTGACTAATATCTAGAAACACCAAGCCACTAAACAGTGGCTCTAAAGCACCTTTAAATTCCTTTGATTTCATGAGCTTTCGTATATCCGGCCCATTCAGAACACCTTCCTTCAATTTTGCTTCGCTGATTCGTGGGAAAATATTTTCCAAACAATCAAGAATTTTCGGTTGCTTCACAATGGCCTTGATAAAATTTTTTAATATTCCCAGTTTCATATGGAGAGGGGGCATGAGGACGCTCTCCATTGGCACCAGTAGATCATTTACGCAGTTGTGTCCTTTCTCCGTTGGATCTCGAGCAAGCCAGTCATGCGTTTCGTATTGGTTTCCTTTAAATAGGGTATCCCAAAGACACAAGAAACACATGTTTTTCGTATAGCCTCCTTGGAGACCTCTTAGCATCGCCTCTCTCTTCGTGTGTTCCCACATCCCTCACTTTGAAGGTCAAGGTGGTTGAAAGCAGTGCCGAGGCTACACTTGCCTACTCGTGGGACCAAAAAACTGGACATATTTAAAAAAAAAAGACAACAAGGACGCGACTCCAGGAGTCGGTGAAGAGAACGTCTCTGATAACTCAGCAGGTTCGGTGTCAGATTAAGACTTCGATTGGCTAAGAATTCACAGAGATATTCTGCTGCAGGAGAGTCAGTTAATTACAGAACTGACTCCCCAGTCGGCTCCCCATCTTGAACAGGGGCATCCGGAAGACTAGATTGTCTAACTCTGGGCTCTGATAATGAGCACGAAATAACAATGATTTCGGCTCATGATCAGGACCAAGGGGCTGGACCATCGGCTTCGGAGGTCACACTCGAGGTGGAGAGCGGATTGGCGGGTGTATCAAACAAATTGTTCGAAAGGATGTGACAGAACAGATCACATCAGAGAGCCGAACGGGCTACGAAAATGCCAAGAGTGATGTGAGAGTCTCCTTAGCCTTTCTAGAAAATATAGCTAAGAAAGACTCCTCACTGCACGATGGGTGGAATAGGCATTTGCTGAGGAAGCACCGAAAGAACGTTGCCAGATTCGAACGAATCCACGGCTCTGTCGGTGATATCCTAGGCCTTTCCTATCCTGCGGGATACACAGCAAGGGCTGCCGAGGACTCAACTACTGTCAGTAAAGACAACGAATCCTTAGCAACCCCTGCTGATGAATCCTCCAATAGAGGAGCGGACAATCAAAAGGAGGGTAAAGATTCAACACCCGGCCCTCTTAACCGTAACAGCATGGTCACGTCTAAGGGAGCTAAGCCTGTTGACGAATTACCCACTACTAGTCGCGCGATGAGCACTGGGCCTGTCTTGATAATCTCCGACAGTCACTTCCCAAAAGGAGTCACTAAAGGAATTACCGAGACAAACTAGTCAGCATCTGCAAGGAAATCGGGTGATCACCGACAGAGCTCTGCTAGGGCCCCCAATAAGGGGGTAGTTAAGAGAGTTAGGTCTGGTGATGACCAGAAACCCCCAGCGGCTAAGAGGACTGGTCAGACTGGTGTCTGCCTCTTAAGGACCCCCCCAAGGAGATCACTAAGAGGACTGGCTCAAGAGAGGACCAACTCCCCACGTCGAGGAAGCTAAGGGAGTCGTCGGGTAAGGACGGTATTCTGGCGGCTGTCATTGATCGTATGGATCCCGATGGAAGAACCAGTGTTGAGAAATGGCAGGTGCTAGAGAACAAACTACTCGACGAAATCTTTAGCGTAAAAGGAAGGCCTGACGAACTATCTGTCAAAGGGACTGACTGGGCAAAAGGAGTCAAAACTGTCAGTTGCGACAGTCAAAAAACTTTTGAGTTTTTAAAGGTTGCAATTGGCAGGTGTGGTAGCGCTTGTCCCAGAAGCCAGATTGGACGTTATACTCGCGTCTGAGTTGCTACTAAGGTCGGTAGTCACGGTGTATATACCTCCACCTATAAAACCGGTGCTGGTCATACTGGGGTTACTGGCTAACCAGAACAATGGGCTCATTACAGGCCAGTGGAAATTGATAGCTTCACTGGGTTGTAAGGAGAACCAAGGGAGAGACTTCAGGTTCGCAGTGGACCAGGAGTCTCTCAAAAAGCTGAAATCGATGGGAGGGGTTGCGGTATTCGGGTTATGGTCTATCATGTTTAGGTTTCCTAAAAATGCTGGTCCCTAAGAGGCTGAAAGTGGTGCAGATAAACTTGCACGACTATGAAGCAGCCTCAAGCGAATTAGCAATCCACCTCATCGATAACAACGTGGACGTGGCTTTAATCCAAGTTCCCTGGATTAATAAAAACCGGGTAGTTGGATTAAAGGTCACCGAGTTTGTACCCCGCTCGGATGAGAAGGTACGAACTTATATATTGGCGAGAATTGAGCACAAGTATATGATTTCTCATTCTTTCAGTAGTGGAGACCTCACGGTTGTGACAGGAGAAGCCATGAACAGAACAGTCCTGGCACTGGCATTGGTATACTTGCCATACGAGGCTACCAATCTTCCTAATGAGAAAGTACGGGAGTAGGTGGAGCACTCAGGCAGAAGCGGCTCGAGGCTGGTACTAGGTTGTGACGCCAATGCACACCATACCCAATGGGGAAGTGCCGACATCAACAAAAGAATTGAGTCTATGTTTGATTTTATTATAGCCAGCAATCTTTTTGTCTGTAACAGGGGGAATACGCCAACGTTCAGAATTATGGATAGGGAGGCAGTGATAGACATAACATTGACGAACTGTAGGGAATTAGTGGAGGATTAGAGGGTGGCTTTTGATTTTTCCTTTTCTGACCATTATAATAAGTTTGTTTTATCTTGTTTGGTTTTGTTAAGGTTTTTATAATGCTGCGCTTAGCCACAGCACGTTTTACTTCTTCTAAGCACTGTTTAGATGCTCGGTTAGAAATTGAGAACAAGATTGTTTGTTAGGCAAAAGTATTCTGATTTTTATTAGACAATTATCTGTTATTTATACTAATTTTTCTATTTACAATTTCTAAATCTTATTTTTGTTTTTCTCTTTCTATTGCTTTGTTTGACCCATTTAATTAGAACTTTTTGTTTTCATTGGTCAGTATTTGACTCAAATGTTACTCAATACTTTGTTTGAGTTGCACATGGCATGACCCAAATATTACTCAATATTTTGTTTGCATTACTATTGAGTTGCATATGGAATTGTGTGCATTGTAATATTTCAAGTGCTTTGATCCTTTGTCGAATCATAAGTATTCAAACATACTGTTTGTGTTCATGTGTGGTATGGACTATTATTTCAAGTGCCGCTTTAAATGTGTCATACATTGCTTTAGATTTTAAAAATGTTTAAAGTGTGTCACTTTTGTGTTCAAGGTTTTATGTTACAAAAGTATAATTTGTGTTCAATTTTGTCATTAATTTTTGGGTAGTTGTAATGTGTTGTGACAAACACACTTCACCATAGTCGCTTGCCCTTTAATCTGATGTTTTAGAGGTCGAAAAGGTGTCCGTATAGGAATCCGAGTAGGACGGATTGGGATTCATTTTCGGGACTGGTTCAGAGTAACCTTAGGGTTACATGGGACTGGGGGTCGACTCCGACCGGCGTGGAACGGCTGGTGTACACAGCCAAAATGGTGATGAGTTGAGAACTCAAAGGTACACTGTCAGAAGGCTGTTCAATAGAGCGAAGTATACGCGTAGGGAAGAGGATTGTAGTAACTTCGTATTGAGTTACAGGAAGTATAAGGGAGATATTAGAAGTTCGAAATGGGGTTCGTTGATTAAGTTTAATGTCTAGGTTCAGGAGAATTTTATCCAAGGACCCGGTAGTCCCTGGATTTATTCAGAGACCGGACAACTCATGGACAGAATCTGGCTCTAAATCTCTTTGTCTGCTTATGGAGACTCATTTTCCGGTGTGTGTGGATCCGGCGTCGGAAGAACAGGTTGTATGTGGTGACCCCTTCTTTAGGTCGGGCTCTTGGAAAGGGTAACATGGGCGGTTAATACCTTTGGGTCTTAGAAATCGGCGGGACCGAATGGTATCTTTCGGGCGATGCTACATAATATCGGGAAATCATCACTCCTGCTGTTGGTGGAACTGTTTAGGATATGTGTGCTGAACGGGTACATTCCAAGAGGGTGGAGGGAGGTCAGGGTAGTTTAAATACCCAAGGTGGGTAGAACCGCTCACTCTAAACCCAAAGATTTTAGACCAATCAGCTTATTGTATTTTCTCTAGAAGACGTTAGAAAGACTGATTGATCTACATCTGAGGACGAAGATTGACGACAACTACAATAATGCCTGAACACTCTTCGCAACAAATTGAGACAGAACCATTAGTCTGCAGTAGAAGGCTATTTAAACAGCCTAGATGCCACAAAAAACTCGAATAATAGCTTATGGAAGGCTGTACGGCATATGAAATGCCCTATGACCCAAGAATCTCCATTAGGACTGGAAACCCGCACTTGGGCCAAAAGCACAAATGAAAAATTAAACGCCTTCGCGGGCCACCTTGAGAAAGTTTCCACGCCACATGATTCCTGATTCCTGATAAGGTTAACCATCTAATAAAATTTAAAATAACTCAAGTAAAATCTGCAATAGATGCGGACCTGACCGCATCACAGGGTCAATGATAAGAAACTTACCATCGTCTGCTTCAAGAATCTTGTGCTCATTTTTAACGCGATATTACGAGTCGGATACTTCCCATCCTCATGGAAAAGGTCTATAATTGTTATGATTCCCAAGCCAGGAAAAGATGCTAGCCAGGTTGCGTCGTACAGACCGATTAGCTTATTATCAATGATATCAAAGCTTTTCGAATCAATATTCGTTTTAAGTCGTGTTCATTGAGGATGAGGAGTTATCTAAATGAACACGACATCATCCCGGATCACCAGCTCGGATTCAGAGCGAAACATGGTACAATATAACAAGTGCATAGAATTGTCACCCTAATTAGATCAGCGTTTGAGAAAAAGCAATACTGCTTAGCGCTGTTTATAGACATTTCCCAAGCATTTGACAAAGTTTGGCATGATGGGCTACTCATCAAAATAACACGAATGCTTCCTCAAAACACTCACAAGCTTCTGGAGAGCTATCTAACAGGCAGAACATTCAGTGTAAGGCCGCAAGATAAATACTCCCCCCTCAAGAAAATTACTGCCGGTGTCCCCCAAGGCAGCATATTAGGACCGCTACTATATATATTATATACACAGCGGATATGCCAACAAACCTGAGCACGCATACCTCTACATTTGCAGACGACACAGCATTTATTTGCGTTAACCATAACCCAAAAGTCGCATCGCAAAATCTACAGTCTCACATCAACGAACTAGAGGCCTGGTTGTACAAATGTAAAGAAAAGGTTAATCCGGCTAAATGTGCTCACTTAACTTTCAATCTCAGAAGACAAATAACGGATATGAAACTTAAAGCTGCTCAACTACATTGGCTCCTAGGTCGAAACTCAAACTTGTCTTTAGACAACAAGATTCTCTTATACAAGTCCATCATAAAACCAATATGGACATATGGCATCCAATTATGGGGTACTGCAAACATCCAAAAGCTTCAAAGAAGGCAGTCTAGAATATTACGACAAATTGTCTGCGCCCCATGGTATATACGTAATGATATTATCCACAGAGATCTCAACATCCAAACTATCCAGGAGGAAATTAAAAAATATTCAATTAGCTACATAGATAAACTAATGGCCCACTCTAACTATCTCGCTCGGGGTCTGCTTCAGTTCGAAGGTCACCAGAGTCTAAAAAGAACCGATACTTTGAGCCTAACTAGAAAATTTGAATACAGCAGTTGGTGGTTACATTGGTAACAACTAATAAACAACAAGTAGAATTAAGATTTGAGTACATATTGAAAATTTCGATAAGAAAGATTCAATAATAAAAATAAATCAAGTATAGCAAACAAAAAAAAAAGAAGATTGACGCCGGTATCATCAGCGGCGCTCAACACGCCTATCTTAAGGGAAGATCTGTTGAGAGTGCGCTACATGATGTGGATGACTATGTGGAGCGGGGATTGCGAAACAAGGAATACACCTTGGCGGCATTCCTGGTTATAGAGGGCGCCTTTAACAATTTGACGATAGAGGCTGTTAGGCAGGCACTGGTGGATCTGGTTGTTCCGTTGTTCTTGGTCGAGTGGATAACTATAATGCCCAGCAGCAGAGCTATTCACTCGGAATGGGGAAACGAAAGTTTAAGGAAATTGGTGACTAGGCGGACCCCGCAGGGGGGAGTACTCTCTCCTTTACTATGGCTCTTGGCCGTCAATGTCGTTCTGGGACTTTTTGACAAAATTGGTCAGAAGGTCGCGGCCTACGTGGATGATGTAGTTATATTGGTGTCGGGCAAGTTTCTGACAAGCGATGTCATGCAAGGGACACTGGCTGAACTGTCGGCATGGGCGAGTGAGAAGGGACTGGGGGCTTATCCGGAGAAGACGGAGTTGGTTCCTTTTACTAGGAGGTACAGGCTGGAGTGTTTAAGGCTACCGCTACATGGGGGAGTGGAGCTTAGACTATCTGGTAGTGCTAAATATCTGGGAGTTTTTCTGGACAGCAAGCTGTCTTGGGGAACAAATAATCAGGAGAGACTTAAGAGAGGTCTCAATGCCTACTATGCTTGCAGACCATCGATAGGTAGGAATTGGGGACTCCGGCCGTCAATAGTGGGATGGCTGTACACTTCGGTGGCTAGACCCATTCTTACGTATGAATGCTGTGTTTGATGCGACTCATTGAGATTGGTTAGGCGAAGGAATCTTCTGTCTAAGGCTCAGAGGTGTGCTTCAATCAGCACGACAGGTGCCATGAGAAGAACTCCTCAAGCGGCCGTGGATGTCACTCTACATCTTCTGCCTATTGAGCAGTATGTGATGGGAATGGCGGCCAGGAGCCTTCTTAGACTGAGGGTGTTAGGATTGTTGGGGAATGTCACGCTGGGTCACTCACGGATCCTGGGTGAGATTGAGGCTGGTGGCTATTGCCTAGGTTTACCCGGCTCCACTGGCTATGTGAGCACTAGGGTGGATTTTGGGCGGTTGCCGGAGGTAATAGTACCTTCTAGGGAGAGCTGGTCAGGTAGGAGCAGTTTATTTAGTGGATTTGTTATTTTCACTGATGGCTCGAAGATAAGGGGCACGGGCGCAGGGGTCTACATTGAGTATCTGGACATCAGAATGTCATATGGGCTTACTGACGACTGCAGTGTTTTCAGGCGGAAGTTCTAGAGGTCTTGAGGGCCGTGGAACTGATGAGGACAATAACTGGTGAGGACAACAACAGAGGTCACAATATGTGTGGACAGCCAGGCGGCTCTTATGGCCTTAAGGGGCTGTTATGTGAACTCCATACTGGTTGATAATTGCAGGAGGGCTCTGGGGGGAGTCTTAGGAGAATATGTGTTGAGATTTTGCTGGGTGCCGGGTCACTGCGACATAGGCGGCAATGAGGTAGCTGACAAGTTAGCGAGACAGGGCTCAGATATGGAGGATCCTAACTGTGTTGAGGCGGTTAAGCCTCCTAAAGGCTTCTTTTTTAGGAGGATCATGGAATGGATTCCGGGCGCGGCCAATAGAGCCTGGGGGAACCGAACGGATTGTCGGGTATCGTGGACGCTGCGGCCGGTGCTAAGGAAGTCCGATTCGGAGTCGCAGCTGGGCAGGAGCAGGGTCTGCGTTAGGACCACGATAGGGATTATCAGGGGCCACTGCATGATAGGCAGGATGGCGGTGAGGATGGGATCTGACTTGTCGGATATGTGCGGGTTGTGTGAGGACCCGGAGGAGCTGGAGACAGTTGAGCACATTCTGTGCCACTGCCCCAGGCTACAGTGCGGCAGGCTGAGGTAGGCAGTAGATTCCTGGGTGAATTAGGGGATGTCTCGGGTTGTGGACTCGAGGGACTGTTCGGATTTGTAATGGGGATGGCCTGGCTGCGAGAGAGGAGGCTGGGAGCTGCCGCACGTAGGGCTGAGTAGGATTTCTCTCGGGTTTAGTCCGAAACTCTATTTTCCTGGCCATCTGTTGAATCTATTTATACTTTCGCTCTATATTTCACCTACTTTCCATCTATCTTTCTCTAAATAGGGCGTCACAATGTACCATATTGGTCTCTGGGTGAAGGTGTGAAGGAGACTTCACACCAGCCTTTCTACCTACCTACCGACATCTTAAATTATGATTTTTGCGATAAAATATTGTTAAAACCTGAGTTTTAAATTAAAGGAAATTTATAGAAAAGAAAATAAGAAGTGGTAATACAGTAAACATATGAAATAAATGCCATCGTTGTATTACATGCATTGCATTTGTTGTTTTAATTTGTGTAATTTTTTTGTTTTGTAAAAATATGTAGGTATAAAGCGAATTTATTTAAAATATAAACAAATTTGTTGTTTAACGTTAGAAATAAGTAGATTGACCACTGTTGTTGCATATTTGTTGTTGGCAGAAAAAGTGAGAAAGAAAACCAATTATAGTTACTTCTATCTGTGGAAAAAATCTAACTCTTAAAAAAAATATAAAAATTAAGCTTTTAACAACTGTATTTATTTCCAATAAAAAACAAGAGCTGTAAGCTGCTTGGTTTATTTTCAATAAAAAAATGATATCATTGGTTTCTGTGACACCTAATATCGGGAAATCATCACTCCTGCTGTTGGTGGAACTGTTTAGGATATGTGTGCTGAACGGGTACATTCCAAGAGGGTGGAGGGAGGTCAGGGTAGTTTAAATACCCAAGGTGGGTAGAACCGCTCACTCTAAACCCAAAGATTTTAGACCAATCAGCTTATTGTATTTTCTCTAGAAGACGTTAGAAAGACTGATTGATCTACATCTGAGGACGAAGATTGACGACAACTACAATAATGCCTGAACACTCTTCGCAACAAATTGAGACAGAACCATTAGTCTGCAGTAGAAGGCTATTTAAACAGCCTAGATGCCACAAAAAACTCGAATAATAGCTTATGGAAGGCTGTACGGCATATGAAATGCCCTATGACCCAAGAATCTCCATTAGGACTGGAAACCCGCACTTGGGCCAAAAGCACAAATGAAAAATTAAACGCCTTCGCGGGCCACCTTGAGAAAGTTTCCACGCCACATGATTCCTGATTCCTGATAAGGTTAACCATCTAATAAAATTTAAAATAACTCAAGTAAAATCTGCAATAGATGCGGACCTGACCGCATCACAGGGTCAATGATAAGAAACTTACCATCGTCTGCTTCAAGAATCTTGTGCTCATTTTTAACGCGATATTACGAGTCGGATACTTCCCATCCTCATGGAAAAGGTCTATAATTGTTATGATTCCCAAGCCAGGAAAAGATGCTAGCCAGGTTGCGTCGTACAGACCGATTAGCTTATTATCAATGATATCAAAGCTTTTCGAATCAATATTCGTTTTAAGTCGTGTTCATTGAGGATGAGGAGTTATCTAAATGAACACGACATCATCCCGGATCACCAGCTCGGATTCAGAGCGAAACATGGTACAATATAACAAGTGCATAGAATTGTCACCCTAATTAGATCAGCGTTTGAGAAAAAGCAATACTGCTTAGCGCTGTTTATAGACATTTCCCAAGCATTTGACAAAGTTTGGCATGATGGGCTACTCATCAAAATAACACGAATGCTTCCTCAAAACACTCACAAGCTTCTGGAGAGCTATCTAACAGGCAGAACATTCAGTGTAAGGCCGCAAGATAAATACTCCCCCCTCAAGAAAATTACTGCCGGTGTCCCCCAAGGCAGCATATTAGGACCGCTACTATATATATTATATACACAGCGGATATGCCAACAAACCTGAGCACGCATACCTCTACATTTGCAGACGACACAGCATTTATTTGCGTTAACCATAACCCAAAAGTCGCATCGCAAAATCTACAGTCTCACATCAACGAACTAGAGGCCTGGTTGTACAAATGTAAAGAAAAGGTTAATCCGGCTAAATGTGCTCACTTAACTTTCAATCTCAGAAGACAAATAACGGATATGAAACTTAAAGCTGCTCAACTACATTGGCTCCTAGGTCGAAACTCAAACTTGTCTTTAGACAACAAGATTCTCTTATACAAGTCCATCATAAAACCAATATGGACATATGGCATCCAATTATGGGGTACTGCAAACATCCAAAAGCTTCAAAGAAGGCAGTCTAGAATATTACGACAAATTGTCTGCGCCCCATGGTATATACGTAATGATATTATCCACAGAGATCTCAACATCCAAACTATCCAGGAGGAAATTAAAAAATATTCAATTAGCTACATAGATAAACTAATGGCCCACTCTAACTATCTCGCTCGGGGTCTGCTTCAGTTCGAAGGTCACCAGAGTCTAAAAAGAACCGATACTTTGAGCCTAACTAGAAAATTTGAATACAGCAGTTGGTGGTTACATTGGTAACAACTAATAAACAACAAGTAGAATTAAGATTTGAGTACATATTGAAAATTTCGATAAGAAAGATTCAATAATAAAAATAAATCAAGTATAGCAAACAAAAAAAAAAGAAGATTGACGCCGGTATCATCAGCGGCGCTCAACACGCCTATCTTAAGGGAAGATCTGTTGAGAGTGCGCTACATGATGTGGATGACTATGTGGAGCGGGGATTGCGAAACAAGGAATACACCTTGGCGGCATTCCTGGTTATAGAGGGCGCCTTTAACAATTTGACGATAGAGGCTGTTAGGCAGGCACTGGTTGATCTGGTTGTTCCGTTGTTCTTGGTCGAGTGGATAACTATAATGCCCAGCAGCAGAGCTATTCACTCGGAATGGGGAAACGAAAGTTTAAGGAAATTGGTGACTAGGCGGACCCCGCAGGGGGGAGTACTCTCTCCTTTACTATGGCTCTTGGCCGTCAATGTCGTTCTGGGACTTTTTGACAAAATTGGTCAGAAGGTCGCGGCCTACGTGGATGATGTAGTTATATTGGTGTCGGGCAAGTTTCTGACAAGCGATGTCATGCAAGGGACACTGGCTGAACTGTCGGCATGGGCGAGTGAGAAGGGACTGGGGGCTTATCCGGAGAAGACGGAGTTGGTTCCTTTTACTAGGAGGTACAGGCTGGAGTGTTTAAGGCTACCGCTACATGGGGGAGTGGAGCTTAGACTATCTGGTAGTGCTAAATATCTGGGAGTTTTTCTGGACAGCAAGCTGTCTTGGGGAACAAATAATCAGGAGAGACTTAAGAGAGGTCTCAATGCCTACTATGCTTGCAGACCATCGATAGGTAGGAATTGGGGACTCCGGCCGTCAATAGTGGGATGGCTGTACACTTCGGTGGCTAGACCCATTCTTACGTATGAATAATAATATGAATAATAACCAACAATAATTTTAGTTCGAACAAAAAACCGACAACATTGGATTTCATGACACCAACGTATTTTTTTCGGTTTCAAATCCAATACCGATAAGACTGGTTTCTATGACACCCCTGAATACTTCTTAGGTGCAGTTTTTACCCAAAAAGTTATTGATGCAGGGTAGGTTCGTAAATGCTGTTGTTGGTTAATGTTCGTAAGAGCATCACCTGTAAGAAACTGGGCATCACTTTCATATGTCAAAGGTTTTTTTATGCAGTGATGCAGCAGATCTGCAAAAAATTTTGGAAATTATTACTTCAGTTAATTTTCTGAAGCAATAACTTTTGACATAAAAGAAATCCTTTAATTTTCTTGTATGATGCCTTTTTCTTGTAATTTTTTAGAAAACTGTCAGTTTTTGGTCAAATATTTTCAATAAAATTTGTGAACGTTATTGTTGATAACATTTTTATTATTATACTAGCTTTGCTGGCCCTTAGTAAAGATTTAAAATTTTAATTGATTTTCAAAACAATAAAAAAAAAAAATAAAATAAATGTTTTACTTACCAGCAAATGCTATTAGATTCTTCATGTTTGTTTAAAATTATTGGATACCCTAACCGCGTATTTGAAAAATATTTATGGAAGTGGAAATAGACTTTTGTAAACTAAAATTAACATAAATGTTGGGTTAAACTGGCTATTAAACCATATAAATGTTTTTTTTTTTTTTTCATTTTGGTGACTTTAGCGTATTTTAGTGAATTTCCGCTGAATTGATAAATGTATATTGATAAAGATTTAGTGACATACCATGCATCTAAATTTTAAAACATTATGTTAAGCGATTACGACGAAAATGACAAAAATATAAAAACGTGGTGCCATCTATCGGATAAATACGAAACTCCACAGAAACACTCCTCATGCCTCATACATCAAACGCACAAATTTTGGTCAAAATCGGTGCAGTAGTTTTCGAGTTTAGCGATTACAAACAAACACGTCTCTTTTATAAATATAGATAGAAGATAGATAGATAGATAGATAGATGTTTGTTTAAAATTATTGGATACCCTAACCGCGTATTTGAAAAGTATTTATGGAAGTGGAAATTGACTTTTGTAAAGTAAAATAAACATAAATGTTTGGAATAAAACTGGCTATTAAACCATATAAATTTTTTTTCATTTTGGTGATTTTAGCGTATTTTAGTGAATTACCGCTGAATTGATAAATGTATATTGATAAAGATTTAGTGACATACCATGCATCTAAATTTTAAAACATTATGTTTAGCGATTACGACGAAAATGACAAAAATATAAAAACGTGGTGCCATCTATCGGATAAATACGAAACTCCACAGAAACACTCCTCATGCCTCATACATCAAACGCACAAATTTTGGTCAAAATCGGTGCAGTAGTTTTCGAGTTTAGCGATTACAAACAAACACTTTTCTTTTATATATGTATATAGATAGATAGATAGATAGATAGATAGATAGATAGATAGATGTTTGTTTAAAATTATTGGATACCCTAACCGCGTATTTGAAAAATATTTATGGAAGTGGAAATAGACTTTTGTAAACTAAAATTAACATAAATGTTGGGTTAAACTGGCTATTAAACCATATAAATGTTTTTTTTTTTCATTTTGGTGACTTTAGCGTATTTTAGTGAATTTCCGCTGAATTGATAAATGTATATTGATAAAGATTTAGTGACATACCATGCATCTAAATTTTAAAACATTATGTTTAGTGATTACGACAAAAATGACAAAAATATAAAAACGTGGTGCCATCTATCGGATAAATACGAAACTCCACAGAAACACTCCTCATGCCTCATAAATCAAAATCGGTGCAGTAGTTTTCGAGTTTAGCGATTACAAACAAACACGTCTCTTTTATAAATATAGATAGATAGAAGATAGATAGATAGATAGATAGATGTTTGTTTAAAATTATTGGATACCCTAACCGCGTATTTGAAAAATATTTATGGAAGTGGAAATTGACTTTTGTAAACTAAAATTAACATAAATGTTTGGAATAAAACTGGCTATTAAACCATATAAATTTTTTTTTAATTTTGGTGATTTTAGCGTATTTTAGTGAATTACCGCTGAATTGATAAATGTGTATTGATAAAGATTTAGTGACATACCATGCATCTAAATTTTAAAACATTATGTTTAGCGATTACGACGAAAATGACAAAAATATAAAAACGTGGGGCCATCTATCGGATAAATACGAAACTCCACAGAAACACTCCTCATGCCTCATACATCAAACGCACAAATTTTGGTCAAAATCGGTGCAGTAGTTTTCGAGTTTAGCGATTACAAACAAACACTTCTCTTTTATATATATAGATTATGCTTGCTTATTAATCTTTTGAAATTTAGCTCGCGTTCAAAAATTCAAACAGCTGTTGTGCAGTAAAAGAGTATAAGCATCACAACTGCAACTGGTAATCACGCATCAGCAGCAACATTTTGCATCACTGCAGTAGTGTTGCACAGTTTTTATGCATTTACGTACGTACACGCTAAGAAAAGACTTGGTTGTGGTAAACACACTCTAAGAGCAACATAAGATTCATGATTGTAGTCATCATATTACGATTATTATTCAATCAAATAATGACCAAATATATTCGTGATATAACATCATTATATTTTTCCCTTATTGTCATGTTAATCATAATACCGTGTTCAGATATACCTTTTTTATTAAGGGAACATTCGGTTTATTGACATAATTATCTATCTGTTCAAATATACACAATTTAGCTAACTCAATTTATATTACTACTACATACAACATTCAATGTAAACAAAAATGTATATGTATAAGCAAAATGTAAACAAGTTTTGACATCTTTAAGGAATAAACATCTGGCTTTTGCGACGACCTAATGGATGGGCATTTGCTTTGTTGTAATTTTAGTTGACAAATGTCAAAACCCTGTTTAGTAAGTTGTGTTATGCTCAATAAACACACTTGTGACAGGGTCGCATTTTAATTTTACTCAATATTTATAACAATTTCGTATTAATTGAGCAATAACTAAATCGCAATTTTATATTGATAATTGAGCTCAATAATGTCATTTATTGCGTAAAACTCAATTAAGGTGAATATCTGAACACGGTATTACCCTACTTTAAGCGTTTAATGAAGTGATATGTCAAGGTTTGTTAAAGTAAAATTTTAATAATTGCACGATAAATTAAACATTTTTGTCTTCTTATTTATTTTAATAAAAGAGTTTAAAGCGCATAAAATTTTTTTTTCTAGAAAAATGTAATAACTAATTTTGAATTAATTTTAAATATAAAGATTTTTTTGTTAAAAATAACGTGGGTCGCGAGATATGTTTTCTGTTGAAACTTAAAGTCGTTATAACTTTTTGCATAAAATTTTTTTCAAATAATGCAAACCTTTTTTTACCATTCATTACACTTATATTTTAAAATGTCTTTCAAAAAGGTAAAGTATTTGTTAAAGCAAACACAAAATAGAAACCGCATAGTGTATCGTCTGTTGGTTACTAGTTTGCCGCTAGGAACAAAAATGTTATCAAAGTTTTTCTTGGGATTCAAAAATTTAATTAACAATGTTTCGTTTAAATGTGCTACATTCCCATTTCATACTATTGATAAACTGAAATTTATTTTTGAAGGGATAAGCTATTCCTATGCGCATTTCACTGGTTGCTTAGGCCAGATCGTCAGGAAACTTTATCCAAAGATTTTAGAAAAACTAAAGATATTACATATATAAAACTGTTAAGTGAATAAGAATTATAAGCCACAGTTTTCCTAGTGACGATATCAAAGCTTAAACAAAAACAACAACAATTAACAGTGAAATTATCTTTTCTTACAGTCCCGGCTACAATTGGTTTATTTTTTGTCAACTCTAAATGTAGTTGTAAGTGGGAAAAGAAAAAATAAAAATAAATTACTTTATTTTATTTTGCCAGTTCAGTTTTATTTGTACTGCCATATGCATATTAGTTATCAAAGTTTTTCTTGGAATTCAAAAATGTTTTGTTCTACATGCTTTGAATGGAACATGCAGCACAGCAATTACCCACAATAATATTTTAACTTTTGCATCGAAAATTTGATTCATAGCACAAAAAGTGACGAATGAAGCAAAACAATGTTTAGAGAACTGTTAAATTAAGGATATCAGGCAATGCTAGAACTCCATATCCCTTAATATCTGTGGCAATAAATAATAATGGCTTTAGTTGACATAAGTGCTTTTTCATATTGTTACATATTCTTATTCTCTTCTTCCAGATCTATCACTCAGCTAAGTTTCAAGTATAAAATGTCATTATTAATAAAACTACACTCATTTGTATTTTAACTTACACAACAAAACAAACAATTCATTTTAGAGAAAACCCTTCATATCTCAAAACACAAAATTAAGACTTAAGCCATTATTTTTTTATTTTCACAGATATATTCGAGATATCAAAAAGGGATTAAATGTTTAAAAAGAGGGCGCCATTATTATTTTACTGAATTGATTTAAAACATAATTTTTGTAAAAATGTGCCTACCAGAAACCACCCGACGAAATTAAATTTATAATTTCATAAATTTAAAAACTAATTTTAGCAATTACAGTGGTTTCTCGATTAAACGAACCCTCGATTTAGCGAATTCGGGATTTAATGAACAGGCAAAAATTTTACCTTAGGTACTGTGTATAACGAATTAAAATCCAATTTGGTACTCGATGTAACGAACAAATAAAAGTAATATACAAAAAATTCGTAAAACTTATTTAAATACATAGATGGAGTTGACAGGTAAACAGTTGTAGTCTTGACGAAGATGAAGAAATTAATGCATGGTAAGAAAACGATGTACCTGCTGATGAAAATTTAGCACAGAGATGTAATTAAGAAGTTTTATGTATGTATCAAGTGGGGACAGGAAAATAATATCGATATATCCAAGACATTAATGGTTATCATGTGTATATTTACGCCCTCACAAATGAACTGTCAAAAATTGTATGTGAATTAATGTACACACACTTCGTAAATTTGCCCAGTTCAATTGTGCATTTATAAAAACACATTTCTTTAATGCTTACCGCCATTTCCGTTGAATAATTCAAGTGTTTATAAATCACAAACAGTAAATTCTTGCAATAGTTTTAGCACTTTAGTCTTTTGGATTTCTAGATGCGTTTTTAAAAACAAATTTCACATTTTAATTACAAATTTTAATATTTTTTTTAAATTTATTTTTCTATTGACGTTTCTTCTTTCTGGTTAAATTATTCATTAAGCATAAAGCTGTAAAATCTCTTTTGGAACCTACAGAGTTTAAGCAGTAAAAATTTGATATTGCTAATAAATGATTTACATACATATTTCGCTTATATTTCAATAGTATGTATTTTATTAATAAAAAAAATCCAAAACTTATTTAAAATATTACGTTTTAAAAAACAGAACTTAATTTTAAATTAAAAACAAAACAGAAATTCACTTAAAGTTATGATATAACGAACAAACTTGTATTTACTCGTATTGTTTCATCTCTAGTTTTATGCATCACTATGACAAAAATTACAATTAAAATAACATGTTGCTGCCAACATAAAAATAAAAAAGTAATATAAACGTTTAAATGACTTTTTATTAATGGTTTATAAAACAAAAAGTGTTTGTTAACTGTTGTAAGCATTAAAGCTGAAACAAGAAATTTTTATGAATTAGACCGTAGATATTTAATTTGTGTTTTTAAGACTTTTGTCACACTTGTCTTTGAGTTTATTTTATGTATCACTTTCAAAAATGTTATATTTTGAGCAATTAAATTATCGTTTATTTCAATTCAAAAATCACTATAAATGCGGAACTTTAGAAAACACGACTACTCTCTTTGCTAATCTACTCTTTTTATACCCTTCACCGTTTGTATGTTCCAAAATATTGATCCTACACCCTATAAAGTATATATATTCTGGGTCCTTATGAAAAGCGAAGTTGATTTAACGATGTCCGTCTGTCCGTCTGTATGTTGAAATGGGTTTTCCGAAAACCCCAGAAATGATGTGGACTAGGTTGATGTATATTTATGTCACATATACTCCGTCTAAGTTTGCTATTGAAATTCAGCCAGATCGGTCCAAAAATGACGGAGATATGAGCAAAAAACCACAACTGCCTCTGATTTTGCACAAAAATCCCTTGTTGTTGTTGTAGTTTTTTATTTCTGTATATCTTGAGAACGGCAAGAGCCAAAGTTTCCAAATTAGGTACACACATTAACGTTATCAATACACAGCATCCTACAAAATGTGGGCGGGATTGAACAAGTGGGCGTGGTACCTCCCGTACAAAAAATATCAAAAATTGTATAAAAACCGGATTTTTTGGACCGTCGTACGACCTATGGTTACGCCTTATATATCAAAAGATCGGAAATTTTTAATAGAAAATATTTTCTGAAGAACTCGGGAAAATCGGTTCAGATACGAAAAAGTTATGACCAAAATTAAATTTTTTTTTTTTAAATACACATTTTCGGAACCCATAGGTCTTTCTGAGTCCAAGTTTTATCACCAAAGTAAATGGTAAATTTATTCCTTAAGACATCGGTATATAAATCTGTCAAATCGGTTAATAAATGGCTGAGTTATGTCCAAAGTACTGAAATCCAAAAAAATTTTATTTTTATACCCTTCACCGAAGGTAAGAGGGTATATATAACTTTGTCATTCCGTTTGTATGTTCCAAAATATTGATCCTACACCCTATAAAGTATATATATTCTGGGTCCTTATGAAAAGCGAAGTTGATTTAACGATGTCCGTTTGCTCCCCCCCCCCCCCCCCCCTTGGGTATTTGTTTATATATACTAGCATTATGCTCAATATAATTTTCGTTATCAGCCTTCTTTATTATTTCATCTATTTAACGAAATAATTTTAACAAATAGAAACTAGGAATTTTTGTTTCGGTTGGCTTCTTAAAAACTCGCCAAAAAAGATAAATCTACGGTATGACAACAGTGCCTATACAAAAAGAAACCAAACAAACACACATACATGGTACAATCTATTTTGGTGATTATAGGCCACCTTTGCTTTATTGTGGTGAACTAAAACATCAAAAATAATTACAACTCAACTGTGTGAACTGTAAACTGATCATATTTACTTTTAATGATATTCATAAAACGTTCCTTCATGGTCCAGTTGTCTAGGGGGTTTGTTTAGGTTAGAAACTGTGAGTCCCTGGTTCGAATCGTGTTTTTTCAAAAAGAAAAATTTTTTTTTAATTTTTTTATGTTCTGAAACGATTTAAAAAAATATTTACCAGTTTTAACTTTTTAAATTTAATTTATAATGAAGTTTTATGTATTGTATTTATATATGTATGTTTATGTAGAAATTATTTAGGTTTTGTCTAGTTGCTCTGTATTCTGCTCGCACAATGGTGAAGGGTATATAAGATTCGGCACAGCCGAATATAGCACTCTTACTTGTTCTATTTAAACTTATATAATAGTATAAAAGCAGGTGATATTTTTGACTTTAGGTGTCTTATATGTTCATCCCATTCAAGATTAGATTGTAAATTAAGTCCCAAATACCTAACTGAGGATATCTCATGAATTTGTTTATTATCAATATATTTATTCTGAAATAAGTGTTGAAATGGACATTTGGTCTAAATCGTATTAATTTAGTTTTTTCTGAATTAATAAAAAGTTTGTTTATTCGCATATACTTTTTGAATGTAGTTCATATATATATATATATATATATATATATACATATATATATATATATGATTGTTCGTTTTTTCTAAGTATGACTGAAATAGCAACAGATCATTACCACGAACTCCATAATATTGAAGGTTTTGAATTCAATCATATCAAACGCTTTCGACAAAGTCAAATTCCAGGAACTCCAATATTACCTTTATCTAGCTTTTTACCTATGCAATTTTGGACACTTACGATGATTCCTCTGTACCACACCTTTTTCGAAAACCATACTGACAGCATATTGATAGTTGGTAATGTATTATTTTATTTTAAATGTTATTTATTATTTGTAATACCGATATTGGACGAAATTGATCAATCATAGTACAATTTATACCTTTTGGTATTGCTATTACTTTATGTATTTTTAAAACATCGCGATACGTTTTTGTAGCTATAATATTATTAAAAATATCAACTAAATGAGGCACAATAGTTCTACTGCAATTTTGCAATACTTTAGGCGATATGTATAATTTCATATATAATAAAGATAATACAGCTATGACAAAAAGTCGTCAGCTGGATACATTGTAAAATAGCTATTATTTTTATACAGTAATTTACTTGATAAAATATTATTCCAATTCATTTATAATTAGCTTTCGATAATAAAGAGATGATTTTAAATAACTAACTAAGTTTGTCCAATCTAAATGCAATCGCCCATTTAGAATTCTTTTGATTGAATCTTCTGACAATATAGCTGTTGAAAAATATCTCATTCGGAAAGAGGTTAGTATAGGACATCGACCTAGGAAGTGTTGCAATGTTTCCGCTTCCCTCCGATTACATAAAGTACAATGGAGATCCCGATCATTTGCTGTATACCTTTTACCATTGAGATATATAAGATTACAACGCGCTTTGATGATCCAGGTAATATCATTTTGGTTGAACCTTTGAAAATATATGGCCCCAACTCAATAATCTAGGTGTTTATATATACGTGTGTCGCTTCTCATAGCTCTTTGTGTTTTATTTAAAAAATTTTCATATTTAAGATTTTGAACTAACAATTTGTTTCGGAAGTTCCATTCTGGTTCCGTAGTATTTATATCTGCCCATTGTGTGTTAAGTTTATTTGCAAAATCGTTAAGGCATTTTGCCCAAAATATATTTTTTCTAAGAATTATTTTTGTTAAGAGGTGTGGTAACCTATCATCTGTATAGCTAAACAATGTTTTGGTTATATACTAGAGGTGTGGTAACCTATCATCTGTATATCTAAACAATGTTTTGGTTATATACTAGAGATGGAGTTGCAAGGTATATATATATATATGCCCTTCTTCTATGCCAGTTTCAAGCTAGTCTGCATAATTTAGTGTGTTTATAGGGAGTTTTAACATTCTTTTTAGAAAGAATCTATGTAACTTATCTACATCTTCGAAAAGGCCATAGCCCCAGACCTGTGCTGAATATGCTTGAACGGATCTGCATACTGCCATAAAGCGTTTCCATTTAATTTCTAAAAAAGTTTTGCCATGTTACATTTATTGCACTCTTAGCCCGCGCGTTTCTATTTTGCAAATGTTTAAAGAATGATATTTTAGGAGTTAGGAAGACTCCAAGATAGTTGTATTCTGCTACTATACCTATTTCTTCTCTCCTGAATAGCCACTTTTCCTGCACACTTAGTCTTCCCCCATTCCTAAATACCATCATCTTTGATTTTAGTATGTTCACTTCTAAATTCCATAGATCACAATATATTTCATCGGCCAATATAACAATATCGTCTGCGTATAATAACATTCGGATGTTGATTCCTTCAATCTCAAGTCCACCTTTTAAATATTCATGTAAATCATTTATATAGAGAGCAAATAATATCGGTGATAACAAACAGCCCTGTTTGACGCCAGATGTTGGGTCAAAGTATTCAGACATCTAAATTCCTGTCCAGACCGCCGATTGTGTGTGCTCATATATTTCTTCTATAATTTTAACGAATTTATAGGATACGCCAATTGTGTACAATTTGTAGATCATAGATTTTCTGGGAAGTTTGTCAAAAGCTGCCTTGAAATCCACGAAAAAAGGATATACTTTATTTCCTTCATCCAATTTAATATTAACAATTGAAGCTAAATTGTATATGTTGTCTGCTGTAGAGTATTTCCTTCGAAATCCTGCTTGTTATTCATTCATAATCTTTCTATCGTCAATCCATGCTACAAGTCTATCGATAAGGATTCCCATAAATATTTTTGCGATAGAGTTCATAAACGATATACCCCGATAATTTGATGGTTCATTTACACATTCCTTTTTGTAAATAGGGAAAATTATGCTTTTTCTAAACGATTCATCTATAATTCTATCCTCAAACATTCAAACAATTTCTTTAAGAAATTCATCAGTGGCATTTACAAAGAATTTGTAAGGTACCCTGTCTTCGCCTGGTGCTTTGTTTAATTTAACATTTTTTAGCATACGTTTCGTTTCCTCGACCTCTATATCTCTATCCAATATTTCATTACGTATTAAAATTGGTGCATATTGAATGTTTTGTGAAATTTGAGTTGGATTAAGCAATGTTACAAAATAATCTTTAAAAGTAGCATATGTTATCATTTGGCATATCTGAAAATCTTGGTTTCTTATTTCACTAACTAATTTCCACTATTCTTTGCCATTTTTAACCTTATTAATTTTTTCCGAAACGTTTTTGTAGTTATTTTCTTTGCTCGTTTTACATGTATGTTTGTATTTAATTTTTGCTACCAAATATCCTTCTTTATCGCTTTCTATTTTTGACTTTCTATATTTATTTAATAATTGAAACACCCTTTTCCGAGCCCAATTGCATCGGTCATCAAACCAGTTATTTTTAGTGGTATACTTTCGTACAGCTTTGTTTTCCATTGTTGAAATAACGACTATATCGGTTAGATTTTGAGCATTGATTGTGTTGGTCTGTTGTAAAGCTGTGTTCAAATTTAAATTAAGTTTTTGTTGGTATTGATCCCTTTTTGAGTCCTTTCACAAGAGCTTTGGTAAGAGGCTAAGTTTATTTACACCACTGCCTCTCGTTTCCACTTTCATGGTTAAAACAATTAATAGATGGTCAGACCATATCTTCTACTGTAAACTCAACATACTGCAACAAATCATGTGATACAGTGCATATGTCATAAACCGAATTACCTTTGGGCCCAATATATGTAAAATTCCCTTCTTCATCACCTGCCGTTTGCTCATTTAAAATAACCAAGTTGTAAAAATTAGAAAACTCTAAAAAGGTTCGCCCGTTTGCATTGATTTTTTTGTCCATAGAACGCCGTTCTTCAGTACCTGCTGGGAAACATTGTTTGTACAAGTCAACCATATCTTGCTTGATTTCACCGATTCTTATATAAAGGTCTCTTATAATTATTGGATTAATCATTTCATTTTCCTCTGTATATTGTTTTACTATACTAAATTCTCTATTCCAATCAGCACCTCTAATATATAAAGGTATAATTGTTGCTATTGTGTTATTCATTGTCAATCTGATTGCTGACACAGTGCCCCTAGTAAAATCATGCTTAACACCATTCTCGCTTAAAGCCCTTTTTACAGCAAACATACAGCCTCCTATAGCTCTTCCATAACCACTGTTTCTTCTAGCCGGTTCCCAATATATATCAAAGCCTGGAAAATATTTTTCTGCTTGTTTGGTTTTTTCTTCAATTATATGTGTTTCTTTCTATCAATACAAAAATATCAAAAGACTTAATGTAATTGAAAAAATATGGAAATAAATATTTATTCTCTAAGCCGTTATTATTATAGGATAACAATCGTAGCTGCTTGTATTCTATTGTATTAAATATTTCTTTTTTATTAATTTGCTTATGTTCTAGTACTATCCCAGCAAAAACTTTACTTACAATCCTACTTTTAATGACTTCAAGAATTCATTACTTTGTAGCTTTATTCGCCACTTTTTGGATTATTAGTTATATATTAAATAATAACTTTATTATTATATCTTAAATATACAGAACAATTTATATTTTCATTATGACAATAAAAATGTCATTATAGTCATAAAACATAGTTTTTTAATGCAAAAACTACACTGCCCCGGTAGACTAGCTGGTAGAGAGCTAGTCTATGAGCATCGAGGTTGCGGGATCAAATCCCGCCAGAGACAGAAAAAAAAATAAAAAATAAAATAAAGTAAAATAGAATAAGAAAAAATAAAAATAAAATAATTAAAAAAAAAAACAAAAAAAAAATAAAATTAAAAAAAAATAAAAAAAATTTTTATTGACTTTGTGTAACTATATATTTTTATAAAAATTTTAAGTATAAAAAAAACATATTATTTTTTAGATTATAATAGGCTAAATTATAAGGGATTACTTTTGGGACATCTCGAACAAAAATAAGTACTTCTTCTAGTAGAAAAATAAGTAGTCTGTTCGTCAAGTTCTCATTATTTTTCTGCTTATTTTGTAAGCAAAGTTTTTGCTGGGATATTCGATTCGATAACATTGTTCTTTAGTTTTTTGAATTAATTTCCTCAAAGACGTTATTAAAATTAGTTGTTATTAAAGTATCGCCATAAATGGATTTAAGAACTTGCTCTCCTTTATTGATGCCACTAATGAGTTCATTTTTTGCATTCCAAACAAACCATTTGTCCCTTAATTTCATTTTACCATCCCTAACGATTATCTTGTGAACTTTGTTTTCAGCTAAAATTTGTTTCCTTATCATTCACATAGCCTTCTTGTTTCTTTGCCTTCTAGGGTTTAAATCTCTGTCAATAGAAATTGATGCTCCGGCCAAATGTTTTGTTGCTTTCAATATTTCCGCCACCGAAGACTCATTTTCAAATTCAACAATTGCAGTTTGTTTTCCATTTTGTTCAAACAACTTATTGGCTGAAATGATTTTTGGGTTCGTTCTAAGATTATCCGTGCATACCTTCAACACAGATTCTGAAGCAGATGTTGCCGAGCTAATTCCTTTAAAAATGAGTTTCCTACTTTTAATATTATTGGCATCTTCATCCCTCATATCTTTTAGTTTTTCAACTTCAGCTTTTAGTTTTTCATTTTCGGTTCGAAGTGCACCTATCTCTGCAGCAGCGAGTGTAATTTCAGATTTAATTTCATCCAAATCTGTTTTTGTTGGTAGATTTTGTAGTTTTTCTTTTAATTGAGTTCTACAGTTACAGAAGCATTGCTGTTAATGTTGCTTTTATTATTACAGACATGGCACACAAATTACAACAAATTATACGCTTTCATAAGCCAAAAGACGATTAAAATGTCGTTTGTCTAGTTCATTGCAAAGTACATGAAAAGTTTTGTTGCATTTATCACAATCTATGCTTTCATCATTATCTTCTACTTTTAGATTGCATTGAGTACACACTAGTTTTTTTTATAATACTTCTCCGGCTTTTTGGAGCCATACTTCCATATTTCAACTTGTTTATTGATTAACTAGTTAAAATCACTAATATTGAACAATGTAAGACCAATTTATTATTTGAATTTTACGAAATTATACTTTGAAAAGTGCAGAGAAAGAAATTTGACGTTAATACACAACAGGGTTGCCAACTACCTCTTTTGTTATTCATATTTACATGTGTTAATGTATTATATATTATTTATTGATTCCAACTAAAAATATAATCATCACAATAAAAATACAAACTAAAATCAGTAAAGCGCCAAATGCTTCTCAAGCTGGCAAATTCCCTCGTGGACGTGTAATGGATGTAATATAAACCATCATATCTAAATTTTTTGATTTTCCATCCAGCATCGTCTGATCGAATGTTTTTTTACTTGAACTTTTTTATTTCAAACTGTCAAACACAAGACCTAAAGATTTGCTATAATGTTGTTCTAGAACATACGTTACTTTCTATGATTATATCCTAGTTACTTACTATTTTTTTCTCAATATTTATTTATTGAATCTTCATATATTAAATATGAAATCTTATCCTAATACATTATTTAATGTCCTGCCAGTGCCAGACAACAAATTTCGTCATCACGGTTTCTGTTAGCATACGTAGGTGTTTATTGGTCTACTGATTGGGTGAGTGCTGCTGTCTCTTCTTCTTAAGCGAGTGTGGCGCCATAATTTAAAATATTTCGAGCTAGTGGATTTGGGATTAGTTCAAGCCTTTTACAATATTTTATTGCTTTATTTATTTTTGCGCCTCTGAATTTTTTCGATATTAGAGGCCGAGGCAGTGCGTCATAGTTGAATACCGTAGCACAAGGAAGGCTTTAAGATAGAGTCGTTAAGTAGAAGCTTGCAATCGAGACTAAGAGTTTTGTCGTAGGGTATTTAATAATAAAACACGAAGCAATTTAAATTTTATTAATTATAAGTTTATTTTAATATTTTCATATAATATTTAACACAATTTATTATTTCAGAGTCTTAACTAGATGCCTACACGACCAAATTTTATTTTACAACTGACTGCTAAATATTAAATTCAAACTTTTTATATCCCTTTAGAAAATAGGAACGGTAATAAATACCGATCATGATCATGCATGCTCAGTTATTACGATAATGATAAACAAGCGCATAGCAACGAAAAACTGTCATAACTAGACAAAGCAATAATGAACATGCACAATCATGCTTACTTAATTTTATATACACTGTATGTACATATGTAAGTAAGTAACAATATTGCGCATGCCTGATATATCATTACATCATTTAGCGACAAAAAAAAGAGAAAACGAAATTGAGCATACACAATCATGATTAGTTATTTTATATATGCATTATGCGTATATAAGTAAGTAGACAAGATTGTGCATGTTTGATCTATTTGCATCAGCTAGTGACAAAATAAAACAAAACAAAATTGGGCATGCAGAATCATGAGTACTTATCTTATATATGTATGTATGTATAGTATACATACATACATATAGACTTACGTACTAGAAATATTGTGAATGTATTTATGTAGTATACTGCATAAGTTAATATATTTATGCATATGTATGTATGTTTATATGTACATGCATATGTAACTCCCCCAATGTTTGATTGATGCTCCGAAGAAAGCAATTTAGAAATAACGATATTACAAAATACATACATACGTACATACATTACGTTTAACCATATTGTTTTTACATTTAGAATTATTATTTTTGTTTTTATACATATTACATACATATATATTTTTTGTTGTGGTTTTTTGTAAAGGGTTAGAATTATGAACAATATTAATATCCTTTGGTTCAGGGATCTGTTGCCGAAAGTATGAATTCCTGTCTTGAAAAGGTTTTGAAAAGTTCTGTCTAAAAAGTTGGCCGTTGTAACCAGGAGTAGAAAAATTATTGCTATAGGTCTGACCATTATAATTATTATTATTACCTACGCCATTTCGGCCATTACAATCAAAATAAGTATTCCTGGGCTTGAAACCGTTATTACCATTAGGTCTAATATAATTATTTCTGTTATGTGAACCATTATCATAATGGATTTCATTTCTATAGAAACTAGAGCTTTGATTAGCACGTTTGCCCTTATTATCTGTATTAGACCGATATCTATTTTCATTTTCTAAATTAGAAGGTTCATTACCAATCCTATAATTACCATATCCTGACGCAAAAATAATATTCATGGCCTCCTCTAGAGTCTGGGGATTTCTACACGCCAATATCGTTCTCATTGGTTCTGGAATTTTTTGTCTGAAAATATTGAGAGCAGTTCTCATATTATTACAGGCAATTTGCTCGCTATTTAAATTGATTCCTAAATCCGATGCAGTTTTATTATTAAGGCTTCGAAGCCTGTCTTTGATTTCATTATAAAAATCCAAAGTATTTGTTCTAAATATTGTGGATCGAAGTTTATCATACAATAGCTCTACACTCTGATGTTCACCGAAGTAATTAATTAATACTGTTTTGATTTCGGACCACGATTGAGCATGAAAATTTATCTCGAGAGCCTCTTTGGCCTTACCCTTAAATTTGCTTTTAATTAAATCTATGAATAATAATTGAGAAGGATTATCATATTGAAGGAAAAGTGGGTTGATTCTATCAACGAGTGAAATAAATGTGTATAAATCTTGTTTTTCGCCTGAAAATTCCGGTAATCGCTCAATTAACGTAAGAAGGTCAAGGGAAACTGGAACAAAGGCAACATTTTCTTGGGCCATGTTGTATATAAAAAATGTTTTTCGGGAAAAAACTATAGAATTAAATTATATTTAAGAAGTTTTACGAATTAGTTACAAATTTAGTTAAAAATTTATTATTAATTTTTTTTTAATAAAAAGACTTCAACAATGTTTATGTATCTATACAAAATATAAAATACTTAATAAATTTGCCTGCTATATTCCCTTTAAATGATGATATTGTTTCCTTCAGCGATCTCCTTTATTTTGCTGTTTTAGTATGCAACTTCAGTTGTATAAATTATGTTGTTGCTTTTTTGTTTTTTTTTTTTTTGTTCAGTTTTTAGAAAACGATCCTGATTCGCGCTCCTTCACGATATTTTTTTGTTCATACATTAACTCGAATATTTTTACTTTTGTTGAGTAAAGTTTTCCTTTTAAGTTATAAAATATATTATTTTTAAGTTCATCTATTATTTAAGTTTATTTACTTTTAATTCACTGACAATTTCCTTTTATTGCTTATTGTTTTAATGTGTATTACCAATATAATCTGCACTTAGGTACATATATATGTTTAATTTTTGTTTTTTTTTTTTATACAAGTTTTTAATTAAACACCTTTTTTCATGATTGCCCACAAGGACATTAAAATTTCAAATATCCTTCGGGTTTTAATTTAGAATTATAACAAAAAAAAAATTTTAAGATTAAAACAAATTGTTTTTTTTTATATTACAAAAACGTTGAATATTATTTCTGTTGTTAAGTTTAAGTTTTTTTATTTCGCAGCATTACTTGGGAAAAAAAAAATTCACTAAAAAAAGTATTTTTATGTTTATTGTTTTTTTAAATGTTTTGTAACAGCAACATAATCTGCTCTTATGTATGTTTAATTTTTTGGGGTTTTTTTTTTCTTTATTCTAGTTTTTAATTAAACCACTTTTTTGTGACTGCCCACAAGGACATTAAAATGTCGAATATCCTTTGCATATAATTTGCTCTTATAAAAGGAATATTTGGGCAATCCTACCGACTGCGCCAGTTTTGTCGTAGGGTTTTTAATAATAAAACACGAAGCAATTTAAATTTTATTAATTATAAGTTTATTTTAATATTTTCATATAATATTTAACACAATTTATTATTTCAGAGTCTTAACTAGATGCCTACACGACCAAATTTTATTTTACAACTGACTGCTAAATATTAAATTCAAACTTTTTATATCCCTTTAGAAAATAGGAACGGTAATAAATACCAATCATGATCATGCATGCTCAGTTATTACGATAATGATAAACAAGCGCATAGCAACGAAAAACTGTCATAACTAGACAAAGCAATAATGAACATGCACAATCATGCTTACTTAATTTTATATACACTGTATGTACATATGTAAGTAAGTAACAATATTGCGCATGCCTGATATATCATTACATCATTTAGCGACAAAAAAAAGAGAAAACGAAATTGAGCATGCACAATCATGATTACTTATTTTATATATGCATTATGCGTATATAAGTAAGTAGACAAGATTGTGCATGTTTGATCTATTTGCATCAGCTAGTGACAAAATAAAACAAAACAAAATTGGGCATGCAGAATCATGAGTACTTATCTTATATATGTATTTATGTATAGTATACATACATACATATAGACTTACGTACTAGAAATATTGTGAATGTATTTATGTAGTATACTGCATAAGTTAATATATTTATGCATATGTATGTATGTTTATATGTACATGCATATGTAACTACTAAGGACAGAATTTCTTCCAACAAGCCAATGTATATACATAAATGGCTTTTTAGTTTCATTTGAGTTTATTTTGCCTCTATATGGCATTTCCACCTAAATCGCCGATCTAGATGTATACCGAGATATTTTACTTGCGAATGTTGAGGTATTATTTGATTATTGATTTTAATAGAAGGGCATGATTCCCGGCGCTGGGTGAATGTTATATTACGCATTTTGCTCATTGACAATTATCCTCCATTGTTTTAACCATATTTCTAGTTGCAATATATGATCCTGTAAGTAACGAGAATCTGAAGTATAAATTAAGTATAATAGAGGGCCCAGATGCTGCCTTGTGGGACTCCAGCGCCAATCAGCTGAGGAGAACTTAAGCAATTTCTTTCTTTAATAATATATTGACGACCGACTTAATAGCTTTCTTAGAGTTTGTGCGTGTTTGCTGGTAAGCTTTGCAATTTGTGTAATAAGCTTAATCAAAAGCTTGCAAAACATCGATAGAGAGTGCTTAGCAATATTTTTTTTTTTTTCTTCAAAGGCCTTTTTTATGACATTTACTATTCGATGAATTTGTTCAATTGTGCTGTGTTTTCTTCAAAATCCGAATACAACTGTTTTTATTTAAAATCGGTGCTAATTTTGACAATATAATTTCTCAAATAGCTTTGATATATTTGAAAATAAGCTTATAAGCCTATACGACTCAACTTTTGTATGATTTTTACCTAGCTTTGGTATCATGGTTACTAAGGAAACCTTCCACTTTTGAGAATAGTATTGAGAATAGCTTTAAAAATAAAAAGAATAACTTTCTTTCCTACGTGAGGTAGCTCGAAAAGCATTTTATTACTGATCTTATCAATACCAGTTGCCTTCTTAGTGCTCAAGTCACAAATAGCCTATTCTATTTCTCTTATCTCAAATATTAGGGGAATAGCTTCTCTAACTGGCGGTAACTCGACTGCTATATCGTGAGATATTTTTGGGTAAATACTTGTTTCAAGTGATTAACAAACAGATTTCCTTTTTCAATATCGTTTCTTCCCCAACTACCATTCAAGTTTTTTAAAAATGGCTTAGATTTAACTGGCCTTTTTAGATTTATAGCTGCACGCCATAATGAGTAGTCTGATTGTGGAGTTACATCAAGGTCCTTAAATTCTTTTTCCAGGGAAGCTATTTTCTGAGTCTGCAGTAACTTTCTTAGCCTTTTTTGTGCACTCTTTTAATAAATTCTTAAGTTTCGGGGACCTGTACAGTTGTCACTCTCACATCTGTAGAATATATTTTATAATTTTTGATTTTTTTCAGGGTAATGCTGGAATGTTAAACATCTAGTTTAAGATTACTGTCAAAATTAACAATATAGAGATCCACATTCTCTGGTGCACTAAGCGGAATATTTTCTGTGCAATGGGTACTTAGATGTTGTGTGGCTGACATCGTTAAGTAACCAGACGGAGATACAATTGTAGGTGTGTGGTCGGAAGATAATTCTAAGGAAGCTTCAACATTAATCGTTTCATTGGGAATGTTTTTAACCACGCTAAAATCGATAACATCTTGAATATTTTGCTGATCAGTAGGCTAATATGTCGGTTGTCCGCTTTCGACCACATTTAAATCCATTTTAGAAATTGTTTTAAACAAAATGCGTCCCTTTGGTTTTATAAGTAGAGACCCCCAGAAGGTATGTTTAGCATTATAATCGCCAGCGGCCAGGAAACAGGGTCCTAATGACTTATCATATTCACAATATTGGCTTTCTGATATGGATAATCTAGGTGGAGAGTATAAAGATGAGATTACTATGTATTGATTTAGCTATTCAACACAATGATGAGTTTCAGAAAAATACATAATACATCAATTTGTTTATTTTTAACAAAGTATTTCAGTTCATTTTAATGTTGGCGGATGCCGTTTGCGTTCCAAAACCAAATTTTTAAACAGTTCATGGCTTGCAATAACATCGACGCATTCTAAGAATTTCCTGCATCATATTTCCCATATAAGAACTGTACCTTGTAATTCACCACATACTAGCATTATTTTTTTCTGTTAGGACCAGCCCTCAGGGGATGACCCCTACTAATGCATTCCATTGTGTTGTTACTAGGAAAATAAGTTATGGTAAGTATGATAGAGGGAGTAGTGTTTGTAAACATTCGACTTGAACTTTTTCATGTGGTAAGTGAGAGGGAAGACTTCAGCAGGAAGGTTATTCCACATACGAACAATACGGCCAAAAAACGAAATTTCTCTGTAATGCGTTGTACGATTCACCTGCCAATCGACCACAAAAGGATGGGCTCTTTAGGAAAAACGTGTATTTTTTTATTTATTTATTTATTTCATCGACTGTCCTATGCTACAAGATTACAAGTATTACGAGCAAACACATCCCATTGTAGTAGTGATAAAACAGGCAAATACAACCCACATTGCGACGGTGCTTAGGGGAGTCAATAGAATTGGATACCCTTCTGTCACCAATGAGAACCTTCGCCCTCTCCTGTAAGCGGCCGAGAAGCTCCAAAATATATTTTGCAGCACCTGCCCACCCATAAGAGTTGTATTGCATACGCGGTCGGATATAGGTGGTATCAATAGTTTGGAGATCAGATGGAGTGAAGTCTTAAAAAACCGAGGCACTTTAATGCTTATTTCGACACCTTGAATATATGTTTTGTTCATCGGACATCACATTGTATCTTCATGCCCAAAACATCAAGAGATTCCGATTCCTTAATAATTATACCACCCATATATACAGATGAGGCACCTTGATCTGTCGCGCGTGAACTCGTTTGACGAAACCTCATCTATAATAACTCGTATAGTGCGATCTCTCAAAAAACTCGATATAAATCGAGAGAAATTATCACCGACACCAAATGCAACAAGTTTTGACAAGAGTCCACCATGCCAGACTCTGTCGAACGCTTTGGAAATATCTAAAGCAATTACCTTACTTTCGCCAAAATGGTGAAGCAAACGGCACCATTTTTCCGATAACAGAGCTAGTAAGTCTCCAGTCGCTAAGTAGGTAGTTTGACTCTAAATATTTGACAAGATGGTAATTTACCATACTCTCCATAACTTTGGAGAGTGCCGAACAAATTGCAATTGGGCGGTAATTTTCAGGGTTATTAGCCATTCCTTTTTTAGGAATTGGCATTACATTAGCAACTTTCCAGCAGACTGGAAATTCCGCGACATGGTTTAAAGTGCTGAAAAGATTTGCTAAGGTCCAGGAGACTTGTTTATGTCGAGATGCGCAATAACCCTTTTATCAGCTCGAGCCCGAAAAAATATTCTAGGCATAGTTACGGATACTTTTCGAGTTCGGATAGTGGTTGACTGTTAGCTGGTAGGTGAGAATTATTAGCAAATAATTTGGCAAAGCAATTAGCCTTATAACTTACGAGGTGAAAATTTGTAACATATAAGAAGAGGTGGTAGTAAATTTTACACCAATATTGTTTGAGGAATATTGTCAGCGGTTTTTATGTTATAATTTATTTTATTCTTTCAGTACTCAAGGTTAATTACTTCCAAATACTGAGTTAGGAAATAAATTGAAAAACCAAATCAGTTTTTATTAATTTTGTTGTTTATTTCACAAGTCTTTTTTTCTATAAACCAAAAACAGAAATTTTTTTTACTTCTGTATTAGAAAAAATTTAAGTTTACAAAAAATTAAAGGGCGTTTTTCCACAATAGCCCAACAGCTATATTAGTTAAAAAAAACGAACGTATCAATATTTCTTATATATAAAAAACTAACAACCAATATTTTAGGCAAAGTTAAATTGCAAAAGTTGAAGCGTATTTAAAGAGGTGGTAGTAAATTTTACACCTATTCTTTTTTAGAATTATTTGACTTCACAAGCCTGCTTTATATATATATAATGATAAAAAAATAAGTTAACATAAAATTATATTTTACGGCATTTTTCACAGCCCTCTGTAAATAGTTAAAAAAAGGAACATTTCAATATCTCTTACATACTAAAAATTATATATATTATAGTCTAAAAATAAAAAGTTAAAAAGTCTTAGGTGAAAATATCACTCGTCAAAATCAGTGTTCGCACAATTTATACACAAACGCCCATACACATGGGTTCTACACATTGTAAACATGTGTGAGTTGTTTATCTTTTTAATTTATTGGGACAAATGTAGCATAATTTGCTTGTCGTAATTGGTTTTTGCGCAACAGGCTGGGGAAGAAAGTCAGAACGCAAAATCATATGTATTATATCTCGTAGAGAACGAGTTAATCTTTGGTTGTGTTCTCTTCTTTGTAAGTGCGGTACAACTAAGTTTCTGGCTAGGCTTTTAAAAAATCCGATCTTGAAATTTCATTGTAATTACGAGAAGATTGTTTCAAGATATATGCATTAACTCCACTAATATCTATTAATCTGTAAAATAGCGCTAAAGGCCAACGTCGTGTACGGCGACTACATAGGTAAATAGAACACTATTTATCTGGCTCATCAACTCCTCATTTTGTGTTGTTATTGTCAGCTATCATTTCTGGCTTATTAGTCAATGGATCATTTGTTTTCTGATGATGCATAGTAGATATTACAATTACAGGACGTTTTTTTTTGGTACGTAAGATAAAAGCGTAATATCTTTTGTAAATCCGTAAATACTACTCTCAGTCGCCCTTCTTCTGTTTGGCAAAAATTCTAAAGGAATTTATTTTTATATTTTTTCTTAGAGTAACCAAATAAGTAAGTTGACGTTCTTTTAATTTTTAATTTTTCAGCTAACTGAACTGATGAGAACCAGTTATCTGCAGTTATGTTTCTGTTACTCCATTCAATTATACTTGATAATCTCAATACAGATTGAGTTGGCACTGCAAGTTTTTTTCATCACTTGAATGGGTAACACCGTCAGAGTTCTTTCCGTAGTAAATATAGGCATTTGCAAGATAGTGTGTGCGTGCATCTGTTAAAGCCATTATTTTAATGCCATATTTGGCTGGCTTTTGAGGCATATAAACCTTAAATGTGCATCTGCCACGAAATGGTACTAACATTTCGTCGATACAAGCATGAGTACCTATAGAGTAATTTGATTGACAATTTTTGATAATATTATTAAAAATTTCGGAAATCTCTGCCAAAGGGTCGTTTGATAACCTTTCTTTTCGGTCAGTAGAATTATCAAACCGTAAACAAGAAAGTATGGTTAGAAATCGAAGTCTAGACATTGTTGCTCTAAAAATATCTCTGCCGGTTTCATCAGTTGCAAACAGAAGATCTATGGATTCTCGGTTAGATTTAAAAACAGACGTATAAAGCAACAAGCCCAAAAAAGCTCTGAATTCAGTTTTGTCTAAAGGCTTCGCTTTTAATTTGTTTGTTGATTGAAATACCATGTCTAACTTATTGTTGGTGTGTTCAATGATTATGTTCTCAACAGAGTTATCAAATATTTTTGACCAGTAATACATATATTCTGGTTCGGCTTCAAAATTTTGAGAGTCCAGTGCAGTTGGCAATCTAACGATATTATGTAGGGGAGTCCTACTAAAACGTTCTGGTTGTTGTCCTGACCATTTAAAACAATTTTTTCCATAATAGTAATGAGATTCTGAGTAAGAGTTTAGTTCTACTTGGTTTTGTAGGGTTTCAACGCTTCATTCTTAGATATCTTCTCTTGCCATAAGAATCGTATCTACTTCCTCTTCGCTATTCGTTTCCGAAATTTCTGAGCTACTTTCACTACAAATTTCAGTGACGAAGTTTGGATCCACGACTTCATCATCGACTTCACTTTCATCGCCATAAGTTTAGTCACAGCAAAAATCCTCATCTTCCTCTAATATTCTAGTGATTTCCTGAATGCAAATTTTTTTTGAATGTGCCATTTTTCACTAGTTATTATTATTTTATTTAGCGTATGGAATAATATAAACGAAAGAACATATGCATAAATCAAAGTTATTAAAACGATTCTAAATTGTTTACAAATTTAATGAGTTTAACCATGAAACTGCGTCTGTCGTCAAAGTGTGGATATCGCTCAATGGTCCTTTGTAGGATAAGATTGGGCATTCTTTAAGGGTGTGATCGGTTGTTTGACGGGGGGCTCCACATTGACATTTGGGATCATCTACTTGGCCCTATTTGTAGAGAGTTTCTAGGGTTCTACCGGTACCAGTTCGTAATCTGTTCAGGTTACACCATGCTTTCCTCGGTAACTGAAGGACTGCATCGCTGCTTCGTTCTTCAAATAATGGGCTGGATCTGTGTGAGTTTGACCATAGATTAATCCAAGCTGCGTTGATATCAAAGTTTTCGATGAGTAGGTTATGTTCATGTGGTATTAAAATAATTTCTATGAAAAAATAACATAAGAGACGACGTGTAGTAAAATTTACAGCTAAGCACGAATATCTCCGCTCTACTGTTACCAACGACAAAGCAATCAATACTGATAATAAGAGCACATCTTTATATGAGGGTACTGAGAATATAAAATTATTTGCGGGCAAAAGAGAAAAGTTTTTAAAGAAAAAAAAAAAACGGTGTACAATTTACTACCAAGTCATAAGTTAAAGGTTAAAAGAGTTGGTATTGAAGAACTAGCACTAACCCTCACTCTTTTAACGAATGATCAGAAGCTTTACTACCCCGGGGAGCAGCAATAACTTCAGTACGAAGACGTTGCTCGAGAAGAGTTTCTCCCCGTCTAAGTACTTTGGCACACGAAGACCTTGCCATTTTGCGTAGTATCAGCGTTTTTATTGTAACGCCAATTCCTGAATGCTTCTTTCTGGATCTGACTGCTGAGTTGCACGACTGATTAAATCAAGATTTAGATCGAGGTTGATTCGAAGCTTTTTTAACTGGAATGAAGATTTGCATTCCAAGGATTATAACATTTTCAACCATTTTCGCCATGGCATTGACGTCATTGTCCAGGAAACAAAGTTTCCCATTGAAATGCCGAAAAAAGCCATTAAGCTCAGCCCAAAGTGCTTTTCCGTAAACAAATATTGATAGTTTCGTAGCACGTCGTGAAACGTTCCGAAGTTCGGAGAACGGAAAAGAGGCAGCAATGGTGCCATAATCCGAGTTGGCGAGAGGTGCTAGAACTTTAACTTTGTACTTTTGAGGGTACGAAGAGAGGAAGAGGTCAAGGGTATTGTGTTGGTGCCATCAACACATGAAATATGTGTTGGTTCATTCACCATTGTGGGCATTAAAATCACCACCAACAACGATTTTACTGTCGGGACAATTCTCAAGAATCTTCGCTATTGAGTCGAAAAGGGAGTCGAAGCCAGATAAAGTTATATCCCTTCCCGCATTTGGACTTCTTAGCACAGAGCACACAGAGGCGTCACGAGACAAAAAATATTGTATTTTTTTCTGTCTTTTTCTCCGAAAGCTGCCCTTTTTGCATTTTTTGTTTTGATTACGCAATTTGATTACGTTTTTTTTTCTCTTTTTTCGAAACCTGCCCTCGCAAATGATCTAGGCTTTTTTCATCTCTGTATGCTTTGTGCTTCTTAGTATGATCAAATTCTTGACAGTTTAAACATTGGGACCATTTCTTTTGTGCTGCTCTTCTATCATTATTCTTCGGAATAGAATATATTCAAACTGTAAATGGGATGCGTTCCGTTTTTTAAGCTTAACGTCGCCGGATTCTAACTCTACTCGAAATAACGGTTGTTGATTTTTTTCTATTTTCCTTTCTAAGAACGTTTTTATTTCGTTTGGGTCCACGCAAGAGTCAATGTTCTAAATCACTACCTGAAGACCTTAAATGCTCTTCAGTTGGTATGTATAAAAGTTTTTATTAAGTGCTTCAAATCTTAATGATACCAAACTTTATTTATGTCGTCTCGGAGCAATGTACAAAAACTGAAAAAAGACCTTTTTAAAAATGGTCCAGCTCACGGATGGTTAATGCTAGAACCAAAATATTTTGGGAATCATCATAAAACATATCAAGCTTTTTTTTCAACGGGGGAAACAAAATCACTTTTTTATTAGCCGCTCTAATTTACATATGTATGTATGTGCACACATATATTTTTTTTTCGTTTTCTTGTGTTTATTAATATTTTTATTATTCATGTTTATATTAAATAATTTAATTTAAAAATTATTTTAGAGCGTCCATTTACTGTTAAACATATATTTTTTTTAAAAAATAGCATTATTAATGTTAAAAAATAAAAAAAATTGTATGTCAAGTTAACATACACGTCGGTAATCAACGAGCACGACTGCTTATGACTATAAGTAAGTTGCAATTTACACTGTGGACGTTTCTTGCCGGACAGAAAATGTTTGTTGGCGAGAGAGGCAAGAAGTTAAGTGTGTCAGGCATACAACATTGCCCCCATACCAACAAACTTTTCCTGACCGCCAAGAAATGTCCAAAGTGTAAATGGCGACTTAGTTACAAAACAATAACAGTGTTGCAACTATAGAGCGTCAAACTAACAAACATATGTATCGGTATTGGTATCGGTTACACTGTGTTAGTTGTATAATAGACAAGCCGGACACATGGCGTTGTACCATAATTCACCGTTTTTTTAGTTTGGCTCATGTTTTTGAGATATACCGTTATTTCGAAAATTGAGGAGGTTGCACAACATAAATTCGCGTAACTCAAAAATGGTTTAGTTTATTAAAATTATTAAAAAAAAACCGAAATTCCGCAATAAAATTTTCTTCAAGAAAGGTAAAACTTTTTTCTAATATGCACATTCGTTTTATCCAAATTTCGAAATTTTTTAAAACTTCATAAAAAATTGGAAAATGCAGCTAGGCTTCTAATTTTCCAGACGTATAAAAAACGAAATTGCCAACAAAACAAGCCATAAATAATTAAAATCTGTTACCAACTTTAAATTTCATTCACAAAAATTGAAAAATTTTAATTAATTTAAGAATTTCATAAAACGCAATATTTGTATGGGAGCCCCTAAGAAGTAGTGATAAGGGGCAAGTATGTCTCGAGAAAATGTTAAGGACAAAAACAAATTGAGGTCCTGGACATTTTTCTTCAATATATTTCTTGTTTGCATTGAACATTTTGTATGGGAGCCCCCTTAAGGAATGGAGATAGCGGGTAGGTATGTTAGAAATAAATGATTAAGATGAAAAATAAAGTGGGGTTGGTCATACATTTGACCCATCTAGGGGCATCCTAGGCGCTGTAGGGGCCAAATTTAACGAATTTATTAAAACGCCATATTTGTATGGTTGAAATTCTTAAATTTGGCTGCTGCAGCGCCTTGAGCATTTTTGAGTTACGCGAATACATTTTGTGCAACCTCCTCCATTTTCGAAATAACGGTATATCTCGAAAACCAGAGCTAACCTAAAAGACGGCTAGCACAACTAGATTCAGCGTACCCGAATTGTCCAGCTTGTCTAAAAAAGTGTCAATTTCTATCACAGTGTTACCAACCTCGATAAATTTATTTAAAATTAATATTTTATTAATATTACTTTTTCAAACTAATAAATTTAATTAAAACTTGTTCTGCTTCTACTGACAATTTTTTAATTTCGTTGATTAAGTGCGAATAAATACAAGAAAATTATTTTGTTTATTTTTTGTCTAAGAGGTCGTCACCTCTCCTTCAATTTTTTGCCCTTTTAACTGGTATATCAATGTTTTCGACAACCTGTTATGAGCATATTGGAAATGCTTTTGAGATATTTCGTCGAAGTCATCGTCTCAAAGGCCAAATTTGCTTTTGAAAGAATCTAGGTACATGAATAGAAAGAAAGAGTTAAAATAAATAAGTACATATACATTAAAATTTAATTTAAAAACTTCCTTACTTTGAACTTGTTTCCCTCCATGAAAATTGTTCCGCTATGGTATCAGCTAATAACCTTTTTCAACATGCACTTATGAACTTTTCGAATGCTTTTTCCCCTGACTGGCGCAGTTCTTTTGTCTGGATGAAAATTGAACAAATGTTTTTATATATATAACGCATATTTACTGAAGCAACGATATAACTCAAAAAATATCATTGCGGAAAACGAGCTTCAGCTTAACATTTAACGGAGTTATAAGATATACAACTATGCAATCAGGAGTACCTCTTAGCCGGAGGTTTTTACAATGTTACACTGGCTTAAATATGTCTACTTACACAAATATATTTTTTTATATTCTCCATATAACTCACCCTTTTTTTTAAATCAAATACCGAATTTTCACATACAGCCTTTTCAACGATTTCGAACGTTAACGTTCGCATAGAAAATTACATTTGAAACAAAAACAAATTTTAGAATTTTGTTTTTGTTTTAAACATAATTTTCTATGCGAAAGTTGTCGTTCGAAATCGTTAAACAGGCAGATAATTTTTTTCATTTTTTTTTTATCACAACTGTTTTTCTTTAAACAAGCTTTTAAATATTAGTTTAATAAATTCTAAATCACAAAGGAAATGTTTTTCTTTTTTATGTTTCAACAAAAAAAAAACCCCGCTACTTTATTTTACAAGTTTCGCTAAAAACTCGATCAAAGTAGTTTTATCGAAATTTGGTTGTAATTTGAAAAATAAAAAAGAAAAAGAAATACTTTAAAGGGAAACAAAATTAAATGTTCGAGGATTTGTATACAATAAAAAATCTAGCGCTCCATTATATTTCGGGATTTTATCAAACAAAACCAAAACTTGAATGTTTAGTTAAAGAAATATAATTCATTTTCGAATGTTGATTGTCGAAAAAATTTGGAGAATTTTTCAGATAAAAGAACATTCGCTACATAAAATATAATCGACTTTTTATCAAACATTTTTGTTCCGAAAATTTTTCGCCTTAGTGAGCTTTCGATTTCGAATCTCAGGTCAGGTGGGCATTGCTTTTGTAATTGTTGTTGTGTTTCGTTTTAGAAATGGAAGCTGTTGTTATGTTTGATCGCTTACAAATGTACATATGTAGAATTTTAATGAAACCAATGTTATTTTTGCTTAAAAAAGAATTCAATTTTATATAATTTTTAATGGATTACACTCTAAAACTTATATTATAAATTATGCAGTTATCTGTCCAGAATACCAACTTTAACTGCCAGTCTCTAGTCCTGTTTTCGTCAATCAATGCTCTACTCGTCCATTTCCCTGTCACTCATTAGTCAATTTTCCTTGTCATGTCAGTGTAGTAATTCTAATTAGAGTAGCCACTTCTTGTCGTTTATCCATTTCACTTTTGGCCATTGTGCATGGTCATTTTCATACATTTGGCAACTGTATTCGCCCTACCACGACCTTCGAAAGTACCAAAATTTTTAGCTTCATGGCGGGCATGACCAACTGCACGTACTACTCTATAAGATCCAAAATTTGTTGGCTTTAATTTTAGGCCTGTTCCGAATTGAGTGCGTTTTTTTCGCCACAAGATCCTTTACATTAAAAGGTGCTGCCGTTCGTTTCTTTTTAAAGTTTCGTCTATTTTCTGACTGAATCTTAGCTAAATTCTCTTTAGCAGTACTACGTATTTCTTCTCTCTTATCGTCAAGTTCATGAACGGTGTAGTCTTCAATCAACTTTCTTATATCCCCGTGCCTGTAACTTTCATTTTCACTCCCATAAGTATTCTAAATGGCGAAAATTTGGTACTTTTTGATGGGGTACTATTAATACATTGCTGCACCCTATCGTCATCTTAATACCGTTGTTAAGGATTGTTTACGCACAGTTTGGAAAGCAGCGACTTTACAATCTTATTCATCCTTTTGACTTGGTCATTACCCCTCGGAACACCGGTTGCTATCAATAAGTGCTGAATATTCTGCTGGTTGCAATATTCCTTAAATACAGTCGATGTGAAGGCCGTTCCACCGTCAGAAATAATCCTCTATAGATTACCAAAAATGTGCGGACTATCTTCTAACTTCTTGCAGGTTATAACCATACAAATTTCGAAAATGCATCAACAACAACTAGAATATGATTGTACCTCTTACGAGTTATCTCCATAGGCCGGACATGAACAATATGATACGTTTTAAGGGGCTTCTCCGGTTTATCAATTGGACTTAAAAACCCTCTACCTTGCCAACTATTATATATATATATATATGTCCTTTATTTAAAACTGAATTAAATTACATAGCATATAAAACATTTCTAAAAAGTTCAAAGTGAACATAGGGCATCTACTTGCCTCATTATTAATACACTCCATACAACTGCGGACTACATTATCCACCGTTCGCGTTATAACAGGTATATAAAATTCTCTTTCGACCAGTTCTTTAGTTTTTCCACCCCAAAATTACCTTTTCTGTGAGCAATTTTAATCATTTCCACCTCCATGGTAGTTGGGATAACTATCAATTCACGTTTTGGATCTTTATACAACAAATAATACTTCAAATAGAAATTTTCGTAACTCTGCTTCTGAACTAGTTGCCTAATACCCTTTAACCTTTTGTCCTGGACCTGTGCTGCCTTTAGTCTATCTTTTAACGAATCCACCACTAAATGACAAGAAACTCTGCTAAGCGCATCAACATATCTATTTTTGCTACCGGATCTGTGCTCCTTGACATAGTCAAATTCATGCAGAAACATGGCCCATCATGAAACTCTCAATGGCACATCTTATTTTTTTATCGCCATGGTAAATGCATTGCAGTCAGTCACTATTTTTATCCTTGCACCTATTAAAACTCTCCATTTTTGAGGGCCTCGATTATTGCCAGCACCTCAAGTTTATATGAGTGATAATTCTCCTGTGCGCTAGTTGTTTTGCGGCTCTATGAGTTACAAACAAAAAAGATCGAATAAAACTCTTAAAACGAGTATTTTGTTCAGCCGTCAAAAAAATAAAACTCAGTAGTTTAATTTAACCGACATTTATTTAAACTCATTTTTTGTACATTGACACCCAAAGCTTGTCGCTGGTCAGATCACTACAATTTGTAAAGCAGTGTTATCTAATCAGCTTGCACTGCAAATAAACTAATCGCCATTAAAAAAAAGAAGAAAAACAAAATGAGTGTTATTTCAGACGCAAAAATAAAAATCTTTAAAAGAATTTTATATGTTGACGGCGAAGTGAGTTTTATTTTAGGCCGAATATTTCATTACTGCGAAATAAAACTCTCTTTTTAAGAGTTCATCCGAACTTTTATTTTGTCGTTGTAAAATTATTTTTAACTGTGGAGTTGAGATAATTTTTTCTAGATCACCATAGGTTCTTAAAGAGAACTTTAGGACGAACCTATTGGTAAATGACAGTAAAGTCTTTGTTGAATCTAACATGGAGATTTTAAAGCTAAAATTTTATGGATAACTCTTATTTACGGTCCATGCAATTTACCCTTAAGTACAAAATATTCATTTATTAAAACCTTTTCTTTAGCTTCACTTCGGAAAATCAAATCTTGTAACGTTAATTTAACCGCCTTGTACTCAATGCAAATGGATGAATCTTTGCAGGCATACATATTCCCGATGACAATACACGAATACATGGGCGTAGCCAGGATAAAATCTAGGGGGGGGGCAAAAATTTTTTTTTTAGTAAAATGCTTTTTTGACAGCCTTTTACTCAAAGCAAATGAATGAAACTTTGCAGGCATACATATTTCCGATAACAATACACGAATTTATGGGCGTAGCCAGGATAAAATCAAGGGGGGGGCCACAATTTTTTTAAATGCTTTTTATTAGCTTCACTTTGGAAAATCAAATCTTGTAACGTTAATTTAACTGCCTTTTACTCAATGCAGATGGATGAAACTTTGCACGCATACATATTCCCGATGACAATACATGAATCCATGGGCGTAGCCAGGATAAAATCTAGGGGAGGGGGGTTAAAACCTTTTCTTTAGCTTCACTTCGGAAAATCAAATCTTGTAACGTTAATTTAACCGCCTTTTACTAAATGCAGATGGATGAAACTTTCCAGACATACATATTCCCGATGACAATACATGAATACATTGGCGTAGCCAGGATAAAATCTAGGGGGGGGGGGGGCAAAATTTTTTTTTTGGTAAAATGCTTTTTTGACTGCCTTCTACTCAATGCAAATGGATAAAACTTTGCAGGCATTCACCTGGACAAAGTCTAGGGGGGGGGGCAAAATTTTTTTTTTGATAAAATGCTTTTTTGACTGCCTTCTACTCAATGCAAATGCATAAAACTTTGCAGGCATTCATACTCCCGATGGTAATATACGAATACATGGGCGTAGCCAGGAAAAAATCTAGGGGGGGCAAAAAATTTTTTTTTTGATAAAATGCTTTTTTGACTGCCTTCTACTCAATGCAAATGGATGAAACTTTGCAGGCATACATATTTCCGATGACAATACACGAATACATGAGCGTAGCTAGGATTAAATCTAGGGGGGCAGAATTTTTTTTTTGTGAAATGCTTTTCTTTACATTCACTTCGCAGCATCAAATCTTGCATCCATTTGCGTTAAGTAAAAGGCGGCTAAAAAAAGCATTTTACAAAAAAAATTCTGCCCCCCGTAGATTTCATCCTGGCTAAAAAAAAATTTTCTAATGAATTCCTTACTTACTGCAGTTTTTACACCTAAATATTAAAAATATTTTCATTTAAACTTAAAACTATTTTCGTAAATGTAAATGTAAATGTAAATTGTAATGTATTAATTAAAGCTATTCGTTACTAAAAAGTAAAAAATAAAAAAAAATAAAAAATTTTAAGAAACGCTTTTCTTTACCTTAATATATTGATCAGTTGTGAACACAGAATAAATATGAATACCAAAAAAATCGACTAAAAGTCAAAAAATAACAACATTTCAAACAACATAAACTTTTAAATCAAAATGGAAAACAACTCACACATCCCTTAAAGAAAAGCGTGGGGCGCGTTGTTATGAAACAAAATGCTCAATTATTGAAAATTGGTAGCTTTAAACATGATTGGTTGTATTTCTTTCTGTCTGAAATATTAAAATGTACTCACGGCAGTCATGTTTTTTTTAAGTTTAGGTTGGTATGGGCGCCCCACGCTTTTCTTTAAGGGATATGTGAGTTGTTTTCCATTTTGATTTAAAAGTTTATGTTGTTTGAAATGTTGTTATTTTTTGACTTTTAGTCGATTTTTTTGGTATTCATATTTATTCTGTGTTCACAACTGATCAATATATTAAGGTAAAGAAAAGCGTTTCTTAAAATTTTTTATTTTTTTTTTTTTTTAATTAACTAAAATTTATGTATAAAACGATTATTTTGATTGATTTTTTTAAAGCATTAGGTAATGGTTAATTGTTTTGCTTTGTTAATTTTGTCATTAAAAATATGTTTTATTTGAAAATATGCCGATTTCTTAGCAAAACCATCTGGCACCCCTGGTTGAGATGGTATGAAAATTTTTATAAACTCTCTTATTTTCATCAACTTGCCAACAATATTATAATATACAACAGATGACCACAGATATTGTAGAAATACTAATGGTGACAATAGATATTTGTAAGCAAAAAACATACTCAATCCAAAACCATAAGCAACTGCTTTTGTTTTTAAGATATGGTGAGTGGGTAAAAGCAAAACCATACAATATCAGTTACACTCATTCTCTCATGCATTTCAGTAGTAACAGAGACATATCAGGTATATCTGTTTTGCCAATTCTTTAAGATACAAATTGCTTATAAAAGCGTGTGATCTTGTTAAAAATCAAAAAACAAGTCAAAATACTACAAAAAAGTTTCAGTTAAAAAGGAAAACAGCAATTTGTGTGAGAGTATTCTTAATACTTAATATAAAGTGTTGTTCCAAGAAAACTATGTTTTTAAATTTTGGCAACACCATCAACATGATAATTCTGACATAAAATGACTAAAATCCACTATGAAAATGGTGGTTCTGTTAAAGTTACATTACACACAGCCATTGAAACGAATAACTCGGCCATTTTGAACCGATTTGACAGATTTTTATACCGACATCTTTAAGAATAAATTTACCGTTTACTTTGGTGATCAAATTTGGATTCGGGAAGAAATATGGTTTCCGAAAATAGGTATTTAAAAAAAAACTATATATTTGACAATCGTTTTTTTACAGATTTTCCGAGTTTTTCAGCAAATATGTTCTACTAAAGATCCGATATTTTGATATCTATGACGTCCAACCCAACAAACACATTTTGAAAAATATACAACTACATATGAGGGGCTTAAAGCACAAGGGGAATCAATCTAAAGACATCAACCCGTCCAGCTGGCTGTCCATTTAAACTTTGTGCGCAAAGTTTAAGTCGCAATATTGAAGATTAATTGCTGAAATTCGGTACATATGTTCTAATTATCCTAAGAATCAAGCCTTTGGCATATGGTAAGAACATTGACCTGAATCTTAACTTTATAAAATAATTTGCTTTGCTGGGTCCATGATTGCCCATGCGTCCCAAATAAGGTACATTCTTAAAAAGTTGTCTAAATGTTGTGGTGTGGAGTATCATAGGGTCGGGATTGACGGACTATACTTTCTTATTTGTTTAAATTGGATATTTGTAACCAAAAAATTAAAATGTTTGCTTAAAATGGATATTTGTAACAGTGTTGCCACCTCATGTGTAATAACACATATCACGTGTAGCCCATGTGTAATTGATTCCATATGTAAGTCATGCGTAATTTAAAATTTTAACGTTTTGTAGCACTGATTTTTGTTAATATTTTGTCACAAGATGTAATAAGGTTTAATATTCTTGGGAAAACTTAAAAATTTAATTAAATGAATGGAAGCGTTAAGAGAGTTGAACTATAAATGGTCGGATCATCAACTACTAACCATTTGGCATTAAGATAGCTTATAACGACGAAACATCCCGGGTACATTATTCTTTTTTTTTATTTCAAAAGACTGGATCATTGAGTGCAAAAGAAATGTTGGAGCTTCACAAAAGCACAATTATGGAAAATGGGATTCATTTTAAAAATCTAGTTGGATTTGCACAATATACACATAATTCAGATGGTAAGTTGTTAAAAGACGAAAAGCCAGATATTGCTTTGATAAAATGCTCGTTCCACCTAATACATTTGGTAGCGTCGAAGGCCTGTCGGAACCTTTCAACATACTTGGAAAATTTACTTCGTAATATTAGATTTGTTTTTATTAAACGTAATGCTCGGCACACTTAAGTCCCAATCCATATGATGAAACATTTGCTGCGAAACATTTGAGTTTGTTAATGAAAGGGAAGAGACGAATGGAAAAGGGCAATTTGTTTCAAGCAGCTTTTGTAAGTTTGTTTTTGAAAGAAAGAGAGAAGGCATTGAAAATGACTTAATGCTGTTAAACAATTTTTATTCAACGGACACGAATGCAGTTTCAAAAGAGAATTGAAGAAAGTTTTTGCAGCAAATGTTTCATAATATGGATGAGGACTAAGGAGTTTCAAGAATATTTTCAAGACAACATGCACTCTAACATTTTGAAAATTTTTTAGCTTCATAGTAATTTGGAGCCAGAATATTATTGGAAAAAGGTTTTTGAAATAAAATATTCCTTGTTAGACAGATTATATCAAACAGTTATTTTTGTTTTTATCCTTTTAAATGATGCTCCGAAACGAATATTGAGCAATTTAAACAATTGTACAACAGATTTAAAAAGGAATACATAGAAATGGTGAACCAAACTTTGAACCTATTCCAATCACTATAAACAAAAAGTGGAAGCTGAAAATATCTGGAGAAATCAAAAAAAAAATTATCTCAATGTAACTGTGATGTATTTACTTTGTTTATTTTTCAGTTATAAATTAACAAAAAAATAGTATGAATTTTTTGTTTTGAACCGTTATTTTTGTATAAAATAAAAAACGCAATCGTTATTTTTTTTATCTAAATGAAAAGTTTATACATATTATGAAATTCAAAACAAAACTCGTGAGTTTGAGAATAAAAGATAGCATGTGTAATTCGTATTTTCATGTGTAATTTTGGCATGATCCATGTGTAACTTACCATTTCGTTAGTGGCAACACTGATTTGTAACCAGAAAAACAAATAATTGTTTGCAATAGATATTTATAACAAAAAAATTACTTAGGTTATCAACAACAACAAAAAAAATTTACTTTAATTGGTTACCATAACCAAATTAAAATATAAATAATGATAAGGTTAAAAATTCCCAATTGAAAATAAAGGAATTTTTCTCGTAACTTTTATAAAATATAATAATAGTAATTATTTAAGCTTTGCTGATACCTGGGCACCTCAGCAAATAGACTACGCCCTTACCGCGTTATTGGGTGCTATTGGACCTCCAGATCCCCTAAACTCGTGGGACCAAAAACAAAATGACAACTCTCTTCAAAAACAATCAAAAACAAAACAAACGATACACTGACAATGGCACGGAAGAAGACATGAAAAGGACCAATGGTGGCTGTATCAGCCTCGACACCAAACAGCGGCGATGTACCTCTGTCATTCGCGACAAGTTCATCAAAAGCCGCAAAAGACCTTTCCGCTAAAGCGGATAAAGCCCATGCTTCGGGTGCTGCCAAGTTGGAAATGACAAAGTCGTCCAACAAAGCAGCCTCCCATATGCCTATTGTGCAAAGGGGGAAATAGATGATTACAACCTGTTTCACTTCTGTACCTCCCCCCGCCAATTCCGGCGTCAGTAAGAAGACACCTCGGCATAAAATCCTTCCAAGAGGGCATCAAACTCAAGGCGTGCTGCCTTGCGTGTTATCGAGCTATTTGGCTCCAAAGATGCCAATGAGCTTTCTGCTTAACAGGAAGCTTCATTGGCATGGGTTAAGACCCTTACTGCTGGGCTTCAGAGCGTTTCACCTCCTGCCCCTGCGAAGGCAATGCCTAAACGACAACGTTCGGAGGAAGAAGCGACAGCCGTTAGACAGAAACCAGGGACAAAACGTTCAAACATGCACCAAAGTCGACTAATAGGTTCTACAGCGAGGTGGCTAAAGACCATCTTGTTAGGGCTATTATAGACAGAGGTGCTGCTGATGGATCCATCTCCCACTCTAGTTGGGACTTGGTGAAGCAGCAAATGATGGGTGTCTTTTGGAAGATCCTTAGTTAGAATCCAGGAGCACCCCCGCAATGTGACGATGCTGGCTGGAACTAGGGTCACGTGAAGCTGATAGCGTGTGTGGACGAGCGCTCAGCGCTTCTGCTGAAGCTTGCCATCGGAGTGATTGGCGAAATATGGGAAGGTGCTAGGCTCGACGTCCATCGTCACCATCCCAGCGGAACCTTGAAGATTGTTCAATGCTGCAACCCCCAACTTCCCACTCATAACTGGAAAGTTGTCAAGGTTTCAGCAGCTGAAGACTCATCAAGAACGGCGATCGTAGTCCTGAACCAGGACTCCTTGAAGCCACTGAGGGAGAAACAGGGCAAGATTTACTATGGTTTTAGTAGCATCTTGCTCCGTGTCTACCGAGGTGATGACAAGGGCGATCCCGCTCCGAAGGTTGTGGAGCCTACGCAGTCCGTGGACTGCACGAATGGCGCTTCCGTTCATTCATGTGACAAGGAAGACACCTCGTCCGTCTCTGTCATGCTGGGTGACCTCTTTGAACGCATAGGTGAATTGGCTGATGAGGACGCCTTCCTGAAATCAGACCAGGAGGACGCCAATGTCACGGTCGTTAATACTGGACATGGTGAAGGTGACACAGATAAACCTTCACCACTCTAAGGCAGCATCTGCTAGTAATGATCCAAGATCCATGGATCCACAAGGATCGGGTTTGCGGATTAAACCTCAAGGGCTATAAGCTCATATATGCCAAAGGAACAGGTAAAATTAGATCTTGTATTTTGGCTAAAAGCACGCTGGATATCTTCATTCTTTCTGATTTCAGTGATGAAGACACAACTCCAGCGGTGAGTCGCTATTTTCTTTTATCTGTAACAGTAATTTAGAAATAGCAAACATAGGCGCGGAACCTACGTTCATTGTAGCTAAAAGGCAGGATGTTCACGATGTGACATTGGTCAGCTCGGAACACACCGACTTAATAAGTAACTGAGCGGTTACTTACATACCTGTTACAACATACCTGTGTTCCTTTTCGGAACACAGGTATGTTGAGTTTCAATTAGGTTCACCACCCTTGGGGGTGTGTACTTTTGTGAATAGGAGAAGAACGAAGTGGGACTATCAGGCTAGTCTACTCGGTGACTCTCTGGGCTCATTCCCTGTCATTACTGGCACAACGGAGACTGAAATGGCAGTGGAATTCCTATCGGGGGTACTGCGTCAGGCAACGGCACTGGCCTGCAGGCCAGTGGCTAGGAGGAAGGGGGTAGGCCACAACGGTGGAGCCTTCAGATTGTACAGTCTCGCAGAGACTGTCGTAGGTTATTCAATATGGCTAAGCGTCTGGGAAACTGGGCGGAATATAAGTCGGCATTGAATAGGTTTAAGAATTTGGTTAGATCGGCGAAACGGAATGCCTGGAGGAACTTCTGCAGCGGAGTGAAAGTGCTCCTCTGAGACAAACCGATTGCGCAAAATAATGGCTTCTTGCCCGGCTCTCCCTAGCTACATTCAGAAAGCTGTTGGTATCTGGTTTACGAATAGTCAGGAGACGCTGGAGGTGTTAATTGACACACACTTTCCTGGCAATTCCCTTCCAACACCACGGAAGATCAATTGCTTATCAGAGCCTGGACCCGTGTCCATTTATCTGTGTTATGATAGGCTCTATTGGTCGATAAGGAACTTTGACTCCCTTAAGGCACCTGGCCCGGACGGTATTATTCCGGCCGACCTTAAAAAGAATGCGGGTCTTCTAATTCCTTGAATGTCCGCTATTTATACGGAGTGTGTTAGATTCTCGTACGTTCCCATCCGATGGACTAGATGTAGAGTTGTTTTCATTCCAAAGGGAGGTAAAGCATCCCACACCAGGCCTAAGGACTACAGGACAATCAGCCTGTCGTCATTTCTTCTCAAGACCCTTGAAAGGGTCATTGATATTCATCTGAGGATGTCTATTCCTAGACATTTGCTCTCTTCATCGCAGCATGCCTACACCAAGGGCAAGTCTGTATAGATGGCGCTTCACTCACTAATCGGCTACATGGAGAAATCCCTTGAATTTCGGGAATACTCACTTGTGGCCTTACTGGACATTGAGGGCGCTTTAAACAATGTCAGACCCAACTCCATCTTGGAGTTAATGAGGGAGGTGAGTGTTGACGATGTAATTTGTAGATTTATTGGTAAGTAGATTACCAATAACAATAGGATCATTGAATCAACGATGGGTGCTGCCAATGTTTGCAGATTTGTGCACAGGGGCACCTTGCAAGGTGGGGTTCTGTCCCCTCTACTGAGGATGAACACTTTGTTGAGTCGGATTAGGGATAAAAACCGTCGCGTATGCAGATGACGTGGCGGTGGTGGTCATGGGTAAACACCTGGACACACTGTCCCGTTGTATGGAATCTGCATAACAGATTCTAAGCTCTTGGAGCACCTCCTATGGACTTGGCGTCAATCCACAGAAAACTGAGTTGGTACTCTTTACCAGGAAGTACAAGGTTGGCAGCTTTAGGCTTCCTAGGCTAAATGGCACGGAGCTGACGCTCTCGTGCCAAATATTTGGGCGTAATTCTCGATAGTAAACTATCATGGGAACTCAACGTTCGCACGAGGGTTGATAGGGCCATTGTGGCCTTATACACCTGCAAGAGATCTTTGGGCAGAAGCTGGGGCCTTGGCCCCAGGGGGGTGGTAAAACCGATCCTCTTCTATGGGGTCATAGTGTGGTGGCCTGTCATGGAAAGGGGACGGTACTGCAGGATGCTTGAGAAAGTATATAGGGTGGATGCGCTGATGATAGCGGGATCACTCCGCTCGACACCGACGAAGGTGCTGTTTACTATGCTGAACTGGCTGCCGGTTGACATCATGGCTGAACAACAGGCCCTGACTTCCGCTATAAGACTGGACCTATGGTCTACGCGGAACTATGGTCATGCCAGGGTCATGCTTAACGCATCAAATGACCCGGCGGATCTGGACTATTGCACTCCGGAACCCTTTTTCGGTGCTTTGTTCACAGTTCATCATGGTAATGATGATGAACTGCTCGATAATACGCGATCTCTGGAACCGGCCCTACGCGTCTACACGGATGGTTCCACGATGGGCAATAGAGTGGGTGGAGGTTTCTTCATCGAGGAATTGGACATTAGGGTCTCTTTAAGGCTGCCAGATGGCAGTAGTGTGCTGCAGGCGGAGATCTCTGCCATAAAGCGGGCGACAAACTGGCTGAAGTACTATCGTGTATCGAGGGATATATGTATATTTTTGCGGACAGCAAGGCTGCCATTGCAGCTGTGGCTGGTGTCTTTACGACATCTATGTTAACAGTGGAATGCCGGATGTCTCTAAATGAGATCGCAAAACATTCCAGTGTAACGCTGACATGGGTACCAGGGCACAGTGGATGCCTGGGCTACCAAACTGCGGACGGTCTGGCCAAACGGGGCTGTCTCTTGGACGACATGTTCGCGACGGCCTCATTGGCACTTCAATGGCCCGCTGCAAGACTCTCATCAGACGAGAGTCGTACAGAAGGGCTCATGGGAGATGGCAGGGGGAGCATACCTGCTTGATGGCCTGGCTATGACGCGTTGAGAGCGCGCGTACTACTCGGTCTCGGCAGGGACCGGATGAGGACAGTGATTTCTGTCATAACGGGTTACTGGGTGATCGGGACTCATGCTAGGAGGATGGGTCTTGCGTATAATGACTACTGTAGGAGTTGTCATGATGAGGAGGAGACGGTGTTTCACTTTCTCTGCCAATGCCCCGATCTAGGGAGCATTAGGTTTAGGCATTTTGGGAGACCAGAATTGCCATGTCTGGACGATTTGTCCAATGTGGGACTGAAATAGATCTCCCTGTTCTGTAGGGAGTCGGGGTGATTCGAGGCTGCAGTGACCTCTGGGGAATAGTCTGGTGGATACCGGCTGACTCCTGTCACTGGCTAGGGGTATCACAAAGGGACGGCTATAAGGACCCTAGTGAGTCGTCGTCGTGACGTCTGCTTATTTAACCTAACCTAACCTAATTATTTCAGTCCCTGAGTTATTTTTCGAATTAAAAACAAAAAAGTCCACATAAAACAGTTATTTTTCAACGTAAAAATAAAAGGTCGAATTTAACTCTTAAAAAGAGAGTTGAATTAAGTCGTCATAAATTAAAACTCAGTTGAGGAATAAAAGACCAAATAAAACTCTTAAAACGAGAATTTTATTTAGCCGTCAAAAAATAGAACTTATTTCAGGAGTTTGATTTTAACCGACATTTAATGTAACTCATTTTTTTTACATTGACACCCAAAGCTTGTCGCTGGTCAGAGCACTGCAATTTGTAAAGCAGTGTTATCTAATCAGCTTGCACTGCAATTATATTAACCGTAATTAAAAAAAAGAAGAAAAACAAAATGAGTGTTATTTTAGACGTTAAAATAAAAATACTTTAAAGTTTTATTTGTTGACGGCGAAGTGAGTGTTGTTTAAGGCCGAATATTTCATGACTGCGAAATAAAACACTATTTTTAACAGTTCATCTGAACTTTTATTTTTTCGTTGTAAAATGATTTTTAACTGTGGAGTTGAGATGGTTTTTCTAGATCACCATAGGTTCTTAAAGAGAGCTTTAGGACGAACCTATTAGTATATGACTCCGTTGAATCTAACATCGAGATTTTAAAGCTAATATTTTATGGATAACTGTTATTTACGGTCCATGCAATTTACCCTTAAGTACAAAATATTCATATTTTTTTAAATAAACTAAAATTTATTTATAAAACATTTGTTTTTATTGATTTTTTTAAAGCATTAGGTAATGGTTAATTGTTTTGCTTTGTTATTTTTGTCATTAAACATATGTTTTATTGTCTTTAAAATAGTAATTTTAATTTGCCGATTTTTTTAGTTTAAATTCCGATTTGTTTTTGAAAATATGCCGATTTCTCGCCAAAACCATCTGGCACCCCTGGTTGAGATCGTATACAAATTTTTATAAACTCTCTTATTTTCATCAACTCGCCAACAATATTTTTTTATACAACAGATAAACACAGATTTGGTAGGAATTCTTATGGTGACAACAGTAATTTGTAAGCAAAAAAATTCTATATTCTATATTTAAAAATTCTATATTCTATATTTAAAAAATTCTGCTTCAACCTCATCACAAAACCCTACTACGGCAGTACCTGATGTTTCATTAAAGGCTAGTTTACACGGTAATACAATGTATTACGACTTTGTAGAATCAAAATAATATAAAATTCTCTTCGTGCTTAAAAGAAAAAAATAAAAATCTGTTGTAAGTATAGTTCATGTTTACACGGATGGTATAAGTAAAATCAAAAATAAAAACAAAAATGCAGATGGTTGCAGTTTTACAATTTTTCCAAGAACAACATGAACATTTCCAGAGTTGTTTTTGTAATTGTATAAAAATGCTACCACCTTTATAATATATAATTATATTCTGTTAAAATACACCTCTGGTGTGATGAGAATACATAAGTTTCTAAAATGGTTTAGAAAAAAACCATTTACCGGCCGCTTGTCAGATTTTGTATTCGTATTCTCTATTACTGAATACATTTTGCTTTTTCATGATATGATTTTACTCATTAAACATCATGTCGTAATACAATGTATTACCGTGTATACTAGCCTTAAATAATGCTCCATTAAATAATCCTGTTGCCTCGAGTTCTTCCATCAGCAATAACCCTGTAATTAATTTAAATTATGCCGAAGTTTTAATGAATAATGTAAACAATCTTCGTTCTCACGGAGAATTAAGAGTAGTTCCTCCAAAAAAACTAATTTTTAGATCACGCTTTGTATTCGACACTTCTGCTGATAATATTGATTTCTTTATTAAATCAAAGCTTAACCAATATGCAGACATTACTGTTCGTAAATTCGCTTATTCACAAACGAGGAGTATTACGTCTTTTAAAATAACTGTTCCGTTAATTATTTTTGATCGTGTTGTTGACCCGTCATTCTGGCCAAATCATGTTTTAGTCCAAGAATGTGAATACAATATAAACCAACGTGGAAATAATATTGTACATCTCCAACCTCGTCAGCTAACAAGCCAAAAACACTAATTAATACTAGAGATATTAAACTTAATATTATCTATCAAAATGTTCGAGGATTAAAAAGTAAATGTTCTAAACTATACCAAGACAGCTTTAACTTTAATAATCATATTATTTGTTTTACCGAGACCTGGCTTAACAATACCTTTTTAAATACGAAAAATTTTTTGCAAACATTTTCAAGTCTATCGTCGAGATAGAATTACAAGAACGACTGGGGGTGGTGTATTAATAGCGATCTCTAATGACTTTTCTGCTGAGGAATTAAAAGTTGATATAGCCTGTAACATTTAATTTATCGCTGTGGTCATGAAAATTAGTCACATAAAAGTTTTTATTACCTGTTCGTATATTCCTTCTCAATCAGATTTATAAATTTATTAGCAGCACATTGCTTTAATTAAACCGGTTTCTTTAAAGACTTATCCTGATGATTGATTTTAATCTACCTCGAATTAGCTGGTAATTCTCCACTGAGAATTATAATCACATACCCATAAGTTCTGATGAAAATGGTGCCGATGCATTTTGTAATATTTTAAATCTATATCTACAACAAATCAACGGAGTCTTCAACATTTTTAGAAAATTGCTTGATCTGGTATTTGTTGATCCAGTTACACTGCCCGAAGATCGTTACCACCCTACCCTGAAATAAGCTGTAATATTCGAAATTTTACGAAAAAAGTAAAAGATTTCTGCTTCCAGCGTATAAATTACGTTGACTTTAACAATCTTTTATATGATACTAATTGGCTTCGACTATTATCCATACCAAATGTTTTGCCGAATTCTGTTGATAAAATGATTAAAATTTGTATGAAACCAATATATGGATGAATGTATTCCAAAACATTCGCCACGTTCTCAAACTGGTCCACCCTGGAACTCTTAACGACTATCTTCCTTAAAAAATCTTAAAAATAAATATTATAAAACATACAAGAAATATGTGCCACGCATTTACTTAACAAAAATGAAACATAGTTTTCATCATAAACCGATGTCGTTCTTTTTAACTCAAAAAGGAATAATTATGGCACCCCAAAATTTATGGAATATTTAAGTACAGAGTCAAGCAATGAGTCAGAAATTAGCAGTTTATTCGCTGAATTTTTTGCCTCTACTTACTCTAACGCCGAATTAATATTCACTTCATTCCAACAATATCATTCCCATTACTTGAACCTACGCACATAATAAAATGTTTAAAAAACTTCAAATCCTCACTGTCGTTTTGTCCAGATGGCATACCAAGTTGTCTTTTGAAAAATTGTCAACACGGTTTTCGTAAAGGATCTTCAGCTATGACTAACGTTCTACAATTAACTACTTTGGGTAAAGAAGGATTTTCTATTGGTCAACAAAGTGATGTCATTTATACTGACTTCAGTAAAGCCTTTGATAAAGTTAATCACAAACTTCTGCTTAAGAAATTGGATAAAATGGGTTTCGATAATACTTATTTAAGCTGGTTTAAATCATATCTGTTATGCAGAACACAGCCCGTTAAATTTAATTCTGCAAATTCAAGAAATATTTTGGTAAAATTCGGTGTTCCGCAGTGAAGTCACCTGGGCCCAATTTCATTTCTACTTTTCATCAACGATTTGCCTGAAGCAATAAATTATTCTAATATACTGATGTTCGCAGACGATGTTAAAATGTTTTTAAGCCTCAGATCATAGTTATCTCCAAAAGTACTTGGATAATTTTTCTAATTGGTGTAACATTAATTTAATGGAACTTAACCTCAAAAAAAGCAAGCACATGACTTTTTCGAGAAGGCGTGACGCTCTTGGTCACTATTATATCAGTGGGCATAAACTGGAGTCAGTAAGTGTTATTATGGATCTTGGTGTTTTGTTGGATGGAAAATTAAACTTTGTACAACATATCACGACGGCTGTTAATAAAGCTCGAGGAATCTTGGCTGTCATCCAACGATGGGCAAAAGAATTTAAGGACCCCTTTATCACCAAAAGATTGTTCACGTCACTTGTAAGACCGATTTTAGAGTATGGCTCAATTGTATGGGACCCCTACTATAACGTTCACATTAATCTTATCGAATCTGTTCAGAAACAGTTTTACTTTTTTGTTTAACAGACGTTTATCGAGGATTTTCTGCGCTTCCATCATATTGCTTTGATTTGACTGCCAACATTAAAAAGCCGAAGAATTATGCTTAATGATTCATTTCTTGTAAATCTTTTAAACGGAAATGTTTTATCAGATTTTCTTTTTAGTAAAATATTGAATGTTTCTCAACGCACATTACGATTCAATCACCCACTATATGTTAAAACTTTTCGAACAAACTTCGAGATGGCAGATCCTTTTAGAAAATTATGTTGTTGTTTTAATGAAATGTTTTACTTTATAGATTTTTCTTTAAATATTGATGTTATTAAGCGCAATATTATTTTGAGTTTGAACATGTACCTGCAGTTATATTAAGAAAATTGTTAAATTCAACATTAAAATTAAATAAATATATAAAAATTGAAAAACCCTCGTCTAGAGTTAGAAATTATTTTTTTTTATACATAAGCCACTCGCATCCCAAAATGCGACCAAAACTACCTTAGAGGAATAGACATATATATATATATATATTAGAGCGACTCAAAAAAAAAGTGATTTGGTACTCCTCTGAAAATGAAGCTTGATATGTTTTATGATGATTCCCAAAATAATTTGGTTCTAGCGTTGACCATCCGTGAGCTGGACCATTTTTAAAAAAGGTCTTTTTTAAGTTTTTCGAATTTTTTTGTACTTTACTCGAAGACGATATAAAACTTTACCACTTGCGACCTACTAATTGAGATACATATTTAACTAAATACATTTTTTTGTTTCGGGTTTTCATACATATTATACATATGTGGAAATAATGCTCTGCTTTTCAAATTGAATCTGTTTTAAAATAATGTTGATTTATTTATTTTATTTTTGTAATTATTCACATAAAACGCGAAAAACGCGATATATTTTATAAAATGTTTTAATTTTTAAATTTTAAAAAATGTTATACCCATATTTTGTATGTGAATAATTGCAAAAAATAAGATAAATTACAATTATTATACCCTTTACCACAGGTGGAAAAGGGTATATATAAGTTTGTCATTCCGTTTGTAATTTCTATAATATTGATCTTAGACCCTGTAAAGTACATATATTCTGGGTCCTTATGAGGAGAGAAGTTGATTTAACGATGTCTGTCTGTCCGTCCATCTGTTCGTCTTACATTTGATATTTGTTTTCCGGATACTGCAGACATGATAGCGGCTAGGTTGTTTTAGATTTATGTCACATATAGTCCACTATTTCTTGCTATTGAAATTCAGCCAGATCGGTCCAAAAATGGCTGAGATATGAGCAAAAAACCACGACTACCTCTATTTTTTTCCAAAAATCCCTTGTTGTTGTTGTATTTTTAATACTTTTTTCTGTATATCTGGAGAACGGCAAGAGCCAAAGTTTCCAAATTAGGTACACACATTATGGTTATCAGTACACAGCATGACACAAAATGTAGGCGGGATTGGAGAAGTAGGCGTAGTACCTCCTTTACAAAAAATATCAAAAATTGTATAAAAACCTGATTTTTTCGACTGTCATATGACCTATGGTTATCCCTTACATATCAAAAGATCGGAAATCTTTAGTAAAAAATATTTTCTGAAAATTTCGGGAAAAGCGGCTCAGATACAAATAGTTATGACCAAAATTAATAATTTTTTTTAATCCCCACTTTCGGGAATCATAGGTCTTCTTGAGTCCAGGCTTTATAACCCAACTAACTGGTAAATTTATTCTTAAACACGTCGGTATATAAATCTGTCAAATCGGTTAAAAATGGCTGAGTTATAATCAAAATACTGAAATCCCAAAAATTACTCTTTTTTTTTATAATTAAGTTTGTTTTTATTTATTATTTTTATACCCTTCACCGAAGGTAAGAGGGTATATATAACTTTGTCATTCCGTTTGTATGTTCCAAAATATTGATCCTACACCCTATAAAGTATATATATTCTGGGTTCTTATGAAAAGCGAAGTTGATTTAACGATGTCCGTCTGTCCGTCTGTATGTTGAAATGGGTTTTCCGAAATCCCCAGAAATGATGTGGACTAGGTTGATGTATATTTATGTCACATATACTCCGTTTAAGTTTGCTATTGAAATTCAGCCAGATCGGTCCAAAAATGACGGAGATATGAGCAAAAAACCACAACTGCCTCTGATTTTGCACAAAAATACCTTGTTGTTGTAGTTTTTTATTTCTGTATATCTTGAGAACGGCAAGAGCCAAAGTTTCCAAATTAGGTACACACATTAACGTTATCAATACACAGCATCCTACAAAATGTGGGCGGGATTGAACAAGTGGGCGTGGTACCTCCCGTACAAAAAATATCAAAAATTGTATAAAAACCGGATTTTTGGGACTGTCGTTTGACCTATGTTTACGCCTTATATATCAAAAGACCGGAAATTTTTAAAAGAAAATATTTTCTGAAAAACTCGGGAAAATCGGTTCAGATACGAAAAAGTTATGACCAAAATTAAATTTTTTTTTTTTAAATACACATTTTCGGAACCCATAGGTCTTTCTGAGTCCAAGTTTTATCACCAAAGTAAATGGTAAATTTATTCCTTAAGACATCGGTATATAAATCTGTCAAATCGGTTAATAAATGGCTGAGTTATGTCCAAAGTACTGAAATGCAAAAAAATTGTATTTTTATACCCTTCACCGAAGGTAAGAGGGTATATATAACTTTGTCATTCCGTTTGTATGTTCCAAAATATTGATCCTACACCCTATAAAGTATATATATTCTGGGTCCTTATGAAAAGCGAAGTTGATTTAACGATGTCCGTTTGCTCCCCCCTTTTGCATTTGTTTATATATACTAGCATAATGCTCAATATGATTTTCGTTATCAGCCTTCTTTATTATTTCATCTATTTAACGAAATAATTTTAACAAATAGAAACTAGGAATTTTTCTTTCGGTTTGCTTCTCAAAAACCGCCAAAAAAGATAAATCTACGGTACGACAACAGTGCCTATACAAAAAGAAACCAAACAAACACACATACATGGTACAAACTATTTTGGTGATTATAGGCCACCTTTGCTTTATTGTGGTGAACTAAAACATCAAAAATAATTACAACTCAACTGTGTTGAGTTGTGAACTGTAAACTGATCATATTTACTTTTAATGATATTCATAAAACGTTCCTTCATGGTCCAGTTGTCTAGGGGGTTTGCTTAGGTTAGAAACTGTGAGTCCCTGGTTCGAATCGTGTTTTTTCAAAAAGAAATTTTTTTTTTAATTTTTTTATGTTCTGAAACGATTTAAAAAAATATTTACCAGTTTTAACTTTTTAAATTTAATTTATAATGAAGTTTTATGTATTGTATATATGTATGTTTATGTAGAAATTATTTAGGTTTTGTCTAGTTGCTCTGTATTCTGCTCGCACAATGGTGAAGGGTATATAAGATTCGGCACAGCCGAATATAGCACTCTTACTTGTTATAATTAAATTTGTTTAAATATATGTATGTACATATATGTACGTATATATACATATATACCTATAACCCTATTTAATGGTAATATTATTCTTAAGCACGTTGGTATATAAATCTGTCAAATAGGTTAAAAATGGTTAAGTTATGAGCAAAATACTTAAAAAAAAAGGACTAAAAAACATTAAAATTTTTATAAAAACTAAAATTTTAGAGCTGTAATATGACCTATTCGTACGTTTAAGATATCAAAATATCAGAAATCTTTAGAAGAACATATTTGCTGAAAAACTCGGAAAATCGGTAAAAAAAAAAAAAGTAATGTCGAAAATAAAGTTTTTTTTTTAAATACCTATTTTCGGGAACCATAGAACTTCTCGACTCCAAGTTTTATCACCAAGGTAAATGGTAATTTTATTTTTTAAGATGTCGGTGTAAAAATGTGTCAAATCGGTTACAAAATGGCCGAGTTATGACCAAATACTGAAATTCGATCAAAACTAAACTTGCTATATATTAATTAAACTTTTAATATAGGTATTTAATACCACGCAAACATTTGCAAATAATTAAATAAAACTAAACGATATATATAATATAAATATACATGTACATACATATATATATATGTTTAGATAAATATATAAACTTCTGTACTTTCTAAGCCATGGTGAAGGGTATATAAGATTTGGCATAGCCGAATATAGCACTCTTACTTGTTTTAAAACAGATTCAATTTGAAAGCAGAACATTATTTCCACATACGTAGAATGAAAACCCGAAACGAAAATATGTATTTAGTTAAATATCTCAATAAGTAGATCGCAAGGGGTCAAGTTTTATATACCATTGGATGCTGCTTCAAAAACTTTTTTCAATGATACCAAATTTTATTTATGTTGTATTGTAGCAAAGTACAAAAAAATTAAAAAATTAAAAAAAATACCTTTTTTAAAAATGGTCCAGCTCACGGATGGTCAACGCTAGAACCAAAATATTTTGGGAATCATCATAAAACATATTAAGCTTTATTTTTATAGGTGTAACAGAAACACTTTTTTCTGCTCCATACAAGTTGAGTCGGTCTAATATATATATATGGGTAATTCCATAGTGTTGAACGTGACGGTAGTACGCATCAAAAATGCAATAACATTTCAAACAACAACTATTTTTACCGTCTTTTAACCCTTACATTATAGCACTATGAAAGCACTGTTTTCTATGCTAAAGCTTATGGAGGGCGCGATTCTAGGTCAAAGATATTAACAAAAAAGTAGCGGCTCGAACGTGAAAAAAATTGAAGTAGTTTTTGTGGCCATGTATAAAAAGGAGTAATTCAGCGAAACCTGGCACAATTTTTTAGTCAAACTACTTTCAGAATTTTACGTAGCAATGTAACATTAAAATGTCTTTGGTTTGAATCCAAAATCTTCTGTATTTTTTTTTTAAGCCAAAATCTGTGTCGATACGTGACATTTCGAACGTGAACTTTTTTCCATAATAATTTAGCTGAATAATGATTAAAACAAAATAAAAATTTACCGTTAATCCGAATAACATATTTTTCTTCGAACTCTTCCTTAGATTATAGACCATGTAAGAACTTTTTTTTGGAATAATTTTTATCAAATAACACCTCTTTAAGGAAGATAATATTAAAGAAAACATACAATAAACCATTTTCACAAATAAGAAACTACATTTGTACAACTTTGCAGTCGGCTTGTTTGTCTTAGTGAACGAAATTATAAAATAAGTAATATCTAAATATTTCTCTATAAAAAATCATAAAAGAATATGCTTTTAATAACTTTAAGTTTTCGGTCACGGTGGACCTTTAGAAAGAAATGCCCATATATGGGTTATATAATATTGTTACGAAAGTTAAATTATCTAAGAATTATTTTTAGTAATAGTTATAAGTTATCTTGTAAGTTATAGTTTTATGTCATATTAGTTACTTAAAGTTGTCATGTATAGTTTTCAACACAACTGTTATTTTAAAATAATTCCTATATGAATCTCCCAGTCATTTCTAGAAATGGTTTTGGAACATAATAAATAGTTTTTACAGGAAGGTTCAGGAAAAATCTAGAAATAATTATGAAATATAAAAAGGGGTGACTCATGTATAGTTAGTTTAGTTTTGTTTTGAGAAACGGTTCTGTTCGTAACTAATAATTGTGAACAAAATAATTAATAAAGTTTGTTAAGTTAAATAAGTGTGTTTTTATTCGGATTTGCAATTAAAAGAACTCAAACGCGTTTATTAAAGGAAAAACGTAACAATATATTATATTGTTACGAAAGTAACTTTAGTTAAGAATTAGTTGTAATTATTAGTTAAGAATTAGTTGTATTTATTATTGTGTTGTATTTATTAGTTGTCTTGTATTCATAAGTAATTTTACTAGTTTACATTGTTATAATTTAGTACACTTCAATCCCAATGTGCAGAAAGCCCTAGACATTATCGTTAAAAAAGCTTCAGTATAAGAGGTAAGATTATGTAAACATAAGTGCTGCCATAAATCAAACTAAAGTGTGGTGAATAGTAAAGCCTCGAACCTTCGAAAAACATTTCGAATGTTCTACACAAACAAATTGCAGTATAAATACTAGCTGCGACTAGCATAATAAGATCATTCTAAGTTCAGACTTTGTCAATAACGTATAACGCTGAGTTAAAAAGACTTAGTACTAAATAGAGTTGAGTAAATTGTAAATAGTGTTTAAAGTGTTTGTGTTTTATTTATTTTATTAAAGTTGCAATAAAGAACTCAAAACGGTTTATTATAAAGGAAATAAACCAAAACGATATTGAAAGGCAGTAACGTAACAATATAATCCAAGTTAATGGTTAAGTTCTACTTTAGCACGTCGGTTAAAAATCGTTAAGTTATAAGCAAAATACTCCAAAAATGGGCTAAAAAACATTACAATTGTTTTAAAAAACAACAGCCGTATTCATAAGTAAAAGTTAGCAGTTACGTATCAGAGAACTGCAAAATCAACTATTTTTGTTGATTTATTCATACGCTTAAATTTACATTAACTCTATGCCTGCAAAACAAAGTTCAACTTTGGTAATTTTGACATCGTTTTGTGCATATTTGATTTGTGCATGTGTGAGTTTTTAATTGAAAGTGCTTTGTTTGAATTTATTGTTGGCGCACGCAATAACACAAACTCCTCTTAGTCAAAAGGCAAACATTCTTATGCTTTTGCATTCACGTAGTCATTGTCCACTCGATGAGGCAACGACGAACTAAATTGGTATGAGTACGAGTCGCTTTGTTACATTTACATTAACAGCAATATCAACAATAGCAACAACAATACATTGTTGTTAAGAAATGATAAAAAATAAAAACAGCCTTCTATTTCTATGGAAATTGTTTGTACCTAGTGCGTTTGCGTTACATTTCAATTTTTTTTTATTTTGTACTTCATAGCAACTGCTGAATGCATACATGAGTAATGATTGTTTGATTTCTGGCTTTTTTGCTTGTAATTTTTTTTCTTTACCAAAACAGTCATTGTCGCACCGAACACACAAACATCTTAATTAAAAAACGAAGCTAAACGATGGTATAAATAACAAAGCACGATGTGCATTATTTGAATGACTGCAAACCATCAGCGAATGTGTGCAGTTGCGCAAGTTTGATTGTATGACCGAAAGCGAGTGTATTTGTTGGTATTCATTAAATGCGATTTTTTTGCAATCGCACAAAGCCGTTCTCTGTTACGTATACATCGCAAACAATGAGCTGCTTACTAAAATGCATTTTATGCTTAGAAGCTTGTTATCATAGAGTTTATTCGTTATACATTTTAATTCGTCAACATAAATTAAAAAAATCAACCCTAAAATTCTATCTTTATGTGGCACCTGTTTTTTGCAAAGCAACTCAAATTTTTAACATTTGCAATTGTGATTTTCCCGCAAATGAAAATGATCATTAAAATAATGGAAAAAAATATATTAAAATTGTTAAAAGATGAAAAACCTGATATATTAGATAAAAAACTTATAAAAAGTTCAGTTAACTGGAAACAAGATGAAAAGGTAATAATGGGTAATTTTTTAGCTATTATCTTTTTGGCAACGCTGGTATAAACAGCTGACGCACGTTTTGTGTTTTGTTTCACTGTCAAACATCTTCAGTTTGGTCTATAATTTAACCATGAATCGTCTTACAAACGAACAACGCTTGCAAATTATTGTATTTTATTATCAAAAATTATCAAAAAATTTATCGAAAAATTGTGTTCAGCGACGAAGCTCATTTTTGGCGCAATGGGTACGTTAATAAGCAGAATTGTCGATTTTGGAGTGAAGATCAGCCAGAAGCATTGCAAGAGCTACCAATGCATAAAGAAAAAGTCACAGTTTGGTGCGGTTCATGGGCTGGTGGCATCATTGGACCGTACTTCTTCAAAGATGATGCGAATCGTAACATAACTGTGAATGGTGAGCGCTACCGTGAGATGATGTCCAACTTTTTTTTGCCCAAAATGCAAGAGCTTATCTTGCATGGCATGTGGTTTCAACAAGACGGTGCTACATGCCACACAGCACTCTTAACAATGGACTTATTGAGAGGCGAGTTCGGTGAACATTTTATTTCACGTTCGGGACCGGTCAATTGGCCGCCTAGATCGTGCGATTTAACGCCTTTAGACCTTTAGTTTTTGTGGGGTTATGTTAAAGCTCATGTCTATACACACATGCGCGCTTCAATTGACGCATTGGAAGACAACATTGAAGCATTTATTCATGAGATACCGGCCGAAATGTTGGAACGAGTATGCCAAAATTGGACTAAGCGGATGGACCATTTGAGGCCCAGTCACGTTAAACATATGCGTACTATCGATTCAAATAAAGATTTCATGCATTTTTCTGAGTTTTATGTGTTTTTTTTTTTTAAACTTTCATATAGCTCTTAAAAAATCACCCCTTATAAGATATTTGTTTTTTTTTTTATTTATGTTATTTTTATGGAAAAGATAGAAATAGTAGAATTGATACTAACACTAACAAAAAAAAGGGATGCTTGGAGTAGTATTACCAATCTATTTACTAAAGTTTAAAAAAACAACAGAATATTGAGTCAAATTCAAAATCAATGGCGCAAAACCAAATCGTTGACCAAAACATAATAAAATAACATAACAAAATAACAACGTATTTCTTAGACATATTAAAAATAACGGGCGGCGGTCCACCACCTCCACGGTTGAATGAAGAATTGGTTGGCCGTATTCCTTAACATTTTGAACAAGATTTCTATTTGTATGATAGCAATGCATTAGGTATTTAATCATCAAATTTGCAAATGGACATCAAAACTATCCATGCTTACTCTTGGTTACACAGATGTTATTATTACTGGTGATTTCAACGCTAACATACTAATAGATAAACGTTTAATAGAGGATATGAATGCCATTGGTATGATTTTGATAAATAATTTAACACCGACACATTTTACATCCACCGCCAGTACACTTCTTGACCTTTGTTTTGTAGATAATCTTAATCGAATGCTCTTATTTGACCAACTTTCTGCCTCTGTTTTTTCAAAACATGATCTAATTTTTATCTATATATATAAAAATGAAAAATGTTTGTATGTGTGTTTGTTTGTTTGTTTGTTTGTTTGTTTGTTTGTTTGTTTGTTTGTTTGTTTGTTTGTTTGTTGGCTTATAGACTCCTAAACTACTGACCCGATTTTCCTGAAATTTTTACAGATACATCACGTGAGCCCTAAAAATAAAATAGGCTACTTATTTTTTCGATAGGGGCAGGGGAATTGGTATCCCCCATAGGATGCCAATATTAATTATCGCATATATTAAGATCCGCTGCACGCATTATGCAGAACTTTTGGTAGTAAGATCTTCTGAGCCCCAAAATTAAAAAAAAATAGCAGCGGGGGAAGTGGAATCCCCCATAGGACGCCAATGTTTAACATCGCATATCTAAAGAACTGTAATAGTGAGAATGTTCAAACTTTCTAGAAGTCACTCTTATGGTATACAACACTTTTGAAAATAACAATAAAGCGGGTAGGCGCAGGGGGGGAAATACCTCCCATAGGATGCATATATTAAATATCGCTCAACTGAAGAATTATTAAAGGGAGAGTCTTCAAAAGTGGTTAAAGCTATTATTATAGTAAACTATAAATTTCAATATACAAATGGGCGGGGTAGACGGGGGAGGAGCAGTACCCCTCATAAATAGCAATATTAATAAGAGCCGCTGCAAGCAATTTGTTGAACTTTTGGTAGTAGGATGTTCTGAGCCCCAAAATTTAAACACAATAGCAGCGGGGGAAGTGTTACCCCCCATAGGACGCCAATGTTTAATATCGGATATCTTAAAAACTATTAAAGTTAGAATGTTCAAACTTTGTAGAAGTCACACTTATGGTATACTACACTTTTGAAAATAAAAATAAAGCGGGAAGGCGCAGGGGGGAAAACCTTCCATGGGATGCATATATTAAATATCTCTCAACTGAAGAAGTGGTTTAAGCAGTGTAGCGAAGCGCACCGGGTTAAGCTAGTGTCTTATAATTTTGAAGCAATAGCGCAAGAACAAACAATAACATTTCGAGATTTTAAAAAGAAAGATCTCCAATCCCTGGAAACGGAACTAACAACAATACCATGGAACCAAACATTCTTAATGCCTACTGTTAATGAACAGGTTACTTTTTTGCATTGCAATATACAATATTTATATGAAAAGTATGTGTCTGTTAAAGTAAAAAAAAATAAGAAATGAGAAGCACTGGTTTTCAAACGAAATTAAACGATAACGTATTAAGATGGGCGTCAGTGAATGGCCTTTGCCTCAATGCGAAGAAATCGAAGGCAATGCTTATAAGCAAAACAAAATATTTACCGTCTAGCTTGCCGCCAATCCAAATTGGACATTCTACTATTGAAATTGTGAAAAGTGCCAAAAACCTTGGCGTTATTTTTAACAACGATCTCACTTGGTCAAATCATGTAAATGCCATATGTGGAAAAACTTACGTTATGTTAAGAAATCTTTGGATGACACAGTATTTTACGCCAATTAATATCCGCATGCTACTCGCTAAGACATATCTACTACCCACTTTATTGTATGGATGTGAATTATTTTCCAGTTGTGATTCAATAAGCAAGAAATAGCTCAAAGTGACCTACAACAACATTGCCAGATATATATATGGACGTACAAGATATAGTAGTATAACTCAGTTTTCAAAACAAATCTATAATGTATCCCTTGAAAATCTATTAAAATGCCAAACACTCATATTTTTACATAAACTTATATTTAATAGACAACCTACTTATCTCTACAAAAGAATAACATTTTCAAGATCGAATCGGGGCAATAGAATAAACTCAGCATACATCAAAAGGTGCTTGAAATGAGGTACTTGAAAATAGAATTTGAAAAGGAAATATGTACCTGGGAAGAAAAGAAAAAACTAATAGAATTAAAGATCATACAGATGCGAGTAGATTATGATCTACAAAATAAAATGTTGCAACTACAAATTTTACAGATAAAGGAAAAACATGAATTGAAAATCGAAAATCTAAAGATTGATATACAGACTTTAAAAAATGGGCTATTTTACTTAAAATAATTTTAAATTTGTTTCTTTAAACAATATCTCGTTAGTTCTAAATTACATGTAATAATTTCCAACTACAATTTTTTGTTTAAGAATCGTTTGTAACCTTGTGTGCAACCAGAGTTTTTGTGTGACTTTTTGCGTATATTTTATTGTTACAAATGAATTGTTATTTTTATTTGTTTTTAAAAATATTTGTTTAATTCATAACTTTTTTGTTTATTTACTTATTTACATATATTTATGAAATAATACAAATTACTAAATAAGAAAAAACTTAAAGCACAAAATACTAATTTATATATTTAAAAATGTCGCTGAATGTACTGGGCGCGAGAAATTTCTGCTTCAAAATCGTGATGTAATCTTCCGTTTGTATTTTAGTGATTGAGATTATCAATGTTTTCATTATTGTAATATGTAGAAATATTTAGTGTTAACTTTTAAAAAGATTGGAAAGGTGGGTGGAGCGATTTTCGTTTTTTTTCGACTTCGCTTACCGTTGGGGTCGGAAGAGTTAGTTGCCTTTTAGGTAATATTGGCTTATAATTATTTTATTTGTCCCTTAAACCATTTTGCAAATATTTAAAAAAATAGTTACTTTTGAAGAAACCGTTTATTAACAATGTCCTTATATTTTTCGAGTTAATATTAAATCTAAAAGGAAACTGTTTCGATCCCAAAGGTGGAGTTTAGATATAACGAACAAGATTAGTTTTTATCTTCTATACAAGAACCGAATTATCGCTACCGTCTAACGGCCTTATTTATTAAAAATAAAACGGGTTAATAAAGGGTTAAATAAAAGGATTTTGTATGAATATTTGTTCAATAAACCTTTTATGAACCTGTTTTATTTTTTAACAAACAAGGCCGTATATTGTATAGTTAACTTTACCCCACTGCATATTTCTTACCAAAATCTTCCTCAGTGAATATTATGGCTAAGTTGTAAAGAACCGCTAAAGGTACGACGACTGTTCCAAACACCAAAAATCCTTTCTACGACATTTCTAGTCTTAATACGAACTTTATTGTAAATTTCTTTTTTCACATCTCATGGATTTCGTACAGGAGTAAACAAATAATTAGTGCATCACAAACAACCTGGAGATTTAAAAAGTATAGAAAAGTAGATTAATTGATAATCAGTGAACCCAATACTACAAAATACTTACTTGAACGTTGTAAGAATAATAGCTTTTCCTAATTACATATAGTTGGGTATCGTCGGATTTTTCAGCTTGTATACGGATATGAGTAAAATCAATGTCACCAATAACATTTTTAAACCCCGCAATTTTTCAAATTCTTTCATAATTTTGATTTGGTATTCAGCTGTAGTTGGCGTTTTAATATATGTCCTAGCTTGTTTAGTAAACGCCTCGGCTACTTTTTCACAAATTCGGCTGATTGCAGGTTGCCTAAATCCATGAAATTCACCACAATCTTCCTGGTCCTTGTTGCGGCCCACACACCTTATCGCTGACAGAACTTGAAGATACGGTGGTATGTTTCCACCGCTATTTTTTTCCTTTCAGATCATTCTTGACCAAGTCAATTAATTTTTTGGCATTTTCTTTTGTAAATCTATACTTCTTTCGAAACTCACTATCAGTATAAACCAAAAATGGGTTTTTTCTGTTTTTATATACTTTAACCGCACGACTACGGCCTCTGTTTCTTAAAAAGTCTAATGAATCTAAATTATCAAGCGTTTCCATAATTTATATGTATATTAAAAATATTTTTGGTACAAAAAAGTGTATAATTATTTTTTTAATGAATTTTCGCAGTCACTTTGACAGAAAACAGCTATTTTTAAACTCTTAACAACAGTTTAGAAGCTTGTTAACATAAACTTAGCAAATTTTTGACAAAAGTATTATAAATAACACATATGCTAACTCCTCGCTAACTTTTACTTATGAATACGGCTGTAAGATTTCAGAGCTGTAATATGACTTATTCATACGGGTTAGATAAAACATATTTTCTGAAAAACTCGAAAAAATCGTTTTATGTATGTTTACAAATCTATATTTAGATATAAGTGTATATAAACTTCTGTACTTTCCCACCCATAGTGAAGGGTATATAAGATTAAGCATAGCATAATATAGCACTCTTACTTGTTATACTTGAGATCGTCTTTTAATATATTTAATAGCACGCAAACATGTGCAAATAATTAAACGCAACTTAGTGACGAATACTAAATAAATATAGATATATAAATATATTAGGAAAGTAACGAATACCGATATTGATATATCGGCGATACTTTGGATTTGACGATATATCGGTATCGGTGATATCATACTGTCGATACGACAATACTTTTTTTATTTTTTTTTTTTGAATTGTTAGGCTGGAGGCAGTGTTGTCAGAACTTTTAGAGGTGAAATCAGCAAAAAAACCATTATTTTTTTCAGCAAAAAATCTGCAAAATCTGTGTCAAGATTTTACAAATCTTCAAAATACGTTTATTATATTTTTTTTTTTTAACAAATAGAAACTGGGAATTATTTCCTTCCGAAGGTTACTTTACATTATATTCAACATTTTTCATTTTTTTTTTTTTTTTTTTTTTTTTTTTTTTTATTTTTTTTTTTTTTTTTTTTTTTTTCGAATTTATTCTATGAGCTAAATTTCAGTTATGTATTTTTTATAAAGCTTTTTTGTAATAGTTCTATTCCTTCAATTTTTCAGAAATGACTTTATACACTACCAGACTATTATATTGTATTTTCTTGGTACATTTTACCTTAGCTTTCCTTTGGAAAGCAATGAGGTATATTTTATGTACAGAAAAATTTACAATTATAAGACACCAGCAGAATGTAATGCATTTTCTGGCCCGCTACGGCCTTCGTCAGCATTCTTTATGTCTCACTGGATAGTGTTACTTTATAAATTGAATGTATTTAACTCAACTATTTTAACAAATAGAAACTGGGAATTATTTCCTTCCGAAGGTTACTTTACATTATATTCAACATTTTTCATTTTTTCGAATTTATTCTATGAGCTAAATGAATAGAACTATTACAAAAAAGCTTTATAAAAAATACATAACTGAAATTTAGCTCATAGAATAAATTCGAAAAAATGAAAAATGTTGAATTTTTTTTTTTTGTAGTTTATAGAAAAAGAAAAAAAATTTTATTCAAAACATACAGCGATGTTCTGGAAGTTGAAATCGATAGAGATTTGAAGTGTATCTTTCCTGATTTTAAAATTAATTCTGGGAGATATAAGTGGTCCAAGAAGCATAAGGTATAAAAAAATAATTTTTTTGCACTTTCAGCACAGAAAAGTTTTAAAAATTTGTTCGATTTTAATTTTACTGGAACGCGATTTTCATAAAATGGCTGCAAATTTTTAGGTCTTTTTACATTTAAAACATATTTGTAATTTTAAACAACATATTAAGGCCCTTACTGTGTAAAACGCAAACGCAACGCAAAAAAACTACATTGAAAGCAAACACAAAATCAAAAATATTTCATAATTTTGTTGTTTGTTTTCTACAGAAATTCATATTAAATTTTTAAATTTCAAACGATGCATATCTTGTGGTGTAGAAAAATTTAAAGTGCAATATGAATTTCTTTAGAAAGCACAAACAAAATTATGACAAATGTTTGACATTGTTTTTGCTTTCTATGTTATTTATGGCGTTGCGTTGCGTTTTACACAATTAGGGCCTAAGAGCTAATTGCCTGACATGTTATTTAAACTATCAAAAGTCTTGAATTTATATGTATATATGCATATTATTTCGTGTAAAATCGGATAACATAAGTCCGGCGATATTAATGTGTCAACACAATGCAAATATTTAAGGAACCTTTTGTGAATAATATTCTTACTAATAAATTAATTTCCAAACAGTTCGACATCATAGTTGAACTATTTATTCAGTTGAGCGATATTTTATATATGCATCCTATGGGAGGTATTCCCCCCTGCGCCTACCTGCTTTATTTTCAAAAGTGTAGTATATCATACTACATCCACAAAGTTTGAACATTCTCACTATGACAGTTCTTAAGATATGCGATATTAAACATTGGCTTCCTATTGGGGTACCACTTTCCCGCTGCTATTTTATATCAATTGGGGCTCAGAAGATCCTACTACCAGAAGTTCAATAAAATGCGTGCAGCGGCTCTTAAGATATGCGATATTTAATATTGTCATCCTATGGGGGGTACAAATTCCCCTGCCCCTATAAGTATCCTATTTTATTTTTAGGGCTCACGTGATGTTACTGTAAAAATTTTAGGAAAATCGGTCCAGTAGTTTAGGAGTCTATAAGCCAGTAAACAAACAAACAGCAAACATTTTTCATTTTTCTATATATGTATAGATGTAATTCATTTTAAATTTTCTTTCGCAAAATTGGTTCACGTGATGTGACAACCGTTATATCTTTTTTTGCAACGCAATTATTATTTAAATTTTTCGGTACTCTTAGTGCAAATAATATATACGAATTTTTCTGTTTTCTTCCATGAATAGTTGATATTTTTTGTTTTTAATGCAGGAAGTGGGAACAGTAAAAACTTAAGTGACAATGTAAAAAGTGTCCACTATAAAATCTGCATTTGTAAGCCAAAAATAGTCAAATCTGCATTTTGGCAATTTTGGGGTACCAAATCTGCACTCAAAATTCTGCAAAATCTGTCCATACTACGCGTTATATGTGTATGTTTCTTTTTGTATTTTTGTAAGACGCATGCTAAAGTTTAAAGTAATCCTTCTTCATGCTTTCGATATGTATATATATATTCTACGCGTTTGCTGTGTAACTTGTCAACACGATTTTACACTTCTTATTGAACGCTTGGTGTGGACTGGTAGCTTTAGCCGTTTTGTTTTGCACCATAATATGTACATAAATGTTCTCTCATTGATAAGTCTTGTACCTAATAAAAAGTTTTATCAATTTGCGAAGCATTTAAGGTACATATAAAGAAATAAGCACACATTCATGCGCTGGGCAATAAGATATTCAGAGATGCAGTTAAGTAATTGAACGAACTCTAAGCAAGGTTAAAAAAATTGCATTTCAAGTGCCACGCAGTACCATTACTACGAAGCAGGTTTGTCAGGGAGAATACTTAAAAATAACTTACAAAACATTCAGTGTAAAGCTGATAGCTACACACCAGTTTTTATATGCGTCGAATAAAGCGCTTTTTGTGTCAAAATGTATTGCTTTAAGGTGGGTACTCACCATATAAAATTCAGGTTTTCCGTAAGCGAGATAGTGTGCGAAACTCATACATTTCTCCCTTAAAAACTTGATTCTTGAAAGCTCCATTTTTTATTGTGTATGTATTTGTACGTTTTAAAATTTGTTGCTTACTTTTATTAATTTTTGTGAGAATAAAATCATTTTTGTAAAAATTTTGGTACCTTCGAAGAGACCACAAAATACGTAAGAAAAGCCACTTCTACAATCACCCTTATCGTGGTTGGCGAATTCAAAATACACCTGCTACAGTTTGGTAATAGATTAAAGAGAACACAAACTTATTTCTTTTAATCTATTACCAAACAGTCGCAGGCGAATTTGAAAATCGCCAACAACAATACGGGTGATAGTCTGACTCTATTCCGCAAGTTAACAGTCTTCAAACATTATTAGAAAATAAATGAACGATTGAGATACAAATGAACGTTTTGAGACAAAAATCTCGCGAATTTCAAAGACAATAGATGGGAAAACGGCTTATTGAGCTACTTAACGTGACTCTGCATTCCGAAAGTGTTGAAGACATGGTCACCCCTACACCTAGTAGAAATTCTGACAAGAACTGACCTTTGTAGCGTTTCTGAAAATGTTAAAGGAAAATTTCGAGAAGGATTATGCTCCATCAAACCAACGCTGAGGTTCAGCTAAAGAGGAATTCTAAAGGTTATTTAGATTTTTTTATTTTTCTAGAGAGGAATTTCCGCTTGCTTACTGACCAAATGAAAAGTCTGCTTCAAACGGATTTGCAAAATACACAAACAAAAATCTTTTTTAATATTAATTTTAAATAATAATCTCATAAATTTTTTTGGTTAAAAAGTAATTTAACTTTTCGTAATTTTACCATGAATTCAAATTCAATTCGTTATTTATAAAATCTTATTAATATCTATCTTTAGTATTAATTATCTCTTACACAGCAATTTTGTATAATAAAAAAATAGCTCTACTTGTTAATTTTACCTTGAATTTAATGTATATTGGTATCGGTATCGCCGATATTTCATTTTGAGTATCGGTATCGGTACTGTATCGGCAAAAAGGCGTATATTTTGATACATATATAAGCTTCTGTTCTTTCCCAACCATAGTGAAGGGTATATAAGATTCGGCATAGCCGAATTAGCACTCTTTCTTGTTCGGAAATAAGTATGGAAGCTTTGTGAAATTATATACCAATTCCCACCATTTTCCATAGGCTTCGTCCTTGTGGCAACTAAGACTTGTACGTTGTACAGATAGACAGACAACCATCCAGACGGACGGATTTTTAGTGTAACACATATCAGCACAAACGCATAATACCCTCGCCACCATTGTTGTGTGGGTATTAAAAGATAAGCAAAAAATCATTTTACTATAACTTTCTTAAAAATCGTACAAAATATTTAAAACTTTGCCTATATGTTAACGTAGAGATCTCAAAGGTGCCATTAACTCAAATTTAGCTTAAGTCAACTTAAGCATTTTTTTTTTTGCCACTGATTTGTTCTTTACAATTTTTCTTATAATTAAAATTATGTATGTATGTATGTTTTTCAGCTATTACTTGCTTGGTTGTGCCAAACTTCAATGCATACATGCATGTATAAGTGTATAACGGGCTATTTGGAAATTACTTTTTTGTTTTTATTTTACCGTAAGCTCCATTTATATATTTTCTAAATTTCTTACTTACCTAAGGACACCAATCTAACAAAATATTTATGAAAAATCTAAAATTTTGTTTTGGATCTTCAAATTATTTGTAGTCGCCAAAAATGTTATTGTTTAATAAATAATTAATTAATAATATTAATTTAGCAATGTATTGAACACAAACTTATTTATTTTTCTTAATTTTCTTATTTTCTTTCATTTTAAATATTACCGGTATTTTTTTACAAAAAAGAGGTTTTACGCTTGTGTGCTTTGCAAATTTTACACAATTTTATTTTTAAATACTTTCATGTTTTTATTTATTTATTATTTTTTTTTTTTGCTGTATTTCACTCTAATTTTTCTAATCTTGTTTTGTTTATTAAACACAATATAATAAATTCCAATTAGGGGAACTTGTATGGAGAGTTTATAGAACGAATGGTGGTAGTACGAATTGGTACATGCGCACATTTGATTTGTTAAAGAGCAGAAAGGACACTTAGCACGCAACATTTACACACATGCACACATACACATTTCAAAAAATGACACGCAAGATACATACATACATATAAATACAGTATGGCGAGAAAATATTCTTTTTTTATTGATACCCAGAAAAAACATTACTTACCTCTTAAGTAAGCAAGTAATGTTGGAGAAAAATAAACACTACATATTTTTCGGCTGAATAACTACTTATTTTGTTCGAGGTGTCCACAAAATTCAGTACTTACAATACACTTACTTGAAGTCAAAAAATATCTAGTTATTATTTAACTACGAGTAAGTTGAATTGTAAAGACTTACAGGCAGTGTTGCCAGAAGTAGGGGAAAATCCCTACATGTAGGTATTTTTGATTCTAAAATAGAAGCGTAGGAAAAATCGGACAGATTTTTTAAAATCACCAAAAAGTAGGGATTTTTCGACATATCGCATTTCTTTTTTTTTTAATAAATACAGAAAAAACATTTTGTTAGTGATATTATTGCACTAAAATCGCTTAAAAATATATTACCAGAGTTGTTTATTCTTTAAAAAGTGGGCGACACTAATATGTATGTGTATGTTTTTTCTAAGATATCACTTAATGGGTTTTTTAAAAGTACATACATATCGTAACTATCCAACAATACTGTATTAACTCAAAATTCATACCTACCCGCTGTAAAAATATCGAGATACTTTGTCTACCTTTTGGTAAAGAAACGGTTGGTTTAAAATACTTTTTCATATGCTTTCATATTAAATAAAAAATTGTTTTGCTTCTACTGAAAATTTTAAAATTTTGAGTTAATACAGTCTTGTTGTACAAGTGCGATATGTATTATTTTTTTTTTAAGTTTTGTACTTATTTTTTGTCAAAGTTTTAATATACATTTTTGAACAAAATTTATTTTTTATTGCTAACATTTTTTTCTATTTTAATGACTCTAATGCATAGGGATTTTTGTGGGGGAAATTTTTTTAACGTGTAGGGAAAAATCGGATTTTTTTAGCATGTGTAGGTATTTTTTCGAAAAATCCACTGGCAACACTGCTAACAGTATACGTACCAGAAGCCAAAAAATCACTTGCTAATAGACCTAATAAGTAGTTATTGAGTACGTTACCAGTATGTAAAAATTTAGTACTGAAAACAACACAACTAATAAGTAGTTATTGAGCTGATTATTGGTAAGCAAATTTTCAGTAGTGAAAATAATAGAAGTAATAAGTAGTTGCGGAGGTCATTACTAGTAAGTACTTATTGAAGTTTTCAGCATAATGACAATTGTAATGAAAACTAATAACCAGGTAACGTATGAAATAACTACAACCTATTACTAAAAATCAAAAAGTTTTTCCTGGGTATATTTAAAATGTTTACAGCCGTATTCATAAAAACTTATTAATGATAACACTGTGCTCGTTGCAAAATTAGACAAGCCGGGCACATGGCGTTTTAGCATAATTCGGGTACGCTGAACCCAATGGAGCCCACCGTTTTTTTAGAATAGCTCTTGTTTTCGAGATATACTGTTGTTTCGAAAATGGAGGAGGTTGCACAACATTTATTCGCGGAACTCAAAAACGGTTCAGTTTATTGAAATTACTAAAAAAAAACGAAACTCCGCAATAAAATTTCCTTTAAGAAAAGTAAAGGTATGTTAGAAATAAATGATTGAGATGAAAAATAAAGTGGGGCTGGTCATACATTTGACCCATCTAGGAGCATCCTACGCGCTGTACCGGCTAAATTTAAGAATTTTAACCATACACATATGGCGGTTTTATAAAACTCTTAAATTTGGCCCCTGCAGCGCCTAGGATGCTTCTAGATGGGTCAAATGTATGACCATTTATTTCTAACATACCTACCCGCTATCTCCATTTCTTAAGGGGGCTCCCATACAAAGTGTTCAATGCAATTTGTGAATAAGCGGATTTTAATCATTTATGGCTTGTTTTGTTTACAGTTTCAGTTTTTATATGTTTGCAAACAATTAGAAGCCTAGCTGCATTTTCCAATTTTTTATGAATTTTTAAAAGTTACAAAAATGTTTACTAGAAGTGAATCTTCTGCTAAGAGGTCGAGGAGAGAGTTAAAATCAAACAATGCTGCGCGGGTAGCTGAAGCTGGTGATGTGTCGTCAGTAAGCTCTGAAATATCTGAACTATTTTTCTCGAATTCAAACGATCCAGCAATGCGTACACGAATTTGGAATTGGTTGGATACAAAGTTTACAAAACAAAATAAGTATATTAAAGAGCAATCAGACTTAATAATAACATTAATTGAAAAGAATAAGAGTTGCCTAATACTTGAATTTGAAAAAAAGTTCAGTGATCTTAAAAATGAGATATTAAGTGACTTTAAAAATGAAATAAGTCAATTAAATGAAAGAATTAATAAATTAGAGGCTGCCAACAATGAAGTTGACAAATTAAAAGATGATGCACGAAATTTAAAAATACTTGCGCATGGTAATTCTGTTGTTGCATCTGACCTCAGAATAACTGGTATACCGTTCCATGAGCATGAGGATTTGCCTCGCATATTCGAAAATATTTGTGGTACGCTAAATATAAGAATACCTCCTTACAATGCCATTTTTAGGGTAAAGCATTTTAAACATGTTCGTGATGTGAGTGACCCACCAATAATAATTAAAACTAACTCTCCATATGAGAAAAACATATTCATAAAATATGCTGCTGGCTATCGGCGTAAATGGAAGTTCCCACTTCGCTTATGTAATGCAGGTTTTGATAGTAATGAGCCATTTTATATCAATGAGAACTTAACTCGCCATAACCACGGTATCTTTAAAACTGCACTAGGCTTAAAAAAGGCTAATTGCTTGAATGCTGCTTACACACAACGTGGGATTGTTTATATATAGAAAGATGCTAAATATGATCCTATTAGAATTGATTTTCCTGATCAATTAAAGCCATTTTTTCGGACTTAAGGTCAAAATAATGGACTTATACCTTCATTATTTAACACGTATACCTTTATTATTTATCTATACACTTTTTTACTTTGCATTAGTTTTAAATTCGTTTGCTATTTTATGTCAATTTATATTTATTATTTTCTTATTTATATGTCATACGTACTGTTGTATCATAAGAAAGTTTATTTTTTGCGTTGCTATTAAGGGTTTTTATTTTGCCGCTGATTATGATTTTATATAATGTTCTCAATGTACGAAGCAACTCCACAGACACGACAATGAACATGGTTAGAATTTTAGCCAATTACAGTAAGGGCCATTATTACAACCTAATGATAAAGTTGCTGATAGTTAACGGGAACAATAGCTATCTTGAACGATAAAGTGACCAATAAGTTTTTTTCATTATAACAACTGTCCGATAAAATAAAAAATGTAATTTGTTTTATTTATTAATTAAAAACAAAAGTAAATTTTTGTGCTTTATTTTGGTTTTAATGGTAAATTGTTTTGTTTTTTGTGTTAAATTGTGTTTTTTGAAAAAGTTGAGTAATTTAAGACTATCATTGAAGTTACCATATCTTCAGCAGAAAATATGGCATCTTCAAGTTTTTAAAGTTCACTTGTAAAGTTACCATGAGGACAAACTGATGTTAGCTTATCAGTCACTTTTTAGGTTAATGTTAACTTGTAATAACCAAAAACTATTTATCTGTCAGATAGCATCCTAAAAATAACTATTTGTAAGTTGTAATAATGGCCCTTAGGATTTTAAGATAACTCATATTAATGCCCAGAGTCTGAACAATAAAGCCGATGAGTTTAGATATGTTTTTGAAAATTCAAACATTGATATCGTGTGTGTTTCTGAAACATGGCTCTTGCCCACGACACCAGATAGTTTTTTTTTGCCTAAATGGATACAAGGTATATAGGGAAGACAGAAATGGTAATGCTGGTGGGGTAGCTATCTTTGTAAAGGGAAATATATCCTGCCGAGTTCGCTTAAAATCTTCTACTAATATTTCACATAGAGAGGATAAGGTTGAATACATTTTTATAGAAGTAGTTTCTGATGGTAGAAAAATGTTGGTAGGGTGCGTTTACAGGCCTAATAAAAGAATTGGTTTGTCTAATTTTTTCTTAACCCTTGAAACGCTGGTCACTGCATATGATGATGTTGTTGTATAAGGCGATTTAAATTCGAATATTTTAATGTAATCAATATTAACTGACAATATGTTGTCTCTCGGATTAACTCCCACTAATACTACTCACCCAACGCATCACACAGCAACCAGTAGAACCTTGCTTGATATTTTTTTGTTGCAGATACTGCAAACGTAATATTATATGACCAAATATCTGCCCCGTGTTCTCAAAGCATGATTTAATTTTTTTAATATATCATTTAAAAATTCCTCCATTCCAATGCACAGTCTACTATCGTGACTTCAAAAACGTAAATTACAACGTTCTTAATCAGAATGCTTCTCTTATCGAATGGTCACAAATGTACTACATGCTTTCAGTTGATGAGCAAGTATCTTTTCTGGAAAGTATACAGCGTCTATATGACGATACGGTACCTATTAAATCTAAAACGATATGCCCTAAAACTAAGCCCTGGTTTTCTGCCAACATAACATTTTTAATTTGCAAGAGAGACATTGCGTATTCTAGGTGGAAACGTTTCAGAACCTCAGAGTTGGAAGCAGAATTTAAGGCTGCTAGAAGAACTGTGAATAATATGATCAGAATTGCTAAAACAGAATACTATTCTAGGCGTTTTAGTTCTGCTGTCGATTCTAGGCAGACATGGAAATGCATTCGTGAGATTGGAGTTGGTAGGACGGAAAATGCAAACAACTGTCAATTAAATATGGAAGAGCTTAACAAAACTTTTACAAATGTTCCTCTCGTACCAATTGATAACGGTTTTTACGACCTTCCAAATCTAGGCCTCAATAATCCTGTAATCAACTGTAATCGCTTTCAATTCGCTTGTGTAACGCAATCTAAAGTCACCCTATGTTTTAATTTAATTAAGTCTAATGCAGTGGGCTGTGATAACATGCATCCAAAATTTGTAAAGATGCTGCTGCCAGTACTTTTGCCATATATAACCCATTTATTCAACAGTATCATTATGACTAGCACCTATCCGTTGAAATGGAAATATGCAAAAATAGTGCCAATACCAAAAACTGATTCTGAATTTAGGCCAATAGCTATTCTGTGCTACTTGTCTAAAGTACTGGAGAAAATTCTTCATCTTCAAATGATATCATATATCAGTACCAACAATTTGTTGTCTGATAAACAATCAGGGTTTCGTATTAATCATAGTTGTGTTTCTGCACTACTGGTTGTGTCTGAAAATATACGGCGTGAACTAGATGATGGCAAGCTAAATTTCCTAGCTCTTCTTGATCATTCAAAAGCCTTTGACACGGTTGACCATAGTATGCTTTCCATGAAACTTGTGCATTTTTTTAATTTTTCCGAAACATCAACACGACTTTTATTTTCCTACCTCTCAAATCGTTCGCAATTTGTCCAATCAAACAATGTGCAATCTTCTTCATTACGATTATCTAGAGGTGTACCTCAAGCGTCAATTCTTGGACCATTGCTTTTTACGCTTTATATAAACGACTTGCCAAGACATCTCGTTCACTGCAATATACATATGTACGCAGATGATGTGCAGTTGTACTTAAGTAGCCCAGTACAATCTGTTTCTCAAAACATCATGAGACTCAATGATGATCTGGATAAAATTTATCGTTGGGCAACGTCTAACGGACTTTGTTTAAACCCTAATAAGTCGAAGTGCATAATAATACGTAAGAGATCACTTGCTTCTAATATCGGTCTTGATATTTTAATTAATGGGGAAAAAATCAATATTGTGAATGCGGCCAAAAACCTTGGGCTAATTTTCAATGACAGTTTTACTTGGAAAAATCATGTCAACACACTTGCTGGTCAAACTTATATAAAGTTAAGGTGCCTTTGGTCGACACAATACTATACTTCTTTTAATATTAGATTAATGATTGCAAAATCTTATCTTCTTCCGGGTTTAATGTATGGTTGTGAACATTTTGCCAATTGTGATTCCATTAGTAGAAGGAAGCTATATGTCTTATATAATCACATTGTAAGATATGTGTTTGGCCTTGGTAGATATGATCATGTGTCACATGCCTCTTTAAAACTATACGGCGTTTCATTTGACAATCTTTTAAACATTCGTGTACTCTTGCTATAACATAAACTTATCTATTCGGAGACTCCACGATATCTTGGCGATAAAATTAGGTTTGCCAGATCACTCAGAGGTAAAAGAATTATAATTCCCTTGCATAGCCTTCTTGGATCTGAAGAGATTTTTTTTATACATGCGTCACGTCTGTGGAATTGTCTTCCTCAAGTTCAGCAACTTAATAGCAACGCAAGTAGCTTTAAAAACTTCTTATTTAAATACTTTGCACCGCAGTAGATAACTGCTATCATATTATATAAATAATTTATAGTTTAATTTAATTTAGTTTAATTCAATTGTATGTGATAATTTCTTAATGTAATTTATGAAACTGCTTTCCTGTACTTTAAATATAAGATTAAATCTTGTTGTACAGGAATTGAATATATAATAAATAAATAAATAAAATTTTGAAATCTTGATAATAAAATTATTTTTTTTCCTAAAAAAAAAAATATGTTATTAAAACGACTGCACCACTGGATTCAGCGTACCCGAGTTATGCTAAAACGCCATGTGCCCAGCTTGTCTACCAAAAAGTGTCAATTTCGAGCACAGTGTAATTAAACCATTTCTGAGCGAAAATAGCGTAAGTTGTATTGGACTTACATTTCTTTATGCTATGTTCACACTTATGTTTTTAAACGCGTTAAAGAAAAATGTTGATTTAAGCTACGGTCACACTTATCAAATATTTGACGAAAAAACGGGACCAACAAGCAATCTAAATAATCATTTCCTTCAATTCCAATATTTATTTTGATAATAATACCACATCTTTCAAACAACAATTTGTTGCTATGTCCAGTAGTATAATTAGTTTATTTTGTGGTTTTAAGATCATGCTAAATCTCAATAACTATTAACAAAAGTAGGGGTTACGCTTGTTTGGCCTAATAATTAATAAGTGTGACCGTAGCTTAAGTTAATCAAAGCCGTTCACATTATATTTGATTTGATTTGATTAAGACAGTTGATTAATAAATAAAACACAACAAACAAATTTATATTTGTTCAAAGTATTAAGAATTGATAGAAATATAGCAATAAAGTTATAAGAAAATTATTTTAAACATATCGCTCCTTTATTGCAACATAGTCATATCTCAAAAAACAAAAATATTTTAAGTTACTTAAACAAAAGTGTTCCTTTATACCTTCTTTATATGTAAAACAGCATTATATCTCAAACTGAACCGAAGTTATAGCAAAATATATTTTATTAAATCTGTATATAAAGGTACATTTTGAAAACTTTAATCGCATTTTGCCCAGTTTGATTTTTTTTAGATATGACTATGTTGCAATAAAGGAGCGATATTAATGATGAAATTCTGAAAATAGAATAAGTTGCAGTTGGTTGTACATCTGAAAGGTACGTTAATTGTGGCCGATGCTACATCATACTCAGTTTAAGGTAAGATCAGAGGGTTCTATGATTATTGAATTTATTTAGTTTTAATCATGTCAATTTGAAGTGATTAACAAATCACTTAAATGTATGGATAATCATCTCAATTTTGGTGTGATTCGAGCTTAATCACGTTCGAGACGCTTAAACGCACTTAAAACCCCAAGTGTGAACATAGCATTAAACAAAAAAAAAATTACATTTTTAAAAATGTTTGTATTTTATGATACTATTTTTGTAAAACATTTCTAAAAATAATGATGTTTTATTAATTCATATTAATTTTTATATGATTTAAATGAATATGTTATCAAAGTAATTTTTAAGAATACAAAATTTTTAATTAATAAGATTAACTGCTACTTTTAATGCTTTTCTAAATAAACGATAAGGTGAAAGGCCTTTCCGATCCCATCTGGTATAATACGATTAGTGATGCCCACTAAGCTATTATGGAGCTAGATGTAGTTTTTTTTTATTTCTCCTGGCTCGTAATTTTTCCCGTTAGCTTTTTTTTAAAAGAGCTAACACGGACTCTTTTCAAACGTGATATTGGAACGTTTTAAACTTTTAACATATATCAGTAAATACTCCCGTTTTTGATTCAATTTCAAATGTGTACACATTTTTTGCTTCGGTCAAAAGTATAGAAAAGCTTGGGAATTAAATCCTGTGTTTAAAAAATGGATTAAACCAAAAAAATCCGTCAAAAGCTTTAAGCAAATATTACAATTCAATAATAAAAGCTTAAAATTTTCAATAAGTACGCCATTCGGAGCGCCATTTAACGCTGTTTTACTATCCCAACCAATTATATTTTTATTTCCGACAGAAACTTAAATTACACATGCCAATCTTGCTTTAGATACACCATTTTTAGCAATGAATAACCTTTGAGAGGCAAACGTGTTTGTAAAAATAAATTCAATTGAAACATATAAAAAGTCAAAATCTCTACATATATAAAAATTACGTGTATGTGCGTGATCGCTTAACTCAAAAACTACTGGACCGATTTAGACCAAATATTATATGCATGTTTTATGGGTCGTGAGTAGTGTTTCTGTGTAGTTTGAAGTTCGTCCGACAGATGGCGCAATATTTAGTTTTTTGTGTCTATGGGCCGTGAGTAGTGTTTCTGTGTAGTTTATATTCTTATCTAATCAACCGGTTTTCTTAAAATTTTACATGCAGACACCGTAATATCTAATCATTATATTTGTGATTTGAAGGGAAATAGGGCAAACGGGATAAAGGGGGTAAAAGCTCCTTCTTCGTATATCTTCTTAACTAATCAACCGGTTTTCTTAAAATTTGACATGCAGATACTGTAACATCAGAAAGGAAATAAGTAATAGGACAAACGGGGCTAAATCTCCCCCTCCTTATATCTTCCTGAATAATCAACCAATTTTCTTAATTTTCTTTGGCAGGCAAATAGTGTAACATTTTAAAGGAATTGAAGCCTATATTTTTTAGGGCGTGAAATATGGCAAAAGCGGTAAAAGCTTCCCCTCACAATATCTTTTTAACTTATCAACCGGTTTTCTTTAAATTTGGCATGCAGACACTGTAACATCTGAAAGAAGTAAATTATATGACAAAACAACGTTTGCCAGGCCAGCTAGTTGTATATACAAATAAATATATGGCCAAAAGCAGAATTTAGCACTTTTTGAAAATGACTGTTCATATTTTTAATTCTATATATTGAAATGTTACATATTGTAATGAAAATATTTGTATACAATTTTTGCGTAGCAATTTTTTTAAACATTAATATATACTAGTGTTCACCTAATGCTCAAAATTCGACCATAAATTTGTATGTGCATATGAAAAAAACAGTACATTTGAATTCACATTCTGGTTCATATTTTATTTATTTATATTATAGAAAATGTAAAAATTATCACAAGCAGCACGGAAAAGTAAAATAAAGAAATTTAATTTCCCGTATTTTTATAGTCGGTTTCTTAAAAATGTGGAATAATCGAGCAATTTTTTATCAGCCCAATTATAAATACAAATTCCCCGGGAGTTTTTTCCCTTTTCCCATTTTTACAATTGAATTTAGATATGAAAAATAGGAGAAGGGAGAAAACTCCCGGGGGAATTTTTATTCATAATTGGGCTGTATTATTTAATAATAGAAAAAACAAATTTTGTATTTACATATGTGTTAGTAGCTAATTCAAACGCTTATAGCTCCGACAATATTTAACAGATTTTAATAAAATATAAATTGTGCACTTCTGTAAGTAAATATGTTTTAAATGTTTTTTTTCAAATCGGTTGACATACAGAGGAGGAAAGTGTTCTTAACTGTTTTGCCTTTGCCGATTTATATATAGATATTTATTTTTTTTAATATAAATGAGTTTGAAGTACAAAAATGAATAATTCATCCAAATCGGAAGACATCGATTTAAAAATTGGGTCACTTGACATGAAATCCCCCATATATGTATATATACATGAATACAAGTATTTATCACTAAATTTTATTTAATTAGCATGTTATTAAATACATATAAAAGTATAATTAATATTTAGCAAGTTTAGTTTTGATTGATTTGCAGTATTTTGGTCATTACTCGGTAATTTTTTAACCGATTTGTGAGATTTATAACCAACAACTTTAAGAAGAAATATACCATTTAGTTTGGTGGTAAAACCTGTACTCGGGAAAATCTATGGTTACCGAAAATAAATATTTGAAAAATATATATTTTTCATTTCTTTTTTGTATCCGAACCGATTTTTCCGAGTTTTTCAGCAAATATTTTCCACTTAAGATTTCCGATATTTTGATATCTAAGACGTATGAATAGGTCATATTAAAGCTCTAAAATTTTAGTTTTTATAAAAATTTTAATGTTTTTTAGTACATTTTTGGAGTATTTTGCCCATAACTTAAAGATTTTTAACCGATTTGGCAGATTTATATACCGACGTGCTCAAGAAGAATTTTACCACTAAACTAGGTTATAGATATATATATTTATATTCTTACAAGTATGCACATTTATTAAAAAAAACTTAAGTATAAAAAGGAGTTATTTCTGGGATTTCAGTATTTTGGTCATTACTCAGCCATGTTTTTTACCAATTTGACAGATTTATATACCGACGTGCTTAAAAAGAAATTTACCATTTACTTTGGTTATAAGACTTGTACTCGGGAAGATTTTTGGTTCCCGAAAATGGGTATTTTTCAAACAAAAAAATTTAATTTTGGTTATAACTTTTTTGTCGCTGAACCGAGTTTTTCAGAAAATATGTTCTACTAAAGATTTTTGATCTTTTGATATATAAGGCTTATCGATAAGTCATATGACAGCCCTATAAATAATTTTTTCTGTAAGGGAGCTACCACACTCAGTTGTCCAATCCTGCCCTTATTTTGTCGGATGTTGTGTATTGTTAACCCAGACGCTTGTACCTAATTTGATAGGTACAAGTTGCCATACTTAAGCACAAAACCGCTACAAACTGTTAAAAGTTAAAAAGCTGTTAATGTATGTTTATGAAAACAAATTGTTGTAAGAGGTTTATTAGACAAAAATCGTTTGATAGTTGTGACATACTTTAACACGTTCACCACTCAGCGTCACATATATGTGACGGGCGAGTTTTCACAGAAACTCATGTCACATAAAGGTGTTGTATTTTTGTTAAAATGTATTTGCGTTTTATTTTGTGAAGTTTGATGAAATTATTTTTCTTGTAGGTTTACGTCTCTCTTACAATGTGATGTAACTAAAATTGCTGCGGTTTATGTCTAGGCTGAGTAGTTATTTAAAAACTTAGCTTTTAGTTTGTGTATTCCCCGAAATTTTATGATGATTCATTTAATGTAAAAACTAACTCTAAAAAAGTTTTTAGTATTGCAATCACTTCATTAAAGAGTTCTGTTTTATAGAAGAAGGTTCTACTTTAAAATATATATTTTTTTTTTTTTTTTTGATATTAATAAGTTAAAGGTAAGGTTTATTTGCAACTTGTGAATGCTTAAAGTATTTATTAATACATAAGCATTTTTTTAGATTTTTTGCAATTGAAAAAACAATTTTGAACTCTAGTGGAAGTGATTTGGTTTTGAAAACTCTGGAAGTAGCTTTATTCCAAATAGTAGAGTCCGGGGAAGGTAATTTTTTGAGGAAAATATTTTTTTAAAAGGTGATCATAATGAAAGTATAAGAAATGAAAAGATTGGATTATTGTGGACCCTGAAGAATGTAGTATTGAATTTACAGGAAAGGAAAAAATATCAATAAATTTATCATCTTATGCAAAACCAGTACATTTTTTTTATGCAGATATTTGACGATGATATACTGAACAAAATAGTTGTGTGGACTAATACACGTGCTTCTATTTTATCTGCAAATAAGAAACTAGGGGAAAGTCTAATCTGCTTCGATGAAAAAATGTTACAGTTGAAGAAACATAAAAAGTTATTGCTTTATGCATTTTAATGTCTCTTAACAAAAAAGCTGAAATGAGATTGTTTTGGAGAAAAGATCCGATCAAAGCATTTTTGGTGAAACTGTGAGTCGTATTAAGTTTGAGAATATACTTTGTTGTTTATGTTTCTATAACCCTAAAGAAAATGATAAATCTAATCGCCTCCATAAAATTGAAAATGTCGTTATCATATAATTCGAAATATAAACAAAATTTATACTGCTTCTCAAAATTTATCTTTGGCTGAAGCCATCTTTTTATGGAGAGGAACACTTTTGTTTCGTCAGTACATTCCAAACAAGAGATAAAAAATACGGAATTATATACTGGCTAAAATACCGTTGTTAATGAAAAATGGCATTCATTTGGAGTTTTCGTTAACTTAATGGAGAAGTATTTGCAAAAGGGACACACACTTTATAACTAGTACAATAGTGTGGATCTGGCATCATACTTTAAATGTAATAAATATGTGCGTTCGTTTACTTTTCCAGTAAAATCTAGTAGGTGAGTAATATGAAAATTTTACAAATTTATGTGTACGCGAACGCATTTCAGTAAAATCCAGTTCACATTTGTACATATTTTGGGGTAAACGAACGCAGCTAATGTATGTGTGGAATAGGGTTGCCAGATACCAAAAGTAAAATAACTGGACAATAGAAAAAATTCACCTGGATTTTGAAAAAATAACTGGAAAATTTTAAAAAGCACTTAACTATAAGAAAAAATAAAATTTTACTTTAGATTTTATTTTGCAAAAAAAAATTTAAAAAGCAAGGAAACGTAACACTTAAAATGCACTCACAAAATTTTAATCATGGCGAATTCAATACAAGTGGCAGCGAAAAGTCTGCTGACTTTAACAGTTCGAACCAATTTGTTTTGGGTTTTTCGAGCCGTAAACATCTGCTGTTTCTGTGGTTTTTGTTTTGTTGTAGTCTTGCTGCCACCGTATATATAAACTCAACTTGGTATATAATAAATTAAATCAAATAAAAAAGCACACAAACAGCCATGTTATGGATCGTGTAAAATTGAAATCAGTGGAGAAATCCAGCTAAATTTTTGTTTTAATTACCGTCGTTTTTTTTTATTTTAAGTAGGTTCTTATAAAAATAAGCTGTACTCATAGTATGAAGTATATAAAACAAAATTATTGAATGAACTTTAAACACTGAATCGTTTTTAAAGTGTATTCGATTTCACTCGAATTCGATTTCCCGAACATGGCTAATAACTTTTTGTTGATATTTTTTTTGTTTTGTTCTTTGAAGAATTTAATAACTCTATTGCTTTAGTTGTAAGCAAAAATGTTTGATACATTTTGCAACTTTCATCATAATTTAGTCTTATTAAAATTGTAGCCTTTATTCGGTCATTTGAATAGATTCTTGTGAGTAAAGATTATTAGAAACACCTTAAGTCCTTGCACAAAAAGTATTGCAAGTTGGCATGACTAACAAACGAGATAAATTTATATAAGTTTTTTACGTTGCTTTTATCGCATTTTTGAAAAACTGGACCTCTCTCTCTATCTCATTAATTGGAAAGTCTGTCGGCAAATTAGAAATTTTTCCTTACAATTTTTTCTTAGTATATGATTTTGTTCTAAACAATAATAAATATATTAATGTGCTAAATTCCCAATTCTTACTATTGATAAACTGAAATTTATTGTTGGTGGGATAAGCTATTCCTATGCGAATTTCACTGGTTGCTTGGGCCAGATCATCAAGAAACTTCATTTAAAGATTTTGGAAAAGCTAAAGATATTATTTAAATAAAACTGTTAAGCGAGTAAGAATTAAAAACACAAAAAGTCTTACTCGTAACAATATCAAAGCTTAAACAAAACACCAACGATAAACAGTGTGTTTGTCTTTTCTTACAATCCCGACAACAATTGATTAACTTGTGAATTTAGCCCATCAAAACTAAATTTTATAAATGAAATTTTTTGACTCCCAAGAAAACCTTGAATAATAAATATAATTAATAAAAAAAAGTAATTTTTCAAAATTAAATAAAGCTTTTTAACTGGACAAATTGCATTTTAGCTGGAACCTGGAGAACATCAAAAAAACTGGACAATCAAGGCCGTCTCGCAACCCTAGTGTGGAACCTTAAGAGTAAACCGAAAACGTAATCCCGTAGTCCACTTGCAAGCACCGCTAAGGCTAAACATTTTTTTTTTCAGAAAATCGATTAAAACAATTCTTAAAATTGAAATGCCAAGCCATATATTAAGTAATTTACCCGAAATTGCGCGTTGCTTAAGCCCTTATGACACTACATTTTTAATGCATTGTTCAAGTTTTGGTGAACAGTACAAATATAATGTAATTCAAAAATTTACCAAGTGCAAAGAGTTAAGCTGTATTAAGATAAATGGCAAACTGTCAAAAGTTTTACTAAAGTTATCGATAAAAAATGAAGTTATGTCAAAAAAAATTGTTTAATGCCTTGTTCGCACGGTGCTTTGTATTACTTCGCTCTCCGTTTTAATTACTTATTTGAATTACCATGTTCGCACGGCATATTCCTAATCGGTTTTGACAGTTTTTCTTCTTCTTATTTTTATTAATTTTGTTTATTGCTAAATTTAATTGTTTTTTTGCGGTAACTTGTATTAAGAATGAAAAGAAAAAGTAAGTAAAAACTATTATATCAAAGAAATACATACATTTATTTATTTCCCCAGTAAATAGAATATTTTGTTTGTTTTTTTTAGTGCTTTGACAGCTGGTGATGGAAGAAAACCGATAAAAATTGGAGATCACATTGATTTTAAAGTAAATAATATAATGCGCTTGCAAATTATATGTATTTATTTATTAATCAAAAAATATATTGTTCTAGAAAATACTTGAATTTACATTAAGGGATATAGAAAAAGAAGTGACAGTATAAAACTTGCAAACCATCTGGAGCAGCACAACATAACATAGTTGTATAATATGGTAGTACAATTATGTGTACTACTTCTCATCCCTCTTCTTTTGGAATAAGTCAGCAATACTGCAGACGTTGAGGTTGACTTCTTATTCTGGACGATCGTCTCAGAACAGAAAGTGGTTCCTTTCCCATGATCGATGACTGTGAGTCTTCGGACTCACCCTGTTCGGTTTCAGCAACGACTTCTGGCGGTGGTGTGATTTTAGCTTGAGATGGTCGAAGGCTTTGTGTATTTCTACGATATTGATTACCATTTAAGTCTTCAATTATGTAAGAACGAGGGTGGATTTGTGTCTTCACCACTGCTGGTTTCCAACATTTTTGGTTTTCTGTTCGTGTGACCACTGTATCACCCTTGACAAAATGGTGAGGATTAACTTTAGCATTGCGATTTGCATAGTCGCATTGTTTATCTCTTTCTTGTTTTAAATATTCAGCTATTCTTTTGCTTTCTGGTGATAATAATGTATCCTTTGTTGTTGGTAATATACCTCTTATTCCGTGTCCAAAAAGACGTTGTGATGGTGAACCAAGATTACCACGTGGGGTGTTCATGTAATTAAGGAGTCCTAAATAGTAGTCGCTGTTATCGTAGGATGATTTTTTCAGGATGTTTTTTGAAATCTGCACTGCCCTTTCTGCTAATCCATTTCCATTGGGGTGGAACGGCGAGCTTGTGCGATGATTAAACTTCCAGGTGGATGAAAAATTTTTGAATTCACTGCTTGAAAATTGCGGGCCATTATCGGTTTCCAAAGTAAGAGGCGGCCCAAACGTGGAAAAGATTTCCTTTAAGAACAAAACAACTTGTTTAGTTGTTGTTTCGCTTAGTTTTTTAAACTTAAGATAGCCTGAGTAGCTGTCAATAAAAACAATATACTCATTGTTGTTAAAGTAGAACAAGTCCGTTGCACCTATATCGAATCCGTGGCTTGGAATTTCCTTTTCGCCGATTTTAATTTTTTTATTTTTCCGTTGGTAAACTTGACATGCCGCACATTTTTGTACAAAGTTAAAAATATCCTGACTCATTTGTGGCCAAAATACCGATTCTCTGGCCATTCTTACACACTTGGCATAACTGAAATGACCGACGTGAATATTTTTCAAATATTTTTCTCTTAATTTGAAAGGTACTAATACTTTTGAGGATTTAAAAATAATACCGTCCTCATTTGTTGATAGATCGTCTCTGAAGGTCCAGAACTGTTTTATGTCTACAGGTAATTCCTCTTTTGACTTTGGAAAACCCTTACGAATAAGATTTATCAGTATTTGGCAAGTTTTATCATTCCTTGTTTCATTTTTCAAGATTTCCAATTCTTTGTCAGAAATTGACAATATCATTTGTATTTCAAGATTTTCTTCATCTTCTTCTTTATTGGTTTTATTTATGCAATCTCGACTTAAGGGATCTGCCAAGTACATTTTAGTACCTGGTTTGTATATCACTTTTGGGTTGTATGTTAACAAACTTAACCTGATTTTTTGTAGTCGTGTAGGTGATGAGTGTAGCGGTTTTTTAAAAATTGATTCCAAAGGTTTATGGTCTGATTCTATAATAATATCTTTGCCCCAAACGTACTGATGAAATTTCTCGCACCCATACTTAACAGCAAGAGCCTCTTTCTCCAATTGCGAATACCTCGACTGGCACTCTGTCAATGATTTGGAAGCGTAGGCTATAGGCTGATCATCCTGTAAAAGCACTGCACCCATAGCATAAGAACTAGAATCAACTTGTAGCTTTACGTCTTTATTGACATCATACAATTTCAATACTGGTGGTTTGCTAATGATTTGTTTTAATGTATCAAATGATTGTTGTTGTGTTATATCCCAAGAGAATGATTTTGATTTTTCAAGCAGTGACCGTAATGGAGCTGTGATATGTGAGAAGTTTTTTATGAATTTACTTAAATATGTGAATTTGCCTAAGATCCTTTGTAGTTCTTTACGATTCTTTGGTGGCTTAAGTCGGTTGACTGCATCTATTTTGTCAGGATCAGGATATAATCCGGTATCGCTTATAACATGTCCTAGAAACTTTACTTTCCTTTGTTCGAATTTGCATTTTTCTTTATTTAATTTTAAACCATTTGTTTCAATAATATTAATAACTTTGGCTGTAGTTGTCCGGAGTTCATCCAAATTGCTAGAATGCACTAAAATATCGTCGATGGCAACCTTGACATTTGGTAGGTGTGAAAACAGTTGCTGCATGACGCTTTGGAAAACTTCTGGTGCTGACGAAATTCCAAATGGTAATCTTTTGCATGAATACCGACCCCAAGGTGTGGAGAAGGTTAGTATTTCTTTTGTGCGCTCTGTAACCGGAATTTGCCAAAAGCCTTTTTTGCAATCTAAAATTGAAAAAAATTTTGCATCTTTAAGCTGAGCAGTAATTTCTTCCAGAGTATTCATAGGGTAGTGTCGACGTTTAATATTTTTGTTAACACTGGTGGGGTCTATACAAATTCTAATTTTGTCATTTTTGCGTACTACCACCATTGGAGACACTGCTGGAGTGGGCAAATTTGTTGGCTCTATTACTTTGATTTTTACCATTTTGTCAAGTTCTTTTTTTACTTGATCTCTTATTTTGAATGCAACCCTCCTGGCTGGACAAATTTCAAATTTTGGATTTTCAACTAGATCTATATCGTAAACAAAATTTTTTATGCATCCAAGGCCTTCGAACAGATTTTCGTTAATTTTTAGCTCTTGTACTCTTTTAACTAACTGCAGTTTTTCACAAGAGTCTGCCCCTAGGATTGGTTTGACATTTTCATTTACAATTTTAAAATTAATTTTGCAATTTTTCTGAGCTATTTTACAAGTTAATAAAACTTCGCCCACTACTCTCATTTTATGATTGCCAAATGATACGAGATGTTTAACGCGACAAGGTTGAATTGTTATTTGTTTATTAACGATTTTAAGTTCATCTATTACGCTTCTTGGCAAAACGTTACACTGAGCACCCGTGTCGAGTTTGATCTCATAATTAGTATTTTCAATAGTTACTGTTTCAGTAAAATGTTCAGTTCTACTACTATTGCTGCTTGTAACACAACCAACAAATAGTTCAGGATCACTGTCAGTGCTGCTTTCTGTATATTCTTTTTGCTCACAATATGCAACATCCCTGTTTTTAGTTAACTTATTTTTTGCATTTGTTTTGCACATACTTTCATAATGGTTTTTCTTTTTGCATATCTTACAAACATGACGAAAAGCTGGACAATTGCGCGCTGTATGATTTTTACCGCAATAACGACAATCAAAATTTTTTATTTTATTAAATTTATGTACCATGTTCACACTTTTTTCATTTTCATTGTTTATTTCTGCAGTTTGTTTTTGTGCCAGTTCTGTAGCTTGACATATTTGAAGGGCTTTTACCAATGTTATGTCGTCTGACAGTAGTTTAGTACGAAGTGTATCACTTTTGATCCCAAGAATGAGTTGATCCCGCAAGAGGCTGTCAGCTAATTGTTCAAAGTTACAATTTTGTACCTGCAGTCTTAATCTGGTTATATATTCATCTATTGTTTCGCCATCATTCTGTACAATTTTGTGGAATTTATATCTCTCGAAAGTGGTGTTTAGCTTGGGTGTAAAATATGTTTCGAATTTTTCTTTAACGGCAGCTAGCGTTTCGTTACTTACTCCCGGCAGCGAATTATAAATTTGTATTGCCGAGTAGCCGATAGCTGACATGAATGTGGCAAATTGTATGTTTTGTGGTTTGGTGTTAAGGCCTGTTGCGACCTCAAAATATTCATATTGCTGCCTCCACAGCTTCCATTCCTTGGCCATATCTTTGTCGTGTTCTATTACTAACGGCTTCGGTGGCCGTAAGAAATTGTAAGTATCTGCCATTTTAAACGAATAAACGTACAATTGGTTTGGTTATTTTATTTTTGTGAAACGTTTTGATTTGGATTATACCACTACGGGTTTCGGCACCATGTAAATAATATAATGCGCTTGCAAATTATATGTATTTATTTATTAATCAAAAAATATATTGTTCTAGAAAATACTTGAATTTACATTAAGGGATATAGAAAAAGAAGTGACAGTATAAAACTTGCAAACCATCTGGAGCAGCACAACATAACATAGTTGTATAATATGGTAGTACAATTATGTGTACTACTTCTCAGGGTAATTAAAATTGAATTACGTACAAATGAGATAATCCGCTCTCAAAATTTTGTATGACGAATTATGTAATTTTGATCATAATTAGGCTGTGAATTACGAAAAAACGCTGTCGTGCGAACATGGTATAACTTAAAATTGACATTTCAAGCTTGAAATATTAAAAGTGTTGCTGAATCAGCGGTTTATGGGCAAATTCAGCGATTTACCGCTTTTTGTTTTTAGGTTTCTCATAAACAAAAAGTTGGCAGCATTTAATAAAATAAACAGAACAGGGATGGCTAAGTTGTTTCAATAGTACTTTTTTGTTGATACTTTTTTAACTAAGATTTATAATACCCTTTTGTGGTGCTTTTTATGAACATAAATAAAATTAATTTTAACTAACAATTAAATTTTAACTTACAATTAGGGTAAAAAAGTACAATTTTTAAAGGTTGTTGGTACAATTTTAAAAATTCTCAGCGCCATCCCTGAAACAAAACCATAACAAGAGAAAAAAAAACTAAAAAACTTTGTTTACATTTTTTATAGTTTGCTCTTTCTTACATTTACTGTTTCTTTCTATCAATTCTATATCAATTAATGAATAAAAAATGTAGTGTCATAAGGGCTTTACGGAGTTTTGTACGATATTGATATTGGCTTAGGGAGGTGTTTAAAAAAACAAATAAAATGGCGGCTTTTACAGAATTTTTATTTTTTTTAACTTAGCGGTGTTTGCAAGTGGACTACTCATATGTCATAAAAAGTAAGCTTACCAAAGAAGCAACATCATGGAGACGTAACTCCAAGGGCGTTATAGTTTTAAAATGATAAAAGAGATGTAATGATGATTTCTACGAAGCATAATTCTAACATGGTTATGACGTATTCCAATTGGGGATTAGAACAACAGAAACCGAAAATGGTTGATGACTATAACAAAAACATGTTAGGTATTGATGCCTGCCCCAGGCGATCAATTCGTTGGTATATGAAAGTATTTTTCCACATGATCGACATATCGCTGTGGAATGCCGGCTGGATCTATAACAAACTAGATACTGATAGTTCTACAACGTTTCTGTCATTCAGAGAACATGTTATAAAATCATTTTTGTATAAAACTTCAAGACATCGAACATCCAATGTAGCAGTTCCCAGCCCACTTTCCAGATGTTAGTAACACAATGAGTGAGTGCACCAAAAATTAAAAGAGGACAGCAACAAAGTAAAGGGTGTTTTTTTAAGCTAGATAGAACTTTAAATTGTAAAAAGTAACACAAAAAATTAAATTTTGATGAAATATTTTTTTTTATCGTTTCAGTATACTCTGACAAATCATCATGAATAGACTCACGCTTGAACAACGCTACGAAATTATCCAAATTTACTTTGAAAATCAGTCGTCGATTCGCGCAACTTATATCGCAAAATTGTGTTCAGCGATGAGGCGCATTTTTGGCTTAACGGGTTTGTTAATAAGCAAAATTGCCGCATATGGAGCGAGACCAATCCACAAGAGACCCTACAGACTCCATTACATCCAGAAAAATGCACCGTTTGTTGCGGTTTTCACGCTGGTGGCATCATCGGACCTTATTTCTTCAAAAATGAGGCCGGAGCTCGCGTTACGGTCAATGGAGATCGTTACCGCACCATGATCAATGATTTTTTGTTTGAAAATATGGATGACATTGATCCGGAGGAGATGTGGTTTCAACAGGATGGCGCTACGTGCCATACGGCGAACGCAACCATCGACTTATTGAAATCAAAATTTGGCGATAAGTTGATTTCGAGAAATGGACCTGTCAATTGGCCTCCAAGGTCGTGCGATTTGACACCTCTCGATTATTTCCTGTGGGGCTACGTGAAGTCACTGGTTTATGCTGATAAACCAGCAACAATTGACGCCTTGGAGGCCAGCATTGTTCGTGTTATTCGTGACATACGGCCAGCAGTGCTCGAAAAAGTGGCCCAAAATTGGACGTCCAGAATGCGCTTCTTCAAGAACAGCCGCGGTGCCCATATGCCCGAAATCATTTTCAAATGTTAATGTCACGTATTGATCTTTCGAATAAAAAAAAAATTTTGATTACAATTTAATTTTTTGTGTTATTTTTTACAATTTCAAGTTCTATCGGGCTTAAAAAAACACCCTTTATATATGTGGAGTCTGCAGAGACAAAGATGATGATGTAATTGGATTATATCCATATCCTTGCTTTAAAAATTGGCACAGTTCATAAAATAAATACATATGAATGCACAAACAAATAAAAATAAAATAGATAAAAATAATTATTATTACAAATTGTTTTAAAATTTTTGTTTTAAAAAAAAAAAACTAAAAATAAATAGTGACTCATATATGCGACACCAATTTAATCTAAAACTTATGTCACTTATATGTGAAGTATGTCACAAATATGTGCCACACAGTTTCTGTTAAGATAATGTTGTCCAAAACGCATGTCACATATGTGTGACATATTTTTTTGTTCCAGAGTTTGGACAGAAGCTTAAAAAAGAACTTTATTGAATATGGTCGTTAGTCTCGAAAAGGGCTTAATTAGTTTTATGCTAGAAAGACAACTGGGAAGTACAACGAAATTTTGACCGCGAATAGTTGTCGCCAAAAATAAAACATATTTGTTGAAATGAAAATACACACAATCACGGCATCGTACAGTGTTGCTTTTTTTGAAGAAGCGACCAATTTTTAATTTTAAATGCCCATATTAAAGAAAACACCTGAGAAGCCAAAAATGCAGATCTTTACGTTAACATTTTTTCCTAATAACAGGGTGATTCAATATGCACCTTTTTATTATTTGACTGAAAAGAATGATTTTGTAATAAATTTTTATTATCAAAAGAAATTTTTATGAAATAAACTGTTTTTGTTAAAATGACTTCTTAGCTTTATTGTCATTTGAGACATATGTTTCCGCCACTTTTGAAACCCTTTCATACTATTTTTAAAAAAAAGGGTAAATTTACCTTTAAAAAGCTAACAGCTTACAAATATAAACTTTCCGACTTTGGAACGTTTTTACTTTTATTTAAAATTGTCCAAATTTCTTAAAACTTCATAAGAGAACTTAAAATTCACATTTTTCTCTTCCTCATTTTACCAGTTTTGCAAAACTACCTGTTGAACGACTGACTGGTTACATTTATAAACCAGTATAATTTGAAATATAAAAAATAAAATAGTAGAGCACATGTGTTTTTTCAAGAAGATTCAAGTTTTATTTAAAATTAAATTTGAAAGAAATCAAAATTATGCGTAATAAGAGAAAAAATTTTAATATTTATTGACAATCCAAGCACTTTGTAATCATGACACAGTGCGTATTACATACCTTCTTACCGCAAAGAGAGAAACACTTTCGGGTGGCGCGTTGACTTTTCTCCAATGCGCAGAAGACGCACTTTCCTTTGACGCATTCCGAACATGAGGCCAACGATTGACGTCGCTTGCAAGAAGGTCAAGTACGTCTTCCAATTCTTCCACCGACGCTGATGCAATTTTTGGTAGTTTGCCATATATAGAACCCATGGGCAATCATGGACCCGCCTAAGCGAAATTATTTTATGAGGTTAAGATTCTTGTAAGTCTTTATCTATAAAAGATTATAGGACCTAGGATAGGATATGGGACCTATGACTAATTTTGGACCTAAAGGACAACATTTTGTCATGACATAGTAGTTATCGTAAAAGTTATTATCGCCAATTTTTATGTCAATGCCAATATTAAAAAGGAAGCTTTGACATTTAAATATTTTTTCGAGAAAAGTATTTGTATGGGAGCTATGGTATGTACCGATTCTAATAAAATATAGTGAGATGATTTTGATTGCAATAAAATAAATTTTGACTAAATTTAATCTTAATATCAACATAATAAGACGGTTAATGGACACAAAAACCCTATTTCAGAAAGAAGCTTGTATTGGGGCAATGTGAAATGAACCTATGTACCTATTTTCATTAAATTATCTCCAAAATTGCGATCTGTACTTTGCGCACAAGGTTCACATGGACAGTCAGACTGCCAGACGGAGGGACAACGTTAGATTGTCCCAGAAAGTGATTCTGATTCGTACGGTATACTTAACGGTAGATTCTTACCTTTTTATGATTTCTTTCGATACATTGAGGTTACGATATGTTGAATCAGCAAATGTATGCTTACACTCATATGCTTAAAAATAATAACAAATTATTCAATCAGTATACTCAATATGCTAGGTGTCTACACGATATGCTTAAATACCAAATTTTTTAAATTCAAAATATGCCAGCAAAAGATTTTTCAACATATGAGTTAGCATAAAAATTTTGTGTTAAATAAATTTGACATTTCTCTTTTTATGTTATTTAATTATATTATTTAATTACTAATTTAATTGATCAATTTGCAATCAGCAGGCGTTTTCAAAATTGCCTGTTGAACGTTCGAAGTATGCGTGGTGCTGATGAAGGTCAGTCAAGAGATCACTATTTAGTCGTTGCAAAAATACGCCTTCGAACATCCGCTATACAGAAGGTAGTGCGTCCACCGAAACTTGCAGTAAGTACATCATCTGAACAACAACGCAGTAAGAAGTAGGCTCAGTACCCAGCTTCGGGATGAAACAGGTCGAGGCGGCATAGTACATGAGCCGCCAATTGCAGAAAAGTGGGGGGCATTAGAGAGACCTGTTTTTGAAATGCGCCAAGGAGAGAATAGGTCCTTCACCTAAAGGCAGGCAACTTTGGACGACAGACGACACCAGGTGATAGTATAACCACTGAATTCTAAATCATACATTTTTCTAAGTATCTATTTTAAAAAATTTAAAGTGTCCTTATATTTTCATCATCAACAATAAAAATCTATGACGAAATTTAACGTTTTTTTGGCAATTTTGCTGCATTGAGTAAGATGTTGTTGTTTTTTTGATTTTATCTTAAAATAAAATTTTAAGATCTTATTAAGAGCTAAAAATTTGCCGAAGAGAGACAAGCAATATTTCAAATAGTTCACGAGATATAGATTTAAGAATCAGTACATGTTTTTTGATAAGTGTACAAAAATCCACCCCCAGTCGAAAACTTCAAAAATGAATTAAATAAAACCTTAGCTTATAATTCAATACCCAGCTAGGGTTTTTCTTCTACCAACATAAGCTTTCAGATTTTGGGGGTCTCAATTGGTTCAAGTTTTGGAGTTGAAAAATGTGCTACTGTGTGTTATTGAACAAAGTGTCGAATTTATTTAAAACCTACATCTGTAGCTCGTTTCTGTATTTCTCGCATCGAAAAATTTCTTACATGAAGTGTGAAACAAAAAATTCCATCGTTTCTCGATTTATGAGATAAAAGTGTTTCTATATTTGAATGCGAAAACAGACACAACAAATTCTGTTTATACTGGAATATTTCCAGTAATTAAGTGTCAAATAAAAGCGAAACGTCAACAAAAGAAATAAATATAATAAAAACAGGGCTGCCAGATTTGACGAGTTATCGTCATCTTGACGATTTTTTGTTCCGATATTAACAAAGTGACGTTTTGATGATTTTTTCTAAAAAAGTGACGAAATCAAAAATATTTTATAATTTTGTTGTTACTTTCTATAGAAATTCATCTTGAATTTTTTAATTTCAAACACTTCTATTTTGTGGCGTTGAAAATTGAAAAAAAAAATAATATGAATGTCTGTGGAAAGCAACAACAAATTTATAAAATATTTTTGATTTTATTTTTGCTTTTAATGAAATTGTTGGCGTTGCGTTTTACACTATAAGCCCCTTAGTCTTCGAAATAAGATAATTGTAAATATATTTATATGTTTGTTTATTAGAAAAAAAAAAAAACTTTAGAAACAAGGCTGCTTAAATTTTTATATGTTTCCCTATTGTGAAAATTGTCCTCGAAATTGTTTGTTTCTTCCCTAAAAAATGTATCGGCAAAAGCAAAGTTTCGAGGGAAATGGATCGACTTGGCTTATTTTGAACATTTAATACTTCTTATATACATATACAAAATATGATTGATATTTGATATTCTTATCTTATATGTACACTTTTGTGCCAAAACCATTATTCCGGCAAGAAAGAAATTTGTTTGTCTCCCAGTAAAAACTTTTTCAAAATGGATAGCTTCTTTCACTCGTTATTAAGTAGCTTTCTTCCATAAGAACTTCAATAACTACTTTTTTCTGGATGTATTAAGATAAAAAAAAATTACTTACTTTTGAATTTGTTCTTTTTGGCACAACCCTTGTAAAATTCATTAGTTTTTCAGTAGAATTGTATGTAGTGCTTTTATGTGTTTCTGATTACTTAACATATTATTTTGTAGGCGAAGATTTTACTGGGTCTTTAACCCGTTTATTTATGAACCGATTTTTTTTAATTTTAACTACAAGGTATTCTACTAAGTCTATTTCAGGTAAAAAAGAAAAAGATTATAGGAATAGGTAAATTAAAGATTTATATCTCAATTATTAAATAATAATTATTAAATACCCATGAACTTTAACTATGTTTTTGTTTGATTATTTTTTAATAAAGGTCGAAACAAATTTGTTTAAATTTGAGTTTAAATTGCACGATTTTTAAAACAAAAAAGACGATCTTTTTTATTTTTTTCTCAGGAAATTGACGATTTTGACACAAATTTATCTGGCAGCACTGATTAAAACCAAAACAAGAAAAGGCTAACAAAAATTTAAACTAACAAAATATAACAATTGTTTTTTGTTTATTTTCATCATATAAATAATGCCTTTATCATTTATATTCCTTCTATTTTTTTATTTATTTAAAAAAAATAGTATATAAACATATTTCAAATTCAAAATATCTACATTTTGTTTTTCTCGCCACCAATTTCAAATGTGACTTATTTTGACAGTTCTTGAAAGAAACTTTTCGCAAAATATTGTTATAGAAACACTTTTTCTCGCATCCTTCGAATAATTGCTGGAAAATTATTTAAATGACAGATAATTCTCGCAAAAAAAAGATACAGAAACACATGTGTGAGAAAAACCATTTTTTGTTTCATTTCACACTATTTTTGTTGCAATTCACACGTTTCATGCGAAGAGTTTTACGATGTGAGATATACAGAAACGGGCTACTGCTTTTCATCGAATTTGTAAAGGCATTCGAAAACATTAATCACGACTGCTCTGAAACGCTTTACATATAAGAAGTATTTCGCCGAAGCTTATGTGCTTATAGCTGTTATGTGTTGCAGAAAGGTAAATTATCTCAGCCTTTTCAAGTACAGAGTGGAAAACGCCAAGGCTGTATACTATTGCCAGTTCTATTCCTACTTGTTATCGAAGACGTACTATCTTGAATCCCGTTTCAATGTAGGGGTATCCAGGGGCGAATAGATGGCTTATTATTAAACTACTTAACCTATGGGGATGATATTTGCATATTGTCAAACAGAGTGGGTGACATAGAACAGATGTCTAACTGTTCATGGTTACAGTCCACAACTGATAATTTCAGGCGGCCAGAACTATGCGATGGTCAACCAATTTTGTTATGTTAAAAATATGGTCGCACCAGTTGGTGGCACAGAGTTAAATGTCGAATCTAAGATCAGCAGAAGGTTACCAGGGGCGTAACCTTTTGATTACAAGCCTTTGTAAACCGTTGTCTCAGACGAATTTTGCGAATTTTCTGGCCTCGTGTAATAACGAATGTAGAATGGATGTGGCTTCTGAAATCCGACAACGTAAATGACAGTGTATTGGTCATGTGCTACGTCTCGAGGATAGCAACATTGCGAAGCAAGCATTGCGTTGGAATCCGTTTACCCAAGAAAGGAGAACAGTTGGAAGACCACGGACAACTTAGTGACGTTCCACCGAATCCGAAATGAGATCCGTCCTGTCAACTTAGATATATGGCTCAGTGAGATGGAAGACGGCTGCTTTTGGAGCCATATGCTTCAGTGGAAGTTAAAGGAATAAATATCTATTTATATATATAAAATTGTAACGGGATTTTTGGAAATTCGAATGCTTAGGGGGTAAAAAAGGGTAAAAACGGGAAAATTCGGTAATCTTATATCTCCAAAACTAAAAGAGATACAAAAAAAATGTAATACTTATCGGTGCTATTTAAAAAAATTAGCGGTCAGGTGTCTGGTACTTTTTTGAAATTCGGCCCTTTTAGTAAACGGGTAAAACCTGAATTTTGGTACTTTTTGACACCCCATCTATCTTTTGATCCAATAAACATAGAAACAAAGTTTATACCACATTCGAAACTTATCAAAAAAATACGAATATGAATTTGGTACTTTTTCGAAATTCGAACATTTAAGGGGTGAAAATCGTAATTTTTCTTGGTACTTTTTTTTACAAAACATTTCTCTACATTCATTGAGATATTCGTACCAAATTATGGGCTCCCACTACAATACTGAAATTTTTGAAACTTTAATGGGGGGAACAAATAGTACCAAAAAAAGGAAATACGGGAAATTTTATATTTTTCTTTAGCTTTTTGGTTCTACAACTGGTATTTTTTTAATTATCGTTAATATTGGACCCAAAAACATAAGATTCAACATGCAATGAACAAGGGGATAAGAATCTATTGCGGAACTTTTTGGTACTTTTTTGTTCTATAACTGGTACTTTTTGAATTTCCGTTAATATTGGAACTAGAAACATAAAATTTAAAATGCAATGTCCTGAGTGAACGAGAATCTGTAAGAGGGATCTTTTTGGTACTTTTTTATTTTTTGACTAGTACTTTTTGAATTTCAGTTGGTATTGGACCTAGAGAGATAAAATTAAACATGCAAGGTCCTGAGTGAATAAGAATCTGTAAGAGGACTTTGTGGTACTCTTTTTTCTTTAACTGGTACTTTTTGAATTTCCGTCATTATTGGACCTAGAAACATTAAATTCAACATGTAATGTGCTGAGTGGATAAGAATCTATGATGGAACTTTTTGGTACTTTTTTGTTCTTCAACTGGTACTTTTTGAATTTCCGTTAGTATTGCACCTAGGATGAAAATCTATAAGAGTGAACTTTTTGTTACTTTTTTATTCTTTGACTGGTACTTTCTAAATTTCCATTGTTATTAGACCTAGAAAGATAAAATTAAACATGCAAGGTCCTGAGTGAACGAGAATTTGTAAAATCGCTTTTTGGTACTTTTTTGTTCTTTAACTGGTACTTTTTGAATTTCCGTTATTATTGGAACTAGAAACATAAAATTTAATATACAATGTAATGAGTGGATAGGAATCTATAAGAGGGAAGTTTTTGGTACTTTTTTGTTGTTTAGCTGGTGCTTTTTTAATTTCCGTTAATATTGGACCCAGAAACATAAAATTAAACATGCAAGGTCCTGAGTGGATAAGAACGTGTAAGAGGGCTTTAAGGTACTTTTTTGTTCATTAGTTGGTACGTTTTGAATTTCCGTTAGTATTGGACCTAGAAACATAAAATTCAACATGCAAGGTCATGTGGTCCTTTTTTACAAAATATTTTTCTCCATTCATTGACATATTCGTACTTAATTATTGACTCCCACTACAATACTGAAATTGTTTATACTTTAATGGTGGAAAAATAGTACTAAAAAGGAGAAATACGGGAAATTTTATATTTTTCTTTAGCTTTTTATACCCTTCACCGAAGGTAAGAGGGTATATATAACTTTGTTATTCCGTTTGTATGTTCCAAAATATTGATCCTACACCCTATAAAGTATATATATTCTGGGTTCTTATGAAAAGCGAAGTTGATTTAACGATGTCCGTGTCCGTCTGTCCGTCTGTATGTTGAAATGGGTTTTCCGAAATCCCCAGAAATGATGTGGACTAGGTTGATGTATATTTATGTCACATATACTCCGTTTAAGTTTGCTATTGAAATTCAGCCAGATCGGTCCAAAAATGACGGAGATATGAGCAAAAAACCACAACTGCCTCTGATTTTGCACAAAAATACCTTGTTGTTGTAGTTTTTTATTTCTGTATATCTTGAGAACGGCAAGAGCCAAAGTTTCCAAATTAGGTACACACATTAACGTTATCAATACACAGCATCCTACAAAATGTGGGCGGGATCTAACAAGTGGGCGTGGTACCTCCCGTACAAAAAATATCAAAAATTGTATAAAAACCGGATTTTTTGGACTGTCGTATGACCTATGGTTACGCCTTATATATCAAAAGATCGGAAATTTTTAATAGAAAATATTTTCTGAAAAACTCGGGAAAATCGGTTCAAATACGAAAAAGTTATGACCAAAATTAAATTTTTTTTTTTTAAATACACATTTTCGGAACCCATAGGTCTTTCTGAGTCCAAGTTTTATCACCAAAGTAAATGGTTAATTTATTCCTTAAGACATCGGTATATAAATCTGTCAAATCGGTTAATAAATGGCTGAGTTATGTCCAAAGTACTGAAATCCAAAAAATTTTTATTTTTATACCCTTCACCGAAGGTAAGAGGGTATATATAACTTTGTCATTCCGTTTGTATGTTCCAAAATATTGATCCTACACCCTATAAAGTATATATATTCTGGGTCCTTATGAAAAGCGAAGTTGATTTAACGATGTCCGTCTGTATGTTGAAATGGGTTTTCCGAAAACCCCAGAAATGATGTGGACTAGGTTGATGTATATTTATGTCACATATACTCCGTTTAAGTTTGCTATTGAAATTCAGCCAGATCGGTCCAAAAATGACGGAGATATGAGCAAAAAACCACAACTGCCTCTGATTTTGCACAAAAATCCCTTGTTGTTGTTGTAGTTTTTTATTTCTGTATATCTTGAGAACGGCAAGAGCCAAAGTTTCCAAATTAGGTACACACATTAACGTTATCAATACACAGCATCCTAAAAAATGTGGGCGAATTGAACAAGTGGGCGTGGTACCTCCCGTACAAAAAATATCAAAAATTGTATAAAAACCGGATTTTTTGGACTGTCGTATGACCTATGGTTACGCCTTATATATCAAAAGATCGGAAATTTTTAATAGAAAATATTTTCTGAAAAACTCGGGAAAATCGGTTCAGATACGAAAAAGTTATGACCAAAATTAAATTTTTTTTTTTTTAAATACACATTTTCGGAACCCATAGGTCTTTCTGAGTCCAAGTTTTATCACCAAAGTAAATGGTAAATTTATTCCTTAAGACATCGGTATATAAATCGGTTAATAAATGGCTGAGTTATGTCCAAAGTACTGAAATCCAAAAAATTTTTATTTTTATACCCTTCACCGAAGGTAAGAGGGTATATATAACTTTGTCATTCCGTTTGTATGTTCCAAAATATTGATCCTACACCCTATAAAGTATATATATTCTGGGTCCTTATGAAAAGCGAAGTTGATTTAACGATGTCCGTCTGTCCGTCTGTATGTTGAAATGGGTTTTCCGAAAACCCCAGAAATGATGTGGACTAGGTTGATGTATATTTATGTCACATATACTCCGTTTAAGTTTGCTATTGAAATTCAGCCAGATCGTTCAAAAAATGACGGAGATATGAGCAAAAAACCACAACTGCCTCTGATTTTGCACAAAAATCCCTTGTTGTTGTTGTAGTTTTTTATTTCTGTATATCTTGAGAACGGCAAGAGCCAAAGTTTCCAAATTAGGTACACACATTAACGTTATCAATACACAGCATCCTACAAAATGTGGGCGGGATTGAACAAGTGGACGTGGTACCTCCCGTACAAAAAATATCAAAAATTTTATAAAAACCGGATTTTTTGGACTGTCGTATGACCTATGGTTACGCCTTATATATCAAAAGATCGGAAATTTTTAATAGAAAATATTTTCTGAAAAACTCGGAAAAATCGGTTCAGATACGAAAAAGTTATGACCAAAATTAATTTTTTTTTTTTTTAAAATACACATTTTCGGAACCCATAGGTCTTTCTGAGTCCAAGTTTTATCACCAAAGTAAATGGTAAATTTATTCCTTAAGACATCGGTATATAAATCTGTCAAATCGGTTAATAAATGGCTGAGTTATGTCCAAAGTACTGAAATCCAAAAAATTTTTATTTTTATACCCTTCACCGAAGGTAAGAGGGTATATATAACTTTGTCATTCCGTTTGTATGTTCCAAAATATTGATCCTACACCCTATAAAGTATATATATTCTGGGTCCTTATGAAAAGCGAAGTTGATTTAACGATGTCCGTCTGTCCGTCTGTATGTTGAAATGGGTTTTCCGAAAACCGCAGAAATTATGTGGACTAGGTTGATGTATATTTATGTCACATATACTCCGTTTAAGTTTGCTATTGAAATTCAGCCAGATCGGTCCAAAAATGACGGAGATATGAGCAAAAAACCACAACTGCCTCTGATTTTGCACAAAAATCCCTTGTTGTTGTTGTAGTTTTTTATTTCTGTATATCTTGAGAACGGCAAGAGCCAAAGTTTCCAAATTAGGTACACACATTAACGTTATCAATACACAGCATCCTACAAAATGTGGGCGGGATTGAACAAGTGGGCGTGGTACCTCCCGTACAAAAAATATCAAAAATTAAAAAATGTGGGCGAATTGAACAAGTGGGCGTGGTACCTCCCGTACAAAAAATATCAAAAATTGTATAAAAACCGGATTTTTTGGACTGTCGTATGACCTATGGTTACGCCTTATATATCAAAAGATCGGAAATTTTTAATAGAAAATATTTTCTGAAAAACTCGGGAAAATCGGTTCAGATACGAAAAAGTTATGACCAAAATTAAATTTTTTTTTTTTTAAATACACATTTTCGGAACCCATAGGTCTTTCTGAGTCCAAGTTTTATCACCAAAGTAAATGGTAAATTTATTCCTTAAGACATCGGTATATAAATCGGTTAATAAATGGCTGAGTTATGTCCAAAGTACTGAAATCCAAAAAATTTTTATTTTTATACCCTTCACCGAAGGTAAGAGGGTATATATAACTTTGTCATTCCGTTTGTATGTTCCAAAATATTGATCCTACACCCTATAAAGTATATATATTCTGGGTCCTTATGAAAAGCGAAGTTGATTTAACGATGTCCGTCTGTCCGTCTGTATGTTGAAATGGGTTTTCCGAAAACCCCAGAAATGATGTGGACTAGGTTGATGTATATTTATGTCACATATACTCCGTTTAAGTTTGCTATTGAAATTCAGCCAGATCGTTCAAAAAATGACGGAGATATGAGCAAAAAACCACAACTGCCTCTGATTTTGCACAAAAATCCCTTGTTGTTGTTGTAGTTTTTTATTTCTGTATATCTTGAGAACGGCAAGAGCCAAAGTTTCCAAATTAGGTACACACATTAACGTTATCAATACACAGCATCCTACAAAATGTGGGCGGGATTGAACAAGTGGACGTGGTACCTCCCGTACAAAAAATATCAAAAATTTTATAAAAACCGGATTTTTTGGACTGTCGTATGACCTATGGTTACGCCTTATATATCAAAAGATCGGAAATTTTTAATAGAAAATATTTTCTGAAAAACTCGGAAAAATCGGTTCAGATACGAAAAAGTTATGACCAAAATTAATTTTTTTTTTTTTTAAAATACACATTTTCGGAACCCATAGGTCTTTCTGAGTCCAAGTTTTATCACCAAAGTAAATGGTAAATTTATTCCTTAAGACATCGGTATATAAATCTGTCAAATCGGTTAATAAATGGCTGAGTTATGTCCAAAGTACTGAAATCCAAAAAATTTTTATTTTTATACCCTTCACCGAAGGTAAGAGGGTATATATAACTTTGTCATTCCGTTTGTATGTTCCAAAATATTGATCCTACACCCTATAAAGTATATATATTCTGGGTCCTTATGAAAAGCGAAGTTGATTTAACGATGTCCGTCTGTCCGTCTGTATGTTGAAATGGGTTTTCCGAAAACCCCAGAAATTATGTGGACTAGGTTGATGTATATTTATGTCACATATACTCCGTTTAAGTTTGCTATTGAAATTCAGCCAGATCGGTCCAAAAATGACGGAGATATGAGCAAAAAACCACAACTGCCTCTGATTTTGCACAAAAATCCCTTGTTGTTGTTGTAGTTTTTTATTTCTGTATATCTTGAGAACGGCAAGAGCCAAAGTTTCCAAATTAGGTACACACATTAACGTTATCAATACACAGCATCCTACAAAATGTGGGCGGGATTGAACAAGTGGGCGTGGTACCTCCCGTACAAAAAATATCAAAAATTGTATAAAAACCGGATTTTTTGGACTGTCGTATGACCTATGGTTACGCCTTATATATCAAAAGATGGGAAATTTTTAATAGAAAATATTTTCTGAAAAACTCGGGAAAATCGGTTCAGATACGAAAAAGTTATGACCAAAATTAAATTTTTTTTTTTTAAATACACATTTTCGGAACCCATAGGTCTTTCTGAGTCCAAGTTTTATCACCAAAGTAAATGGTAAATTTATTCCTTAAGACATCGGTATATAAATCTGTCAAATCGGTTAATAAATGGCTGAGTTATGTCCAAAGTACTGAAATCCAAAAAATTTTTATTTGTATACCCTTCACCGAAGGTAAGAGGGTATATATAACTTTGTCATTCCGTTTATATGTTCCAAAATATTGATCCTACACCCTATAAAGTATATATATTCTGGGTCCTTATGAAAAGCGAAGTTGATTTAACGATGTCCGTTTGCATCCCCCCCCCCTCCCCCTTTGGCATTTGTTTATATATACTAGCATAATGCTCAATATAATTTTCGTTATCAGCCTTCTTTATTATTTCATCTATTTAACGAAATAATTTTAACAAATAGAAACTAGGAAATTTTGTTTCGGTTTGCTTCTTAAAAACTCGCCAAAAAAGATAAATCTACGGTATGACAACAGTGCCTATACAAAAAGAAACCAAACAAACACACATACATGGTACAAACTATTTTGGTGATTATAGGCCACCTTTGCTTTATTGTGGCGAACTAAAACATCAAAAATAATTACAACTCAACTGTGTGAACTGTAAACTGATCATATTTACTTTTAATGATATTCATAAAACGTTCCTTCATGGTCCAGTTGTCTAGGGGGTTTGTTTAGGTTAGAAACTGTGAGTCCGTGGTTCGAATCGTGTTTTTTCAAAAAGAAAAATTTTTTTTTAATTTTTTTATGTTCTGAAACGATTTAAAAAAATATTTACCAGTTTTAACTTTTTAAATTTAATTTATAATGAAGTTTTATGTATTGTATATATGTATGTTTATGTAGAAATTATTAAGGTTTTGTCTAGTTGCTCTGTATTCTGCTCGCACAATGGTGAAAGGTATATAAGATTCGGCACAGCCGAATATAGCACTCTTACTTGTTGGTTCTACAACTGGTATTTTTGGTATAATTTCCGTCCAATACTGGGACCTAGAAACATAAAATTCAAGATGCAATGGCCTGAGTGGATAAGAATCTATAAGAGGGAAGTTTTTGGTACTTTTTTGTTCATTAACTGGTACTTTTTGAATTTCCGTTATTATTGGACCTAGAAATATAAAATTCAATATGTGTAATGAGTGGATAGGAATCTAAAAGAGGGAAGTTTTTGGTACTTTTTTATTCTTTGGCTGGTACTTTTTTAATTTCCGTTAATATTGGACCTAGAAACATAAAATTAAACATGCAAGGTACTGAGTGAATGAGAATCTGTAAGAGGGATTTTTGGTACTTTTATGTTCATTAACTGGTGCTTTTTGAATTTCCGTTAGTATTGGACCTAGAAACATAGTATTAAACATAAAAGGTCCGGAGAGAATTTGAATCTGTAAGAGGGCTTTTTGGCATTTTTTGTTCTTTAACCGGTAATTTTTGAATTGTCGTCAATATTGCACCTAGAATCATTAAGTTTAACATGCAATGTCCTGAGTGGATGAGAATCTATAAGAGGGAACTTTTTGGTACTTTTTTTTATTTATTTACTGGTACTTTTTAAATTTCCGTTAGTATTGGACTAAGAAAGATAAAATTAAACATGCAAGGTCCTGAGTGAATGAGAAGCTGTAAGATAGGCTTTTTAGTACTTTGTTGTTCTTTAACTGGTACTTTTTGAATATCCGTTTTTATTTGATTTAGAAACATAAAATTAAACATGCAAGATCCTGAGTGAATAAGAATCTGTAAGAGGGCTTTTTGGTACTGTTTTTTGTTCATTAACTGGAATTTTTTGAATTTATTTATTTGTTTTATTTAAGAATTTCTTGTTTATCCTACACAACAAGATATAAGTAAATCTTATAGTTAAAGTGCAGGAATTATATAAGTTTTAAAACATAATGGGGTAATCACACTCAAACGATTAAGTTTGAAAAGAAAAAAAAGAACATTATAACAAAATGGAAAGGAAATAAACAATTAATTTAAAGAAAGATTAAATTTTAAATTGTAAGTTGACTGATTGTAACATATAAATTATAGATTAAGATAAACTAAACTAATTAACTAAATAGCTTTGATTTCAAAAATTAATTGGTTTAGTTTTGTTTTATAAGTTTTATAAGTTTTGGCTTATTAAATAATTTACTAATTGACTTCTAAAATTGTTCACATTGTTGTTTGTTTATACATGATTGGGCAGTGGGTTCCAAAGACGGACAGAATGAATAAAAAATTGATATTCAGATAACAGGTTGCGGTGTGTAAAGGGAATTATCTTATTTCCCCTGTTAGACCTTGCGAAGGTTAATCTGTTGTACAGATATGGAGGATTCTTCGTATATATTATTTTATGTAGCATGTGCAATACCCTCATATCTAAAAGGTTTTTAAATGTCATGCCATAAAGTTTATTTGTGAACTGGGATATACTATCATATTTCCCCAAACCAAAAACATATCTGATTATATTGTTATATGTTTTCTGTAACACATTTTTGCTACGAAAGTCGCAACTTGAGAACAACTCGCAACCATATAAAAGTCGAGGCATTAAGTATGTTTTGGCGATAAGTATTTTAATTTTTAAGGGCGTAAAGTATTGGGTATGCCAAAGTTCACGTAACCGTAGGTAAATGTTTGATGCAGTTTAATTAATATGGTCAGACCAATCTAAATTATTATTGAATATAACACCAAGATTTTTTGCCGAGCGTACACATTCAATTTTTTCATTATTAAGCATAATGTCAAAGTTTATATTAAAACGGATCGTTTTACGGTGAATGATAAGGCATTTGGATTTGTGGGGATTTATTAGAAGTCTATTAGCGGTTGCCCATCTATAAACACTTTATAAGTCCTTATTTAATTTATGTACGTTGTCTGCAATATTTTCCACAGAACTGCCAATGTAAATTTGTACATCATCGGCATATAAGTGTAATTTAGAATATGTTAAAGTTCGGGGAAGATCATTAACATACAACGAAAACAAAAGTGGTGCCAAAATTGATCCCTGTGGAACACCTTTGGTGACAGGGAGTGCAGACGAGTAACTACCGTTAATAAATACTGATTGGTAACGACTACCGAGATATGATTTAAATAGCTTATTTGAGGTCCCTGATATACCAAATAGCTTTTTAAGTTTGAGGCAAAGCAGAGAATGGTCAATTGCATCGAAAGCTTTGGAGTGATCCAAAAGAACTAGAATATTAAATTTCCCGATATCTATATCATATCTAATATCCTCACTCAGATTTATTAATGCTGTAACACAGCTATGCTTAGCTCGAAAGCCAGATTGGTGTGGCGTGAGCAAATTATGCCGATCAATGAATTCATTTATTTGTGTATACATAAGTTTTTCCATTATTTTGGAAATATAAGGCAGAATTGCAATATGCCTAAACTCCGAGTTATTTTTAGGGACCGGAATAATCTGTTTCCAGCTACTTGGAAAGACTATAGTAGTAAATATTGTGTTAAAAATGTGGGTTAAATAAGGTAGTAATCTTGGCAACAATAATCTTACAAATCGAGGGTCTAAATTGTCATATCCGATTGCATTTGATTTAACAGACTTTTAGCAAGTTAAGACTTCATTATTATAGACACATCGAAAATTAAATTGGATATTTGTTATACTATCTTCTAATGAGTTTATATAGTCATTTGTGTGTGAATCATCATTTGATGAGGGTGTTGACAAAAAAATAACGTTGTGGTCGTCCGCTGATAAATTGCTGTCAATATTGCTGTCAATATTTTTGGTATGATTACCGATTCCAATATCGCGTATAGTTCGCCACGTTGTTCTACTGTCAATTTACGTTAATATTGAACCTAGAATAATTAAATTCAACATCCAATGTCCTGAGTGGTTGAGAATCTATAAGAGGGAAATTCTTGGTACTTTTTTATTTACTAACTGGTACTTTTTGACTTTTCGTTAGTATTGGACCTAGAAAGATAAAATTAAACATGCAAGGTTTTGAGTGAATGACAATCTGCAAGAGGGTTTTTGGAATTATTCTGTTCTTTAACTGGTACCTTTTCAATTTCCGTATTTGTTGGACCTAGAAACATAAAATTAAACATGCAAGTTCCTGAGTGGATAAAAATCTGTAAAAAGGATATTTTGGTTCTTTTTCGTTCTCTAACTGGTAATTGTTTTAAATAAACTGGTACTTTTATTTAATTTAATATTAATTTTTGTGCATTAAATAAAAAAAAGTTAATAGCTGTCTGGTACTTTTACGAAATTCGGGCCTTTTAGGTAGCAAACGGGTAAAACCTGTATTTTGGGTCTTTTTTCCACCATCTAGCTTTTAAATCAATACACATAGAAATAAAAATTATATAACATTTGTAACTTATCTAAAAAATACAAATGCATATTTGGTACTTTATGGAAATTCGAACGTTTAAGGGGTCAAAATTGTACCAACATATGTTTGTTACTTTTTACGAAAGATTTTTTCTCCATCTATTTATCTTTCATCGCAGAGCCTAAACGTGTGAAGCTAAAAGGTTGACATTTGGACCGGAGGCTCTCCTCTCGCCCAATTGATCCTGCTAACCTTATACCTCCTAAGATATGTTTGTTACTTTTTTCAAAATATTTTTTTCCATATATTTATCTTTCATCGCAGATCCTAAACGTCTAAAGCTAAAAGTTTGACATTAAGACCGGGGTCTGTCCTCTCGCTAACTCGATCCAGCTAGCCTCATACCTCCTAAGCTAAAGGAAAACATTAACATTTATTGTTGTTCATTAGAAAAATTCGCTAACCTCGTATCTCCTAAACTTAAAGAGATTCAAAATTAAAAAAATTAACAGACTGGTGCTTGGTACTTTTTTGAAGTATGGCCTTTTTGTGGAGTAAAAGGGTAAATACAAATTATATCACATTCGTACCTTATCTTAAAAAATACAAAACAGATTTGGATTTTTTTTTGAATTATGTTTAAGGTGTGAAAATCGTTCCAAATTTTGTTATTTTTTCACAAAATTTTTCTTCATCTACCTATCTATATATATATGAAATTGTAACGTTACTGAATGACTGACTCACTAATTCATCATCGCACAGCCTAAACTCCTCTAGCTAAAAACTTGACATCTGGAGCAGAGATAGGTGACTCCACAAATCGATCCACTAAGGCGGGATTTTTGGAAATTCGAATGTTTAGGGGTAAAAAAGGGTAAAAACGTAATACTTATCGTTGTTCTTTAGAAAAATAAGCCGACAGGTGTCTGGTACTTTTTTAAAATTTGGTCCTATTAGGAAGAAAACGGGTAAAACCTTAATTTTGGTACTTTTTTGGCACCCCATCTTTCTTTTGAACCAATCAACATGGGAACATAGTTTATACAGCATTCGAAACTTATCAAAAAAATACGAATATGAATTTGGTACTTTTTCGAATTTCGAACATTTAAAGGGTAAAAATCGTAATTATTTTTGGTACTTTTTTTATACGAAACATTTTTCTCCATTCATTGACATATTCGTACTTTATTATGAGCTCTCACTACAATACTGAAATTTTTGATAACTAAATGGGGGGAAAAATAGTACCAAAAAGGGGAGATACGGGACATTTATGTTTTTCTTTAGCTTTTTGTTTCTGCAACTGGTAATTTTTTAATTGTCGGTAATATTGGACCTTAAAACATAAGATTCAACATGCAATGCCATGAGTGGATAAGAATTTATAAGAGGGAACTTTTTGGTACTTTTTTTATTCTTTGATTGGTACTTTTCTAATTTCCGTTAATATTGGACCTAGAAACATTAAATTAAACATGCAAGGTCCTGAGTGGATAAGAACCTGAAAGAGCGCTTTTAGGTACTTTTTTGTTCATTAATCGGTACTTTTTGAATTTCCGTTAGTATTGGACCTAGAAACATAATATTCAACATGCAAGGTCATGTGGTCCTTTTTTACAAAATACTTGTCTCCATTCATTGGCATATTCGTACTTAATTATGGGCTCCCACCACAACACTGAAATGTTTCATACATAAATGGGGTGAAACAAGTATCAAAACGGATAATACGTTATACGAGTGGTACTTTTTGAATTTTCTATAATATTGAACTTAGAAACACAAAATAATAGGTGCAAAGTCCTGTGTAAATATCAACCTATGAGATAAAAATTTTGGACCTTTTTTGCTAAAACATAGATACATATTCTTTGGCATATAAATATGTTCATGAAAGAAAAAGCCTGATTAAAAAGTAGCGGGTTAAATGCTTGAATTTAAACAAGTTTAAGCCTAGAAAAGTAAACTTTGGCATAAAAATATGTCCACGAATAAAAGGAGACGCTAACGAAGTAGTGGGTTAAATGCTAATATATATATATATATATATTTGGCTGGGCCAAATCCATGGAAAGTGCGAATATTTCCTGAGTGCAGTTTTATAAAACTGTGCAACAAAATTCGGGTCATCGCCGCCAGTCTCAACACTTGCCACGCGAAATGAAAGTAGACTACTAGTAGAGCCAAAGGGTTTTGAAAACATAGCTCGGGTTCCCGAAATATGGGCCCCTAAAGTTTTTGAATTTTTTGAAAAGGCGTTTGTTATAAGTCAAAAAAATATACTAAATGTACTTCTGAGCTAAAAATAATTTCAGATGTCTTCAGTAGAATCGTATGGCGATTCTTTTTTTAGAATATATTAACCCTCTAACACTTATTGTAAGGAGTTATTGTTGTCCTTTTTTAACTTCCTGGTGAGGATCGGTACATAATTTCACTTAGATCCCATACAAACTTCTTTTCGGATTAGAGTCTTTATGGCCATAAACCATGTTATTATGTTGGTTAAGGCTTAATTTGAACCAAAAACATAATATTACAACCTAAATTCAAAATTCCCATACAAATGCCACTTCCAAATATATTAATAATACCATGATTTTCTTTTATATCTGTGCCCACAACCATTAAAAACTAAACTCGATTTCGGCAAGTGCTTAACAAATCATTTCTAAATTGAGGAGGTCTATAACAAAACGCAATAATTACATTTTTCAAGTTTTTTGATTGAATCCTATTCTACACATTGAAATCTATATTACCTTTTTTATAGAGCATTCCAAAATTCAATAACTACACTGCAATTCAATATCCAATATGATGGTTTGAAACACAATAACTCTTAAATAACTTTAAAAAAAAACTGTCAAATAAAATAATAATTTTTTGAGATTAATATTATTTTTTGTAAACAATAATACGTCAATAATTGTTTTTTTTTTAAATTATGTGCTACTTACTTAAATTACATTTTGTCGTTTATCCAAAAAAAAGTTATGGTGTAATTATGGCGTTTTGTTATGGACCTTCTCAATTGAACAAGTGAGAGTGCTAAATTCGTCTATGCCGAAATTTATATACCTTTCACCACGGTGCAATAAGAACAGAAACCTATCTAAATACTATTATAAATAAATATATTTACGGCCACGCGCACTTCTCAAATACCACTCACATTTGGTCGGATGTAGTGCACCTAATTTGGAAACTTTTGGTCATTCCGTTCTCCAGATATACAGAAAAATAGACGGACATTGTTAAAGTAGATACCTTCACTTTTCATGTATGTATTTGTTATCTGTAAAAAGTATAAAAATTAATTATAAGAAAACCAAATATCCAAAAAACAGACGGACATCGTTAAACCAACTGTGCTGTACATGTACGTATTTGTTATGTGTAAATGAACGCAAAAATAGTGTAGAAAAAAACGGAAGGACAGACAGACAGACAGACATTGTTAAGTCCATTAAAAAAAAAAATTATATTCGGTGATGAATATATAAAAAAACAACAACAACAAGGGATTTTATGGAAAAAATATGGGGCAGTCGTGGTTTTTTGCTCACATCTCAGCCATTTATCGACCGATCTGGCTCAATTTCAATAGCAAACAATTCCTTCCTTCCGAGCATCATTAGATCTACTTCACTTGTTATAAGGACTAAGAAGATAAAACGGCTAGTATTCGACCTTTTGTAACCGGTTATTTTAGTTTTGCCCAAGTCGGATATTTTAAAATGTCAATTTTTCGAATATCGATAACCCGGTTATTTTGGTAAAATAAACCGGTTATTTTAGACATGTGTAATTTATATAAGTTTTCCTTACTTTTGTGATATATGTACCCGTAATTTAAGTATTTTTCTATTTTAATATTGGTCAAACTTGAACTTTTTATGAGGAATGTCATACGAAAATATAACAAAAGTCAAAAAACTTTATGAGCAATACAATAAAAATTTTCAGCTTAAAAAGTAACTAGAAATTTTACAGTATTCAAAATATAATATATATTTGACAGCCCAAAAATTCCAGTTTTTATAAAATTTTTGATGTTTTCTGTACGGGATGTAACACACCCACTTATTCAATCCCGCTCACATTTTTGGGATGCTGTGTATTGGTAACCTTAATGTTTGTACCTAATTTGAAAACTTTGGCTGTTGTTGTTCTCCAGATATACAGAAAAAAGAAATTAAAAAAACAACAACAAGAAGGGATTTTTTGAAAAAATTTGAGTTAGTCGTGGTTTTTTCCTCATATCTCAGCCATTTTTGGACCGATCTGACAAAATGTCAATAGCAAAATTATGATGAGCATACCTGACATAAATATTTACCAACCAAGCCCCTATCATATCTAGGGGCTTCGGAAACCCCATTTATGTAGCCAATTTGAAGGTTTTACGGCGATTCTAGCGGTATTTATGTGCCCAGCGCGGTAAAGTTTCTGTTTTGGCGGTAAGCAGGAAAACTAGCGGTTATTTAATATCAATAGATTATAAACTTTTTGCTCTAGGTGTTCGAAAATTTTTTCAGAATATAACAGATTTAAAAATTTTTTTTCAGTTGTAGTATTAAAGCGAAAAGAAAAAATAATGTTTTGTCGAAATTGAATTCGTTTGCGCTATAAAAACTTTTTAAAACGTTTTTTTAAACAGAATTTATAAGTTTTCTAATAAAAAATTTTTTGTTTTTCTGTCATATTACGTTTAGTTAACAAAAATTTTTTTCAGTTTTTGTTTACTGAAAGGTAATTATGCTAATTACACTGGTCGGCAAAGCAAGAGCAAGAGATCTTTGTTATGTGATTTTAATTGACAGCTTGATTCTATCACGTCGAGTTTTTTATGGGCTTTACAAAAGTTTCGTTTGACTTAAGAACTATTTTGATCAAAATACTTACATTTGATTAGGACTAAAATTTCGTTTCCTAAAATCAACATTTGTCCACCAATTTTCATGGTTAATGAGTATGGATGAGATTTTCATGCACTAAAAAATCGAAAATATGCGCATAAAATATGCACTAAAAACTTCAAAATATGCATTAAAAAAATTAAAAACATGCACTAAAAACAATAAAAAAAATGGTAATTTTATTAAAAAAATAAAAAAAACTCTATTGCAGTTTTTATTCCACTGTTATTCATAGATATAATATTTTTCAAAACTTAATTTAAATAACTACATAATTTAAATTTTTCTTTGCATAATCAAATGAATTCTTTTTTATATCATCAAAAGTAAGCCTTTGTCCGTTAAAAAGCGTTTATGCATGGAAATGATCTCTCAAAGTCAACCGAAGTTGAAGCATACTTGAAGATGCCAATTCATTTGGACAATATTAATTTTCTATTTCAGATCCAACATTTGATTCTAGATAAACAATAGTTGAAATATGTTTTATTGTTTGAAATCCCATATTTTTTTGCAAAACGTTCTGGATTTTTTTAATTTGTCGGGCTATTCTTTCTTACACATTGTTTCCCGTATGAAATCAATAAATCAATATTATCGAATTGGCTTCTAATTTCCTCATGTAACATGTAACAGTTTTGGATAAATTATTTTAGGCCAGTTGGCAGCCTTAACCATATAAGGTGCTGCATTAGTTTAAAATTTAAAGATCTTTTGTTAAAATCCAAATTTTTAATATTTTTAATTAGGCTTAAGTTCATTAAATTTAATTTTCATTAAATTATTTTTATGAAGAAAGGAATTTTACAACATGAAAATTAATTAAAATTGTTCTTGATAATCCTTCATTCTTGACCGTGGCCGGGGCTCGAACCCAGGCCGGCAGGTTACCATGACATGTTTCGATCGCAACCACTCGATCTCCTCAGATGGATTTGCCGTTTTACACTCGCAGCCATCTACGGCTGCTGACGTCAATAGTCAAACATCAATCCTTAAACCAAATTGTATTTTAACCTTTGGTAGATCGAAGTTTGCTTTTTTGAATGATTATCCATTTTAATTGATTTTACATGTTTTTTCTTTACTTCCGTTTTTTCGTACTTTTGTCAAGAATTCTTCTTGAAGTCCAAAGTACATTTTTTGTTTTTTCCTTTTGTCCTTCTTTTTCCTGTTGACCTTTTTCAGCACAACTTGAAGGACAAATGAACACATAGAGCTCGTGCCTTAGCTTTAACAATAATTGGTATTGTGGTTATTTTGTTGAACTATTTATGGTTTTTAATCCAAATTTTTAATATTTTTAATTAGGCTTAAGTTCATTAAATTTAATTTTCATTAAATTATTTTTATGAAGAAAGGAATTATCAAGAACAATTTTAATTAATTTTCATGTTGTAAAATTCCTTTCTTCATAAAAATAATTTAATGAAAATTAAATTTAATGAACTTAAGCCTAATTAAAAATATTAAAAATTTGGATTAAAAACCATAAATAGTTCAACAAAATAACCACAATACCAATTATTGTTAAAGCTAAGGCACGAGCTCTATGTGTTCATTTGTCCTTCAAGTTGTGCTGAAAAAGGTCAACAGGAAAAAGAAGGACAAAAGGAAAAAACAAAAAATGTACTTTGGACTTCAAGAAGAATTCTTGACAAAAGTACGAAAAAACGGAAGTAAAGAAAAAACATGTAAAATCAATTAAAATGGATAATCATTCAAAAAAGCAAACTTCGATCTACCAAAGGTTAAAATACAATTTGGTTTAAGGATTGATGTTTGACTATTGACGTCAGCAGCCGTCGATGGCTGCGAGTGTAAAACGGCAAATCCATCTGAGGAGATCGAGTGGTTGCGATCGAAACATGTCATGGTAACCTGCCGGCCTGGGTTCGAGCCCCGGCCACGGTCAAGAATGAAGGATTATCAAGAACAATTTTAATTAATTTTCATGTTGTAAAATTCCTTTCTTCATAAAAATAATTTAATGAAAATTAAATTTAATGAACTTAAGCCTAATTAAAAATATTAAAAATTTGGATTAAAAACCATAAATAGTTCAACAAAATAACCACAATACCAATTATTGTTAAAGCTAAGGCACGAGCTCTATGTGTTCATTTGTCCTTCAAGTTGTGCTGAAAAAGGTCAACAGGAAAAAGAAGGACAAAAGGAAAAAACAAAAAATGTACTTTGGACTTCAAGAATTCTTGACAAAAGTACGAAAAAACGGAAGTAAAGAAAAAACATGTAAAATCAATTAAAATGGATAATCATTCAAAAAAGCAAACTTCGATCTACCAAAGGTTAAAATACAATTTGGTTTAAGGATTGATGTTTGACTATTGACGTCAGCAGCCGTCGATGGCTGCGAGTGTAAAACGGCAAATCCATCTGAGGAGATCGAGTGGTTGCGATCGAAACATGTCATGGTAACCTGCCGGCCTGGGTTCGAGCCCCGGCCACGGTCAAGAATGAAGGATTATCAAGAACAATTTTAATTAATTTTCATGTTGTAAAATTCCTTTCTTCATAAAAATAATTTAATGAAAATTAAATTTAATGAACTTAAGCCTAATTAAAAATATTAAAAATTTGGATTAAAAACCATAAATAGTTCAACAAAATAACCACAATACCAATTATTGTTAAAGCTAAGGCACGAGCTCTATGTGTTCATTTGTCCTTCAAGTTGTGCTGAAAAAGGTCAACAGGAAAAAGAAGGACAAAAGGAAAAAACAAAAAATGTACTTTGGACTTCAAGAAGAATTCTTGACAAAAGTACGAAAAAACGGAAGTAAAGAAAAAACATGTAAAATCAATTAAAATGGATAATCATTCAAAAAAGCAAACTTCGATCTACCAAAGGTTAAAATACAATTTGGTTTAAGGATTGATGTTTGACTATTGACGTCAGCAGCCGTCGATGGCTGCGAGTGTAAAACGGCAAATCCATCTGAGGAGATCGAGTGGTTGCGATCGAAACATGTCATGGTAACCTGCCGGCCTGGGTTCGAGCCCCGGCCACGGTCAAGAATGAAGGATTATCAAGAACAATTTTAATTAATTTTCATGTTGTAAAATTCCTTTCTTCATAAAAATAATTTAATGAAAATTAAATTTAATGAACTTAAGCCTAATTAAAAATATTAAAAATTTGGATTAAAAACCATAAATAGTTCAACAAAATAACCACAATACCAATTATTGTTAAAGCTAAGGCACGAGCTCTATGTGTTCATTTGTCCTTCAAGTTGTGCTGAAAAAGGTCAACAGGAAAAAGAAGGACAAAAGGAAAAAACAAAAAATGTACTTTGGACTTCAAGAAGAATTCTTGACAAAAGTACGAAAAAACGGAAGTAAAGAAAAAACATGTAAAATCAATTAAAATGGATAATCATTCAAAAAAGCAAACTTCGATCTACCAAAGGTTAAAATACAATTTGGTTTAAGGATTGATGTTTGACTATTGACGTCAGCAGCCGTCGATGGCTGCGAGTGTAAAACGGCAAATCCATCTGAGGAGATCGAGTGGTTGCGATCGAAACATGTCATGGTAACCTGCCGGCCTGGGTTCGAGCCCCGGCCACGGTCAAGAATGAAGGATTATCAAGAACAATTTTAATTAATTTTCATGTTGTAAAATTCCTTTCTTCATAAAAATAATTTAATGAAAATTAAATTTAATGAACTTAAGCCTAATTAAAAATATTAAAAATTTGGATTAAAAACCATAAATAGTTCAACAAAATAACCACAATACCAATTTTTGTTAAAATCTTTTATTTTAAGCAGAGCTCCAAAAAAAATTATTTATTGATTTAAAAAACTTTTAGTTTGGAAAATTTTTTTTAACAATTTTGAATTTTATCAAAAAGTAATTTCAATTTTTGGGAATACAAAATTTTAATTTCAAAAGATTTTGTTATTCGTGCTTAATTCCCAGTTTTTATTATTGATAAAAACACTTGAAATTTATTGTTGATGGGATAAGCTATTCCTATGCGCATTTCACTGGTTGCTTAGGCCAGATCATCAGGAAACTTCATCCATTAAGATTTTAGAAAAACTAAAGATATTAAACCAAATAAAACTGTTAAGCGTATAAGACTTATAGCAACAGTTCTACTTGTAATACTATCAAAGTTTAAACAAAACACATCAACAATAAACAGTGGGTTCATCTCATCTTACATTCCCCACTACAATTAGTTGAAATTCTCTCAACATTAATTGTAGTTGTAAGTAGGTTAAGAAAAACAAAATAAAAACAACAACAACTTTACAAAAGATGTTGACAATTAAGTGTTTTTTTAGGCCGTGCACTTGCCTGTTTATTATCAAAAAGTAATTTCAATTTTTGGGAATACAAAATTTTAATTTCAAAAGATTTTGTTATTCGTGCTTAATTCCCAGTTTTTATTATTGATAAAAACACTTGAAATTTATTGTTGATGGGATAAGCTATTCCTATGCGCATTTCACTGGTTGCTTAGGCCAGATCATCAGGAAACTTCATCCATAAAGATTTTAGAAAAACTAAAGATATTAAACCAAATAAAACTGTTAAGCGTATAAGACTTATAGCAACAGTTCTACTTGTAATACTATCAAAGTTTAAACAAAACACATCAACAATAAACAGTGGGTTCATCTCATCTTACATTCCCCACTACAATTAGTTGAAATTCTCTCAACATTAATTGTAGTTGTAAGTAGGTTAAGAAAAACAAAATAAAAACAACAACAACTTTACAAAATATGTTGACAATTAAGTGTTTTTTTAGGCCGTGCACTTGCCTGTTTATTATCAAAAAGTAATTTCAATTTTTGGGAATACAAAATTTTAATTTCAAAAGATTTTGTTATTCGTGCTTAATTCCCAGTTTTTATTATTGATAAAAACACTTGAAATTTATTGTTGATGGGATAAGCTATTCCTATGCGCATTTCACTGGTTGCTTAGGCCAGATCATCAGGAAACTTCATCCATAAAGATTTTAGAAAAACTAAAGATATTAAACCAAATAAAACTGTTAAGCGTATAAGACTTATAGCAACAGTTCTACTTGTAATACTATCAAAGTTTAAACAAAACACATCAACAATAAACAGTGGGTTCATCTCATCTTACATTCCCCACTACAATTAGTTGAAATTCTCTCAACATTAATTGTAGTTGTAAGTAGGTTAAGAAAAACAAAATAAAAACAACAACAACTTTACAAAAGATGTTGACAATTAAGTGTTTTTTTAGGCCGTGCACTTGCCTGTTTATTATCAAAAAGTAATTTCAATTTTTGGGAATACAAAATTTTTAATTTCAAAAGATTTTGTTATTCGTGCTTAATTCCCAGTTTTTATTATTGATAAAAACACTTGAAATTTATTGTTGATGGGATAAGCTATTCCTATGCGCATTTCACTGGTTGCTTAGGCCAGATCATCAGGAAACTTCATCCATAAAGATTTTAGAAAAACTAAAGATATTAAACCAAATAAAACTGTTAAGCGTATAAGACTTATAGCAACAGTTCTACTTGTAATACTATCAAAGTTTAAACAAAACACATCAACAATAAACAGTGGGTTCATCTCATCTTACATTCCCCACTACAATTAGTTGAAATTCTCTCAACATTAATTGTAGTTGTAAGTAGGTTAAGAAAAACAAAATAAAAACAACAACAACTTTACAAAAGATGTTGACAATTAAGTGTTTTTTTAGGCCGTGCACTTGCCTGTTTATTATCAAAAAGTAATTTCAATTTTTGGGAATACAAAATTTTAATTTCAAAAGATTTTGTTATTCGTGCTTAATTCCCAGTTTTTATTATTGATAAAAACACTTGAAATTTATTGTTGATGGGATAAGCTATTCCTATGCGCATTTCACTGGTTGCTTAGGCCAGATCATCAGGAAACTTCATCCATAAAGATTTTAGAAAAACTAAAGATATTAAACCAAATAAAACTGTTAAGCGTATAAGACTTATAGCAACAGTTCTACTTGTAATACTATCAAAGTTTAAACAAAACACATCAACAATAAACAGTGGGTTCATCTCATCTTACATTCCCCACTACAATTAGTTGAAATTCTCTCAACATTAATTGTAGTTGTAAGTAGGTTAAGAAAAACAAAATAAAAACAACAACAACTTTACAAAAGATGTTGACAATTAAGTGTTTTTTTAGGCCGTGCACTTGCCTGTTTATTATCAAAAAGTAATTTCAATTTTTGGGAATACAAAATTTTAATTTCAAAAGATTTTGTTATTCGTGCTTAATTCCCAGTTTTTATTATTGATAAAAACACTTGAAATTTATTGTTGATGGGATAAGCTATTCCTATGCGCATTTCACTGGTTGCTTAGGCCAGATCATCAGGAAACTTCATCCATAAAGATTTTAGAAAAACTAAAGATATTAAACCAAATAAAACTGTTAAGCGTATAAGACTTATAGCAACAGTTCTACTTGTAATACTATCAAAGTTTAAACAAAACACATCAACAATAAACAGTGGGTTCATCTCATCTTACATTCCCCACTACAATTAGTTGAAATTCTCTCAACATTAATTGTAGTTGTAAGTAGGTTAAGAAAAACAAAATAAAAACAACAACAACTTTACAAAAGATGTTGACAATTAAGTGTTTTTTTAGGCCGTGCACTTGCCTGTTTATTATCAAAAAGTAATTTCAATTTTTGGGAATACAAAATTTTAATTTCAAAAGATTTTGTTATTCGTGCTTAATTCCCAGTTTTTATTATTGATAAAAACACTTGAAATTTATTGTTGATGGGATAAGCTATTCCTATGCGCATTTCACTGGTTGCTTAGGCCAGATCATCAGGAAACTTCATCCATAAAGATTTTAGAAAAACTAAAGATATTAAACCAAATAAAACTGTTTAGCGTATAAGACTTATAGCAACAGTTCTACTTGTAATACTATCAAAGTTTAAACAAAACACATCAACAATAAACAGTGGGTTCATCTCATCTTACATTCCCCACTACAATTAGTTGAAATTCTCTCAACATTAATTGTAGTTGTAAGTAGGTTAAGAAAAACAAAATAAAAACAACAACAACTTTACAAAAGATGTTGACAATTAAGTGTTTTTTTAGGCCGTGCACTTGCCTGTTTATTATCAAAAAGTAATTTCAATTTTTGGGAATACAAAATTTTAATTTCAAAAGATTTTGTTATTCGTGCTTAATTCCCAGTTTTTATTATTGATAAAAACACTTGAAATTTATTGTTGATGGGATAAGCTATTCCTATGCGCATTTCACTGGTTGCTAAGGCCAGATCATCAGGAAACTTCATCCATAAAGATTTTAGAAAAACTAAAGATATTAAACCAAATAAAACTGTTAAGCGTATAAGACTTATAGCAACAGTTCTACTTGTAATACTATCAAAGTTTAAACAAAACACATCAACAATAAACAGTGGGTTCATCTCATCTTACATTCCCCACTACAATTAGTTGAAATTCTCTCAACATTAATTGTAGTTGTAAGTAGGTTAAGAAAAACAAAATAAAAACAACAACAACTTTACAAAAGATGTTGACAATTAAGTGTTTTTTTAGGCCGTGCACTTGCCTGTTTATTATCAAAAAGTAATTTCAATTTTTGGGAATACAAAATTTTAATTTCAAAAGATTTTGTTATTCGTGCTTAATTCCCAGTTTTTATTATTGATAAAAACACTTGCAATTTATTGTTGATGGGATAAGCTATTCCTATGCGCATTTCACTGGTTGCTTAGGCCAGATCATCAGGAAACTTCATCCATAAAGATTTTAGAAAAACTAAAGATATTAAACCAAATAAAACTGTTAAGCGTATAAGACTTATAGCAACAGTTCTACTTGTAATACTATCAAAGTTTAAACAAAACACATCAACAATAAACAGTGGGTTCATCTCATCTTACATTCCCCACTACAATTAGTTGAAATTCTCTCAACATTAATTGTAGTTGTAAGTAGGTTAAGAAAAACAAAATAAAAACAACAACAACTTTACAAAAGATGTTGACAATTAAGTGTTTTTTTAGGCCGTGCACTTGCCTGTTTATTATCAAAAAGTAATTTCAATTTTTGGGAATACAAAATTTTAATTTCAAAAGATTTTGTTATTCGTGCTTAATTCCCAGTTTTTATTATTGATAAAAACACTTGAAATTTATTGTTGATGGGATAAGCTATTCCTATGCGCATTTCACTGGTTGCTTAGGCCAGATCATCAGGAAACTTCATCCATAAAGATTTTAGAAAAACTAAAGATATTAAACCAAATAAAACTGTTAAGCGTATAAGACTTATAGCAACAGTTCTACTTGTAATACTATCAAAGTTTAAACAAAACACATCAACAATAAACAGTGGGTTCATCTCATCTTACATTCCCCACTACAATTAGTTGAAATTCTCTCAACATTAATTGTAGTTGTAAGTAGGTTAAGAAAAACAAAATAAAAACAACAACAACTTTACAAAAGATGTTGACAATTAAGTGTTTTTTTAGGCCGTGCACTTGCCTGTTTATTATCAAAAAGTAATTTCAATTTTTGGGAATACAAAATTTTAATTTCAAAAGATTTTGTTATTCGTGCTTAATTCCCAGTTTTTATTATTGATAAAAACACTTGAAATTTATTGTTGATGGGATAAGCTATTCCTATGCGCATTTCACTGGTTGCTTAGGCCAGATCATCAGGAAACTTCATCCATAAAGATTTTAGAAAAACTAAAGATATTAAACCAAATAAAACTGTTAAGCGTATAAGACTTATAGCAACAGTTCTACTTGTAATACTATCAAAGTTTAAACAAAACACATCAACAATAAACAGTGGGTTCATCTCATCTTACATTCCCCACTACAATTAGTTGAAATTCTCTCAACATTAATTGTAGTTGTAAGTAGGTTAAGAAAAACAAAATAAAAACAACAACAACTTTACAAAAGATGTTGACAATTAAGTGTTTTTTTATGCCGTGCACTTGCCTGTTTATTATCAAAAAGTAATTTCAATTTTTGGGAATACACTTAATTGTCAACATCTTTTGTAAAGTTGTTGTTGTTTTTATTTTGTTTTTCTTAACCTACTTACAACTACAATTAATGTTGAGAGAATTTCAACTAATTGTAGTGGGGAATGTAAGATGAGATGAACCCACTGTTTATTGTTGATGTGTTTTGTTTAAACTTTGATAGTATTACAAGTAGAACTGTTGCTATAAGTCTTATACGCTTAACAGTTTTATTTGGTTTAATATCTTTAGTTTTTCTAAAATCTTTTTGGATGAAGTTTCCTGATGATCTGGCCTAAGCAACCAGTGAAATGCGCATAGGAATAGCTTATCCCATCAACAATAAATTTCAAGTGTTTTTATCAATAATAAAAACTGGGAATTAAGCACGAATAACAAAATCTTTTGAAATTAAAATTTTGTATTCCCAAAAATTGAAATTACTTTTTGATAATAAACAGGCAAGTGCACGGCCTAAAAAAACACTTAATTGTCAACATCTTTTGTAAAGTTGTTGTTGTTTTTATTTTGTTTTTCTTAACCTACTTACAACTACAATTAATGTTGAGAGAATTTCAACTAATTGTAGTGGGGAATGTAAGATGAGATGAACCCACTGTTTATTGTTGATGTGTTTTGTTTAAACTTTGATAGTATTACAAGTAGAACTGTTGCTATAAGTCTTATACGCTTAACAGTTTTATTTGGTTTAATATCTTTAGTTTTTCTAAAATCTTTATGGATGAAGTTTCCTGATGATCTGGCCTAAGCAACCAGTGAAATGCGCATAGGAATAGCTTATCCCATCAACAATAAATTTCAAGTGTTTTTATCAATAATAAAAACTGGGAATTAAGCACGAATAACAAAATCTTTTGAAATTAAAATTTTGTATTCCCAAAAATTGAAATTACTTTTTGATAATAAACAGGCAAGTGCACGGCCTAAAAAAACACTTAATTGTCAACATCTTTTGTAAAGTTGTTGTTGTTTTTATTTTGTTTTTCTTAACCTACTTACAACTACAATTAATGTTGAGAGAATTTCAACTAATTGTAGTGGGGAATGTAAGATGAGATGAACCCACTGTTTATTGTTGATGTGTTTTGTTTAAACTTTGATAGTATTACAAGTAGAACTGTTGCTATAAGTCTTATACGCTTAACAGTTTTATTTGGTTTAATATCTTTAGTTTTTCTAAAATCTTTATGGATGAAGTTTCCTGATGATCTGGCCTAAGCAACCAGTGAAATGCGCATAGGAATAGCTTATCCCATCAACAATAAATTTCAAGTGTTTTTATCAATAATAAAAACTGGGAATTAAGCACGAATAACAAAATCTTTTGAAATTAAAATTTTGTATTCCCAAAAATTGAAATTACTTTTTGATAATAAACAGGCAAGTGCACGGCCTAAAAAAAACACTTAATTGTCAACATCTTTTGTAAAGTTGTTGTTGTTTTTATTTTGTTTTTCTTAACCTACTTACAACTACAATTAATGTTGAGAGAATTTCAACTAATTGTAGTGGGGAATGTAAGATGAGATGAACCCACTGTTTATTGTTGATGTGTTTTGTTTAAACTTTGATAGTATTACAAGTAGAACTGTTGCTATAAGTCTTATACGCTTAACAGTTTTATTTGGTTTAATATCTTTAGTTTTTCTAAAATCTTTATGGATGAAGTTTCCTGATGATCTGGCCTAAGCAACCAGTGAAATGCGCATAGGAATAGCTTATCCCATCAACAATAAATTTCAAGTGTTTTTATCAATAATAAAAACTGGGAATTAAGCACGAATAACAAAATCTTTTGAAATTAAAATTTTGTATTCCCAAAAATTGAAATTACTTTTTGATAATAAACAGGCAAGTGCACGGCCTAAAAAAACACTTAATTGTCAACATCTTTTGTAAAGTTGTTGTTGTTTTTATTTTGTTTTTCTTAACCTACTTACAACTACAATTAATGTTGAGAGAATTTCAACTAATTGTAGTGGGGAATGTAAGATGAGATGAACCCACTGTTTATTGTTGATGTGTTTTGTTTAAACTTTGATAGTATTACAAGTAGAACTGTTGCTATAAGTCTTATACGCTTAACAGTTTTATTTGGTTTAATATCTTTAGTTTTTCTAAAATCTTTATGGATGAAGTTTCCTGATGATCTGGCCTAAGCCACCAGTGAAATGCGCATAGGAATAGCTTATCCCATCAACAATAAATTTCAAGTGTTTTTATCAATAATAAAAACTGGGAATTAAGCACGAATAACAAAATCTTTTGAAATTAAAATTTTGTATTCCCAAAAATTGAAATTACTTTTTGATAATAAACAGGCAAGTGCACGGCCTAAAAAAACACTTAATTGTCAACATCTTTTGTAAAGTTGTTGTTGTTTTTATTTTGTTTTTCTTAACCTACTTACAACTACAATTAATGTTGAGAGAATTTCAACTAATTGTAGTGGGGAATGTAAGATGAGATGAACCCACTGTTTATTGTTGATGTGTTTTGTTTAAACTTTGATAGTATTACAAGTAGAACTGTTGCTATAAGTCTTATACGCTTAACAGTTTTATTTGGTTTAATATCTTTAGTTTTTCTAAAATCTTTATGGATGAAGTTTCCTGATGATCTGGCCTAAGCAACCAGTGAAATGCGCATAGGAATAGCTTATCCCATCAACAATAAATTTCAAGTGTTTTTATCAATAATAAAAACTGGGAATTAAGCACGAATAACAAAATCTTTTGAAATTAAAATTTTGTATTCCCAAAAATTGAAATTACTTTTTGATAATAAACAGGCAAGTGCACGGCCTAAAAAAACACTTAATTGTCAACATCTTTTGTAAAGTTGTTGTTGTTTTTATTTTGTTTTTCTTAACCTACTTACAACTACAATTAATGTTGAGAGAATTTCAACTAATTGTAGTGGGGAATGTAAGATGAGATGAACCCACTGTTTATTGTTGATGTGTTTTGTTTAAACTTTGATAGTATTACAAGTAGAACTGTTGCTATAAGTCTTATACGCTTAACAGTTTTATTTGGTTTAATATCTTTAGTTTTTCTAAAATCTTTATGGATGAAGTTTCCTGATGATCTGGCCTAAGCAACCAGTGAAATGCGCATAGGAATAGCTTATCCCATCAACAATAAATTTCAAGTGTTTTTATCAATAATAAAAACTGGGAATTAAGCACGAATAACAAAATCTTTTGAAATTAAAATTTTGTATTCCCAAAAATTGAAATTACTTTTTGATAATAAACAGGCAAGTGCACGGCCTAAAAAAACACTTAATTGTCAACATCTTTTGTAAAGTTGTTGTTGTTTTTATTTTGTTTTTCTTAACCTACTTACAACTACAATTAATGTTGAGAGAATTTCAACTAATTGTAGTGGGGAATGTAAGATGAGATGAACCCACTGTTTATTGTTGATGTGTTTTGTTTAAACTTTGATAGTATTACAAGTAGAACTGTTGCTATAAGTCTTATACGCTTAACAGTTTTATTTGGTTTAATATCTTTAGTTTTTCTAAAATCTTTATGGATGAAGTTTCCTGATGATCTGGCCTAAGCAACCAGTGAAATGCGCATAGGAATAGCTTATCCCATCAACAATAAATTTCAAGTGTTTTTATCAATAATAAAAACTGGGAATTAAGCACGAATAACAAAATCTTTTGAAATTAAAATTTTGTATTCCCAAAAATTGAAATTACTTTTTGATAATAAACAGGCAAGTGCACGGCCTAAAAAAACACTTAATTGTCAACATCTTTTGTAAAGTTGTTGTTGTTTTTATTTTGTTTTTCTTAACCTACTTACAACTACAATTAATGTTGAGAGAATTTCAACTAATTGTAGTGGGGAATGTAAGATGAGATGAACCCACTGTTTATTGTTGATGTGTTTTGTTTAAACTTTGATAGTATTACAAGTAGAACTGTTGCTATAAGTCTTATACGCTTAACAGTTTTATTTGGTTTAATATCTTTAGTTTTTCTAAAATCTTTATGGATGAAGTTTCCTGATGATCTGGCCTAAGCAACCAGTGAAATGCGCATAGGAATAGCTTATCCCATCAACAATAAATTTCAAGTGTTTTTATCAATAATAAAAACTGGGAATTAAGCACGAATAACAAAATCTTTTGAAATTAAAATTTTGTATTCCCAAAAATTGAAATTACTTTTTGATAATAAACAGGCAAGTGCACGGCCTAAAAAAACACTTAATTGTCAACATCTTTTGTAAAGTTGTTGTTGTTTTTATTTTGTTTTTCTTAACCTACTTACAACTACAATTAATGTTGAGAGAATTTCAACTAATTGTAGTGGGGAATGTAAGATGAGATGAACCCACTGTTTATTGTTGATGTGTTTTGTTTAAACTTTGATAGTATTACAAGTAGAACTGTTGCTATAAGTCTTATACGCTTAACAGTTTTATTTGGTTTAATATCTTTAGTTTTTCTAAAATCTTTATGGATGAAGTTTCCTGATGATCTGGCCTAAGCAACCAGTGAAATGCGCATAGGAATAGCTTATCCCATCAACAATAAATTTCAAGTGTTTTTATCAATAATAAAAACTGGGAATTAAGCACGAATAACAAAATCTTTTGAAATTAAAATTTTGTATTCCCAAAAATTGAAATTACTTTTTGATAATAAACAGGCAAGTGCACGGCCTAAAAAAACACTTAATTGTCAACATCTTTTGTAAAGTTGTTGTTGTTTTTATTTTGTTTTTCTTAACCTACTTACAACTACAATTAATGTTGAGAGAATTTCAACTAATTGTAGTGGGGAATGTAAGATGAGATGAACCCACTGTTTATTGTTGATGTGTTTTGTTTAAACTTTGATAGTATTACAAGTAGAACTGTTGCTATAAGTCTTATACGCTTAACAGTTTTATTTGGTTTAATATCTTTAGTTTTTCTAAAATCTTTATGGATGAAGTTTCCTGATGATCTGGCCTAAGCAACCAGTGAAATGCGCATAGGAATAGCTTATCCCATCAACAATAAATTTCAAGTGTTTTTATCAATAATAAAAACTGGGAATTAAGCACGAATAACAAAATCTTTTGAAATTAAAATTTTGTATTCCCAAAAATTGAAATTACTTTTTGATAATAAACAGGCAAGTGCACGGCCTAAAAAAACACTTAATTGTCAACATCTTTTGTAAAGTTGTTGTTGTTTTTATTTTGTTTTTCTTAACCTACTTACAACTACAATTAATGTTGAGAGAATTTCAACTAATTGTAGTGGGGAATGTAAGATGAGATGAACCCACTGTTTATTGTTGATGTGTTTTGTTTAAACTTTGATAGTATTACAAGTAGAACTGTTGCTATAAGTCTTATACGCTTAACAGTTTTATTTGGTTTAATATCTTTAGTTTTTCTAAAATCTTTATGGATGAAGTTTCCTGATGATCTGGCCTAAGCAACCAGTGAAATGCGCATAGGAATAGCTTATCCCATCAACAATAAATTTCAAGTGTTTTTATCAATAATAAAAACTGGGAATTAAGCACGAATAACAAAATCTTTTGAAATTAAAATTTTGTATTCCCAAAAATTGAAATTACTTTTTGATAATAAACAGGCAAGTGCACGGCCTAAAAAAACACTTAATTGTCAACATCTTTTGTAAAGTTGTTGTTGTTTTTATTTTGTTTTTCTTAACCTACTTACAACTACAATTAATGTTGAGAGAATTTCAACTAATTGTAGTGGGGAATGTAAGATGAGATGAACCCACTGTTTATTGTTGATGTGTTTTGTTTAAACTTTGATAGTATTACAAGTAGAACTGTTGCTATAAGTCTTATACGCTTAACAGTTTTATTTGGTTTAATATCTTTAGTTTTTCTAAAATCTTTATGGATGAAGTTTCCTGATGATCTGGCCTAAGCAACCAGTGAAATGCGCATAGGAATAGCTTATCCCATCAACAATAAATTTCAAGTGTTTTTATCAATAATAAAAACTGGGAATTAAGCACGAATAACAAAATCTTTTGAAATTAAAATTTTGTATTCCCAAAAATTGAAATTACTTTTTGATAATAAACAGGCAAGTGCACGGCCTAAAAAAACACTTAATTGTCAACATCTTTTGTAAAGTTGTTGTTGTTTTTATTTTGTTTTTCTTAACCTACTTACAACTACAATTAATGTTGAGAGAATTTCAACTAATTGTAGTGGGGAATGTAAGATGAGATGAACCCACTGTTTATTGTTGATGTGTTTTGTTTAAACTTTGATAGTATTACAAGTAGAACTGTTGCTATAAGTCTTATACGCTTAACAGTTTTATTTGGTTTAATATCTTTAGTTTTTCTAAAATCTTTATGGATGAAGTTTCCTGATGATCTGGCCTAAGCAACCAGTGAAATGCGCATAGGAATAGCTTATCCCATCAACAATAAATTTCAAGTGTTTTTATCAATAATAAAAACTGGGAATTAAGCACGAATAACAAAATCTTTTGAAATTATAATTTTGAATTTTTTTTTATAATATGAAACTTTAAAATATATGTCACTCAAAAATTTTTAAATATGCAAAAATATGCATTTTCACCAAAATATGCAAAAACAAATCGATGCCATTTTAACGCAAATTTAATGATTCGGAAAGATAATTGGGCGACATCGATCTTAGACTCTCGAAAAAAACATGCATTTCCATGGAAATTGCATCCCTATTTATGAGTTATTTTATTATGCAAAATTGTAATATTTCTGCCCTTATTTTTTTTTTTTTTTTTTTTTAATTCTTTGTAAACAAAAATTAGCATTTATTATTATGCATTAAAAAATGTTAGCGCCCTTTATTTCTGAATATCTCCAAAACTGAAAAAAAATTTAGTTAAGATGAATTAAAAGAGAACTTAATTCCAAATGGTTTGCTAGTAATTTTATCTAAATCGGACAAATTCGTCTTATTTCGGAGGAAATATTATTCATGCCCATAGGTTTAGGTTAAGTTAGTTTTGGTTAGGTTAGGTAAAATGGCTGGTTCGAAGTCAAATTCAAACCTCATCCAGAGACTAATATGGTCCATTGTGACGCCATAGTTAGTGATAGAATACGAATAAAAATTCGTACCAAGCAAGACGACCCTACAAACAGAAAACTGCCCTACGTGTACCCAGTCTCCTGTTGCGCCGGTTCTCTAACTCACAGCTCAAGCATCTCCCAATTCGCCTAAAAATTTAATGGGCCCGTGCAATAAAGCCATAGGAAATAAAGCCATATGGCCTTATTAATCAATGAATTAAGAAATAAGGCCATATGGCTTTATTACCACCATCCAAGTGCAATAACACCATAATCGCTTAGTAAAGTGGAAATAACGGTTACAAATTGCCAAAAGAATGAGTTGCCATTATCAAGTGTTGAAAAAATATGGTACAATAGGTGGAAGGGGGGGAGCGCGATCGCAGGGGGCCCGCCACAACATGTTTACGAACTGCAAAGCATAGCTATGCAGAGAAGCTTAAGTTAGCGAAGCCGGTGTTTGTTATACCATAGAGTAGAAAATCCTTGCGCCCGGCCGAAGGCCGGCTATGCAGAGAAGCTTTAGTTAGCGAAGCCGGTCTTTGTTATACCATAGAGGAGAAAAGCCTTAGAATTTTCTTGACATCGTACTTCTGCTGGTGTGTCCTTTATTACAGAAAATAGCCAAGTGTTTGATGACCGCATTTGTTGCCAAAAATTCTGAAACTTTTTTACTTCAATGTAACAACTGTCAGGAATATCTTTTTTCCGTAAGAATAGTTGCACCTTGCAACTAGTAACTCCTATCGTGTTGCATAACGGATAAATTTGATGACATAACGTTACCTCTTGTGTTTTCTGACAGTGCCCAAATCCTGCCTCATTTAGATTATAATATATTATTCTTTTATCATCTATTATTAAGTATCTAAGTATATGTTTGATGAATTTTAACGAATAATCCATCATGGACCCTTGGATATGTACATATTTCAAACGCCTGTAAAGTCTTTTTATTTATCAATTGTATGTTTATAATAAACAAGATGAAATCAGCTGTAGATCTTGTTGATATGTGTGCCACCATTGCCAATTCAATTAGATTCTCTGTTGGTAATTGTAATCGCTGGATCATACTAGTTTTTATTACATTGATTTGTTCCCTAAGTCTTTTCACGGGCAAAATCTGATGTAAAAAATTACCTTTCAAATTTAAAAGACCACTAACTACGTCATCTTGTATCTGCTCAAATATTTTCGCAGACATAAGAATACTTGTTATGGTGCTGATATACAGTGGCTCACAGCTTATTTCAACCAGCCTCTTTTGTGAAAAAAAATAGCATATACTTTTAAAGCGAAACATTTTATTGCTAAAATTTAAATGAGGGTTTATAGAATATGTTACAAAATAAAGAAACAAAGTTTTATTCAGTCTTAAATTAACAGTTTTAAAAAATTACAAACTTAAAAACAAAAACAGAGTAACATAAGTAGTCACAGCTTATTTCAACCAGTTAATAAAAATAAACATTTAGATAGTTGATTTAGTTATTTTTGATTTCAAAATTTAGTATGGCCTCCTTTTTGGTCAATTACAGCATTAAGTCTTTTTTGCATTGATTCCACTAATTTTCTAGTGGTTTGCGGAGTTATTTTTGCCCATTCCTCCTGCAACACTGCTTTCAGATCATTCCGGTTCGAGATCTGGTGTTTGCGGATGTTTTGATCTAAGATGGCCCATAAATTCTCAATCACATTTAAGTCAGGTGATTGTGCCGGTGGTTGCATCAAGTGGGAACAGTTCCAAATAAGCCATGACTGAACAATACCTGATTTATGTTTCGGGTCGTTGTCCTGATAAAACCGAAACTCCTCCCTTATACCAAGTTTTTCAGCACTTTGCAGTATACTAGCTTTTAGGATGTCAAGGTATATACAGTTTTGTCCATTTTTGTTTTAATAAACTGTAAATTTTCTACACCTGCTGACGACATACAAGCCCACAACATGACACTACCACCGCCGTGTTGTACTGTCGGTTTTAAGTTTTTATTTTGGAGCTCTGTATTTGGCTTACGCCAGACGTAAGTTTGACCATCAGAGCCAAAAATATTAAATTTGGACTCATCTGCAAAAACAACATTTTCCCAAAAGCTAGAGTCTTTGGTAATGTGTTCCTTTGCGAATTTTAGGCGCGCAGTTTGATTTTTCTTACTAATAAAAGGCTTTTTCCGGGCAACTCTACCATTAAAATCATGATTTCGGAGAACACGACGGATAGTTTCTGCACTGCATGTTATGTTTAACTCATTTTTAACTTCTGTAGCCAGTTTTGGAGCGGAAAGTTTCGGGCTTTCTCGGATTTTTCTGACAATGTACCGCTTATTAGTGTCATTAAAAATTTTATTGGGAGCTTTTCTGGCTTTATCGCGAATCCTATTTTCGTGTACGTACTGCGATATTATACTTTGTACTGTTGAATCACTAAGGCAAACCATTTCAGCAATTTTTCGACGTGAATGGCCATTTTTAAAATGGCTAATAACAAGTTCCCTCTGTTCTATGGTAGTGCGTCGTCCCATTGTCAAAAAATCCGCTTCTGGTTTAACTAACTGCCGAAATCAGACTAAAATAATTTTTTAAATATTTAAAACATAACTTAAAAGAAAAAATCTTGGAAGTTTACCGTTACTTTAGCAGTGATGTCAATTTAACAGATTTTAGAAGTAGCTGGTTAAAATAGGTTGTGACTAATAATGTACCTATGTTCTTGGTTTTTAGTATGTAACTTTTAAGAACAGTAAATTAAAGACTGAATAAAACGTTTTTTCTTTATTAAATAACATATTCTGTAAACCCTGATTTAAACTTTAACAATGCAATGTTACGCTTCGAAATTATATGCGATTTTTCTTAATAAAAAAGGCTGGTTGAAATAAGCTGTGAGCCCCTGTAGGTCGCTTTGTCCTTTGACTGCTGAACACCGGCTTCTAACGCTTTTATAGATTCGCTCAATAAAATTATATTCTTGAATACAACCTTATTCTCCTTCTTATTAACGTCCATTGTTATATCCTGCACAGCTAAAATATTTTGAACGAAACCTTTCATTTAGTGATTCATCTCCAAATTCTCTTTAAGTCTCTGAGAATTTTTTTTGGCATGCTCTTCATCCATTAATCCAAATAGGCAATAGAGATGGCGGTCTACGATTGAGTGTTGCTGCCATTATCAATTCATGTCGGTTCAAAATGTAAAGCGTGAGCTATGTTATCACTTCCAGCAAAACCACCAAGACAACAACTATAATAGTAACACATATATTCTTAACGCAACATTTTACTACATAAATACATACATACATTTAACTATCGAGCCTGTTCTGAAAATCGCGTGATTTCAAATCACGTGTTTCTAAAATCACACGTGCGATTTTGTGGTGTTCTAAAAGTCATACCGTTTTCGTGATTCTCGGTGTGCCTTCGGCAATTGAAGATCACACCAAAACATACAAAAACGGAACACTAAAACATCACACGTGTGATTTTAAAAGGCACATGTGATTGGAAAACACGTGATTTGAGCTAAGAAAAACTAAAGATATTAAACCAAATAAAACTGTTAAGCGTATAAGAATTATAAGCAACAGTTCTACTTGTAACAATATCAAAGTTTAAACAAAAACATCAACAATAAACAGTGAGTTTATCTCCTCTTGCATTTCCCACTACAATTGATTGGAATTCTTCCAACATTAATTGTAGTTGTAAGTAGGTTAAGAAAAAACCAAATTAAAACGAAAACAGCTTGCAAAAGCATGTTGCCAGTTAAGTTTTTTTAGGCCGTGCACTTGCCAGTTTATTATCAAAATAATTTTTGGGAATACAAAATTTTAATTTAAAAGATTTTGTTATTCTTGCTTAATTCCCAATTTTTATTCTTAATAAAAACACTTTAGTTTTTTTTTTTAAATCTTATGGGATGAAGTTTCCTGACGATCTGGCCTTAGCAACCAGTGAAATGCGCATAGGAACAGCTTATCCCATCAACAATAAATTTCAGTGTTTTTATCAAGAATAAAAATTGGGAATTAAGCACGAATAACAAATTTTTTTGCATTAAACAATAATATTTTTTTGTTTCACACAGTTGGAAGCAAATATCAGAACAAATATTTTCGTCAAATATTTCATTAGTCTGAAATACCTTCAGTCATTTTTAATAAATTTGACAGATTTACAGCTGCGGTCAAAAATATAGCACCAGGATATAGAAAAAATTTCTTCGTTAGATATTTGTAAATAGGCTAAACTGATTTCATTGAATACTTGTCATAATATACTTACAGGACTGTCAAACAATATTTAAAAAAAAGCAATTGATTTGGTTTTTTATTTGACATAAATTTTTTAACTTTTTTAAAATAACTTAAAAAACACTTAGTCAAAAAAATAGCACTACAGCTCTTATTCTATTGAAAATTAAAACCTAAACTAAAAATAAATTAAAAATTTTGAATTCTGTTTTTTATGATGTCTTCTCATATTGACATTAATATTTTGTTGCGTGCCCATTATTGATAATAACCTCTGCACAACGTTTTTGCATCGATTTCACTAGATTTCGGCACCAGATTTGGTTCCAGATTTGCTGAACTGCCACTTAAAGCGCTTTGTAATTTGTTGGTTGTATATGGGATACTCCCTTCATTATATCTGTCCATAAGTTCTCGATTGGATTAAGATCTGGGGACTCAGCTGGTCATTCTATAACGTTTATTTTATTGTCCTGAAACCACTTTTTGGCAAGTTTGCTGGTATGCTTTGGGTCATTGTCTTGCTGAAACACCCAACGAAGCGGCATTTCCTTAGAAACATATGGTAGCATTACTTTCTGAAGGATATTAACGTAAAGTTTCTTATCCATGATTGTTCTGATTCAATATATAGGTCCTACTCCATAGCATAATGCTTGAACCACCATGTTTAACGGTTTTCGTTGTGCATTTTAGATTGAATTCAGCTTTAGGGGGTCTTCTGACGTAAGAACGCGATCCTTTGCCTCCAAATAAAACAACCTTGGATTGATTCATCTGTCCAAATAACATTGCTCCACTTTTCAGTTGGTCATTCCAAATGAGTTCGTTCAAACTCCAAACGTTTTGCAACATGCTTACGTGAGAGCAGGGACACTTTTCTGGGACTACAGGCATTCAAGTTGTTGTCTCGCAACCTCCGACGAATAGTTTCAACACTTAGCTCCTTTTTTAGCTCTGTAGCTGGCATAAACGGGCTCTTCTTGCATTGTCTGGCCAAACGCTTAATTATTTATGGTGGCAAAACTTTCTTGTGACCACGTGTTTCCGACTTTTGAGTAAATTTTATTGCATTTACAATCATTTTATTGGAGCAGCCAATCAGGTTTCTTTTTTAAGAATATTATTTATGCTCAGAAACCATTTTTTTTATAAAAGCACGTTTTGCAGGTGTACAATGCTTTCCACGTCCCATTTTTATGAAAATCAATAATGTAATATGCGATGAATTATTTTATTTTTTTACCTTTAGTATTTGATCCTTTTATTTCAACTATTAAATCACTATTAATATTTTTTAAACAATTTTTGTTATTCGGTACTATTTTAACGACTGCACTGATGTGGAGTTTTTTTTTATAATTTCGATCATTGGAAAAGAACCGGTAACATTTTTTGGAAAAAATAATGACGCTCAGAGAGAATATACATATTACAACAGTATTGCATACTTAATTTAAAATAATTAGCACAATATATTAGTTTTTACAAGAATGAACATAGAATAGGGCGTTGGTGCTATTTTTTTGACCGGCACTGTATATAGAGAAGTGTTAAAGAAAAAATTTTCCATTTACTTGGGTTATAAAACTTGGACTCGGAAAGATCTATGGCTATTCTATATTCTTCTAAGAGCCCACAAAATACATGTATTTTGGGTCCTTGAGTAATTCTAAGTTGATTTGGTCATGTCCGTATGTCTTCCCGTCTGTTGAAGTCACTCCTACGCAATTTGGGATTAAAATCTAGCAACATCAGTTCAGTAGGATAAGAGTTATGAATCAAAATGTGGAACAACCACCATACAAAATTGATAATTTTGTCACAAAAACCAGATTTTGCACAAATTCGTTCTATATGACTAGAAATCATACTACAAAGTTTCGTGAATGATTTACCATAGGCCCAATATAAAGCCCACTCTCGAAAAACACTTTAGTGCGCCTAAAACCGTTACAAATTATGCTATTGTAAATAAATTTTGTGCATCATAGTTTTAAAGGACTAAAAATCACACTGTTACTGCATCTCTGTCGGTGGAGGGTGCCAAAGATGCGGAACAGCCAAATATAGCACTCTAACTTGTTATAATTAAGTTTATTAAAATATATGTATATAAGGGGGGTCGATTTAGCAATTGATATTGTAACATTCAGTTTGCGATAGTTATGACCAAAACACCGAGTTATGACAAAAACACTGAAATTCTAGAAATTACTCTTTTATACCATTCACCTAATACAACAACTTCATTATATAAAAATGAGTAATTTCAGGGTTTTGGTCCTAACTCGAAGAGTTTTTTGCAGATTTGACAGATACCGACGTCTTAAGGAAGAAGTTTACCATTTACTTTTGTAATAAAAGTTGATATCGGGACAAGCTATGGTTCCCAAAATAGGTTTTTTTTTAATTAATATATTGGTCAAAACTTTTTGTATTTGAACCGATTTCCCGAGGTTTTCAGAAAATATTTCCTACGAAAGAATTCCGATCTTTTGATATACATACATATAATACGTATCTATAGGTACTATTTATTACAGCTCTAAAATTTTACTTTTTATTACAAACAAGAGTAAAATTCAAAAAAACGTTTTTCCGGCAAAAACTAGTCTAAACACCAGGACAGTGGAGTCGGAATTGAGGTTTTTGTACCGGAGTCGGAGTCGATGTCAAAGTACCCACCAAATCTCGCGTCAATAACATTTTTTTAATATTTTTAAAAATAAAAAATATTTGAAGAGGGTCTTCTTTAAAAATTTTGAAGTCAGAAAATAAGGACCATATTAGTAGGTGAGTGGCAAAACTCGGTCGTTTCAAAAATTAAGATAAAAATTTACTTTGACAGATCTTTTAGCACGTTAGAGAATAAATATTTATACATTGCATAAAAGCATGTCCTTTTATATGTTTTTATGTGACCTAAAAAATACTATCTTTTTGCATTTTCTGTAACAAAACTCGCTGGTTCAGTGTTTTCACCTTTCTGTTTGAAGTGCGCCAAGAATATCGTTGATGAAAAAGAGTCGAATTAGGGAATTTAAAAATGCAAATTTGTAAACAAGTACGACTACACTGAAGAAAATGATTTCAATTTATTTGTTATTTAACTCTGCAGGTGAGAGATAAACTACACCAAGATACATTTTTAAAACTTAACAGTAGACCGCAAAAACATGTTGCAAATCACAAATGCTTCTATTTCTGTATTAAAAATTTGACTTTGTCCGAATATTTTATATGACTCTTATATGTTTTTTATGTCGATGATATCCTTAATAAAATTACGTCACATAAGGTTTTACTTATTAAATCGCAATCCCATGATGGTATTGGTACTGTTCAATCCCTTGAGACAAACAGATCCGAGTCCAGCAACAAAAGGTCTCCTAGTTCCCAAAAATAATACAAGGCTTACAACAATAATTTTAGCTTACTTTTCTCTTCAAACTCTCTACTGATTCCAACAGTATTAAAAACGTATTTTAAAAAAGATGTGCATAATTTTAATAAATTAATACAACTTTCAAAATATACTAAAGTTCAATGATTACGTTTCCTGGTGGGTTATAGTGTGTTCCAAAACTAGTTCGATCCCATATGGATTGTAGCAAAACTCGTTTCTTTCGAAAATTAAATCTATTATTTTTCTATATTTTAGTTGGCTTCAATTTTTCAACTGTTAAGTTATTAATGAAGATTGGCATTACACTTCAGAATCGAAAAATTTCAACTAATTTGGTCCATTTAATCGAATAAAGTGTAACGAGCGAGTCTTCCATCCCACCTACTCATATGTAAATAACTATATTAAAGTTGAATGCGTCACGTGTTAGAATAAAAATATCGATTTTAAAAGATTTTGTTATTCGTGCTTAATTCCCAGTTTTTATTTTTAATAAAAACACTTGAAATTTATTGTTGATGGGATAAGCTATTCCTATGCGCATTTCACTGGTTGCTTAGGCCAGATCATCAGGAAACTTCATCCATAAACATTTTGGAAAAATAAAAGCTGGGAATTAAGCACGAATAACAAAATCTTTTAAATTAAAATTTTGTGTTCCCAAGAAATTACTTTTGACAATATCGATTTTAAATTTTTACAGAATCATTTTCTTGCTATATTTAACCCTTTAAAAGTAGTGCATTGAAAAATAGAGTGTAAGGTCAAATAAGGACCAGTCTCATATACATTTAGCATCAAGGTTAGAGTAGGAGTCGGAGTTGTACTTTAAAAATGTCAGCAAATGGAGTGGAAGTTAAAACTATTTCTTGTCCTGCTAAAAACGCAAAAGAAATTTAATTTCGAAAAAATGATAACGCCAGCGTACAATTTTACCTTGGATAGAATATATTTAAGAAATTTGAAATTTAGGCGCCTCGAAAATGATTTTTTTTATATTTCGTAGTGGAATTTTTTTCCTCATGCTAAATGCTATCGATGGCACAATATGAAAAAATGTTTTTCCTTACAAATCGGCCCGCTCTAATGTATATACATATATATGCACTTATGCAGCACAACATAATAACATTTTAATAACTTGCTTTCACAAAAAATTCTCATATAAGCATCGCTTCAAGCTAGAGTCAACTGCTAAAAAAGATTACAAAATCATTTAACACCAAATTTGCCAGATTTGAATTAAACATTATCCCTCCTATTCATAAAAAATATTTTAGGTATTTAAAAAGTTCATTTAACAAATTTTAGTAAAAATTCGTTATATAAACCTTTTGTAAGCCATAAATATTGTTTATGAATAATAATGATAATTGCATATCCAAAGAAAGTAAAATAGTTTTTATTGATTATCTAAATGTAGCTACACACAAAAGATCGAGTTTTCAAGCCAGAAAGTAAAAATTTACAAATTTAAGTAATGAGAAAAGTTAAATACATTTGAAATGTTATTCCATTTAAAATAGAGAACATTAAAAAAAATACAGAACAATTTTAGGTTTTTTACTGAAAAATAATTCACACAGAATAAATATCTGAAATACAATACTGATCTGTATAATACGGAACGGACGGTCACCGTACATGTTCATATCAAACCATTGTGAAGGGCATAGCCGAATACAGCCTACGTACTGGTTTTTTCTGAAAAAAAATAGTTTTATTATTCATTAGTAATATTTCCTTATCTTTGCTGTTCGTATTTTTGATAGTTCTGCGTTAAAACTTGATAACAATATGAAATAACCGACTAATCAAAAATTACTTTCAAAGTTCAATTTTAATTTTATAGCTTATCATTAATTCAAAAACTGCATCTTTATTTTTGAAAAGAAATGAATATATAAATTATTTAAAAGATATTGGGAATGGTAGAAGTCCTAAAATAAGAAACCCTGTAGTGAATTACAACCTTATTTAATAACAATGGTCTGCAGCGAAAATCGTTTCAAATAAACATATGTATGTATATGGAATATAAAGATTTTAAAGCGCTAATATTCAATTCCGTTTTAGTTTTTTCTATCACGTCTGTCGGTTATGCTAATACATACATTTCATCATAACTTGAGAACGATTTGTCCGATGTGAATAAAATTACCAGCCATGAATTGGAATAAAATTTCCTTTGAGTCCCTTTAATAGGTCCAGTACTTACAATACATAAAACTGTTAGAAATATTTAAAAGCTTTTTTGTATAAATAATTCCTTAACATACTGCACGTACTCAAAGTCATACTCTTGTATTGTGCGCATGTATGTATTTTAGTGATGTTCCTATACAAGAACAACTAAATGTAACCTTTATTAAAGAGTTTTTTTGGGGTGAATTTTTTTAGCAAATTGTTTGTACGCATGCTTTTAATTTCGTCAGTCAATCTGTCATTGCAGCCGTCAGTTTTGGATGTATTTGTAGTGTTGCCAAACTATTTAGGACCGCATATCTTTATTATTATTTATTTATTAGTCCCCAATTACATTATACGATTTTTGTCGTTGCGATTGTTTTCGTTTCTTCTTTGAAGTCGGTCTGGTATTTACATTGTTCGATTTTTGTCGTTACAACTTTTTCTGTGAAACCGAACTTAAATGCATTTTTCGTCAAATGAGAGATCAAGTGAGCGTACAAAACGAATCGGAGAGTACACTCGCTTGTGTACCCCTTTTAATTCCTCTCTCCCCTTACACCTATAAGGTAAGAATAGCAACGACAAAAATCGTATAATGTAAATGAGGACTAGCAACCTTAAATTAATAACGGTAATAATGGTTGTTTAAACTACATTTTCCGCATTTTTTACCAATTAATATTAGCTAGGGTTGTTTTAACCAGTGTTTTCACATTTAATAAAAGTGGTACTTGGTTAGAAAAGAAAAGTTTAATGTTTTTATCACAATGTTTGGCGTTTTGGCAAAAATACCACATTTAATTTTTGCCAAAACATTGTCAGCTAGAAAACCACAGCATAAATTGTCAAATCAACAGCGAAATGTTTTCAAATCGAGAATTAAAATTGAAAAAATATACGTTGTATATATAAAAAGGCACTGTTGAAAATCAAGAACAATAAAATATCAAATTGAGAACTTTTTGGTTGCTTAGTTTATTTTACGGACTTAAAGCAAGAATAGAACAAACTACTTTATAATGTACAAATTTATTTTTGTGTGAAATCTACTCGCAAAAACAAAACTAAACAATATTCCATAAAAATTCAGTCTGGACAAAAATGTAACAAAAAAAAGTGTTAAAAAAATTAAATATTACTATTGTTTTTAAGTTAAAAATATATCTGTGGCAATAATTAAAAAGGGCTATAGTCTTTTTTAAATAATTTTTTGGGAAAGGAGTTTCAAACTTTAAAGGTGGTTTTTGAAAATGTACTCCTACGTCAATATCATCACTTCTTTTCTTCACATCTTATGATTGTTCAAAAGAAATTTAAGCCTATTGAAAACTTTTGTATGTATACATTTCGTATAATTTATGTTGTCGGTTAATAGAATGAAAGATAATCGAGACCTTTCTGCAAATAAAAAACCAACGTAACAAAAAATCATCGTATAAACGCAAAGGGATTTTGGAAGTTGCTTCAAAATCGAAATAAAGCCCTAACTGTGTAAAACGCACCGCATTGCCAAAATTTCATTGAAACAAAAACAAAGTCAAAAATATTTTATAATTATGTTGTTGCTTTCTACAGAAATTCATAAAGTTTAAATACATATTTAACAACAACAAAATATTTTTGACTTTGTTCTTGCTTTCAATGAAATTTTTGACGTTGCGTTGCGTTCTACACAATTAGGCCCTAAGAAAAAACGGTGTCGCAAAAGCGCTCGTATGAGTTGTGTGTTGGATCTAATTTTACTTCATACGCCGGTTGCGACCGTATTGTCATATAAAAAGAAAAATTTTAATTAAATTAATTTTGTGTTTTTAAAATGAATATTTAAAAACAACATAAACGAAGGAAAAAATTTGCGAAAATTTTAATAAATTTGAATTTTTCAAGATTATTTTTAAAAGAAGACTCGATATGTTTTCGACGGAATTGTAAGTAAATAGATCGTATTTTTAGCAGTGCTAGAAAATAAACAGTACATTATTTAGCCTTCGGCTCACACACCCAAGAAAGATATCTATTTTTTTAAGTGATTGTGTAGAGAGAGAGCCGAACATTATATAATGGTCCGTTCTTAGTCAAACAACAGAACAATTGTAGTGTACAAACAAACATATTTTTATAATTTTAGTAGACACATATTATGTATATTTTAATGGTCTATAAAGTTTCTTTTCTTACATTGATAAAGAAATGTACAAACAAAAAATTTTAGCAACGACCGCTGCACGAACAGCTTGTGTGTATTGTGTATATATTTTGTTTGTGTAAAATTTTGCTGGCTTTTTGTTTGTTTTTTGTATGTGCACTTTGTTTTTGTAAAAAATGTTTGGTTTTTTTACCACCGAAAAGCGCCGAGCATTAATGAACCAAAACGAACACAATAAAGTTTGTGGTTTTTAAAAAAAACCGATCGGAATTATATGTTCTCATATTTTGTTGAGTTAGATAAAAACAGTATTATTTTTGTGTTCGGAAGATGACAAACAGGGAAACGTTATTTTTTTAATGATTTTCTACACAAACACTATTAGCGTTTGTGATTTTCACAAATCTACCCAACCGGACACTAAGGAGCGATATTTAGTGTTTTTTTCGAACACTCGTTTTAAGAAATATACGGCCGTGCATCCTACGTTCTTACAACGTTCTTATTTGTTTGTAGCCTTTATCGTAAAGAACATATGTTAAAATTTTAAGCAAAATTGTTTACAAAAAGTACCCAAAAGTAGGACTTTTATCCTGCTTTGTTGACTTTTCTTTTTCTCTAAACCTTTGCGAAGCAATTACAAACAAACACGCAGAGGAAAGCATCCAATTTAGTCTATTCGTTTTTAAGTTTTAAGCAGACAAACAAACCACATAAAAAGATATAAGAAAATTAAATAAAAAAATGCATATTAAAAAAAAATAGTTTACAAGAAACTAATTATTTATTTTAAAAATAAAAACATAAAATAAAATGCATTTAAGCAGATCTTTAAAATAACACAAATCGCTCTTGTTCAACAATAGTGTATTAATTCAAAATTTCTGTTTAAATTAATTTTTGGTATAGATTTGTTAACGACAAAATGTAGTAACTTATTATACCCTTCACCACAGGTGGAAAAGGGTATATATAAGTTAAGTTTGTCATTCTATTTGTAATTTCCACAATATTGATCTTAGACCCTAAAAAGAATATAAATTCTACGTCCTTATAAGGAGACAAGTTGATTTAACGATATCCGTCCGTCCGTCTGTCCGTCTTACGTTTGATATGTGTTTTCCGGAGACTCCAGACATGGTTGTTTTACATTTGTGTCGCATATAGTCCAACATTTCTTGCTATTGAAATTCAGCAAGATCGGTCCACAAATGGCTGAGATATGACCAAAAAACCAAGACTGCCTCTAATTTTTCCAAAAAAAATACCTTGTGGTTGTTGTTTTTTTTTTTTTTGTTTTGTTTTAAGCGTTTAATTTTATGCAAACAAACCCATAAACATTTATGCATGCACATGATATGCCTCTCAAATAATGAAACAAGCTCGTAGACTCAATATATTTTAATTTAACGCTTCTTCAGTAAAAGCGTTCGTACCCGAGTTGTCTAACTTCTCGCCTAAGACTCTGAGGTTCCAAGTTCTAGTCTTGGTTGTCCCAGTTTTAAGAAACAATTTTTTTTATTATACCCTTCACCACAGGTGATTTTTATTGAATTTGTTTATGTCCTAAAAAACGATATTAAAATTTCCTTTAAAGCTTTTCGATATTTTCATTTTATTGGCAATGTTTTATTTTATTTCGGCAAGCATATACATACATACATAAAAAGTTGCATGTAATTTAATTAAATCCGTAAGTATTGCAAACACATATGTTTGTATGTATGGGCAAAATAAATTTATGTATGTAGGCATTGCTTTTGTAATTGTTGTTGCTAGGTTGATCTCTTCTTGCATTTTTCTTGTTTGTGGTTTTTTATACCCTTCACCACAAGTTGTGGATTTTATTTTAATGGTTTTATTTTACAAATACACATACACATTTATGTATGTTCATGATATGCCGCTCAAATAAAGAAACAAACTCGCAGACTCAATATATTTTAATTCAACGCTTCTTCAGTAAAAGCGTTCGTAGCGGAGTTATCTAACTTCTCGCCTGAGACTCATGAGGTTGCGAGTTCGCGTCTAAAAATGAGTTTTTTTATTTTTATTTAATTTTTTTATGTTCTAAAAACGATTTTAAGATTATAAAATTATAAAACGAATTTCAAACATCAACTTTGGCAAAAGAGGAAACGGACTATATACCTTTTTTCGATTTAATATTTATTTATATCTAAAGAACATTATTTATATAAATTTTTGTTCTTACGTAACCATGGTGAAGGGTATATAAGATTCGGCATAGCCGAATATAGCACTCTTACTTGTTTTTAATATTTTTTTAATAAATTGTTAATAATAAATAATAAATTATTATTTCTTTGTGAGTTTACGTATTATTGTTTACATGTAAGTTAACGTATGACTTTTTTGAGCGTAATTGCTCTCGATTTTTCAATCTTTTCTTTTTTTTATGCAATAAGCACATAAGTTAGTCTTGTTTCGTTAGCAGTTGGATAAGCAATCCTCATAGAAAAGGAAAGCGAATTTTGTAAAATTAATTTTAGAAATAAGCAAATTTAAATAAAAAGTAAAAATTTAAAATAAATCCTTAATTCAAATTAAAAGTTTTTTATTTCAACTAAGAGACAAATTAATTGGCGCCCAACGTGGGGCTGAGGCTAAAATAAGACGATAAACTTTGAGTTGAAAAATTATAAATTAATAAAATTTCAATAAAAAATTAGTCAATCAACTATGATAATCAATATTCTTAGTAACAATTAGTAATTTTATCCTTAAAAAGGTTTAAAAGTTTTAAAGGATTGTGTTAAAACCAGGTGTTTATTAAGTCTTTGTAAAAACAAGTGATCTTGAATAAAAACACATCGAAAAACTTGTGTAACTATTAAGAAAGGTCAATCTACCTAACAAATGAATCGTGATTCAAGAAGACTATAAAACATTTAAAGTTATAGCTAGATTAAATAAAAAAACAATAACGGAAAATTAAACTGTATTAACGTTAATTAAAATTACGCTTAAAGTTAAAAACAAAATTAAACTCTTAACATTTTTTAAATATTTCAAATAAATTGACTTAACAAAAAAAACCACGCAAAAACAGCTTAGTAAAAGAAAAATCTTTAATGTAATGCAAAATTCAAATTACTATTATCAGACTTATTCTCATTAAAATTTATAAAAATTAACAAAAAAAAAAAACAGTGATCAACACGAAATGCTGTAATGTAAGATACTTGAAAAAAAAGAAAACGGTATTATTACTCTTGAAAAAATTTTTTATGACAGAAAGATTTTAAAATTAATTTAACAGCAAAAAATAAATGAAGTTAGAGCCTTAATAATACGTGTGAAAAAAACCACTCTAAATCAACGAGAAGGCGAAATAAATAAGAGAGCTTAAAAAAAGAAACCGGTTTTATTATTGCAAATTCATGACAAAAAGAATTAAAATTAATAAAAACAAATTTCAACAGTAAATAAAAAAACAAAATAAAAGCAAATAATAAAAGAAGTTAAAGTCTTAATAATATGCTAAATTATTAAGAGATTATCAACAGTACAGCCTATGAAGAAGAAGTTATTTAAGTAACTATATGAATAGGATTTAAAACTAATAAATGAATTAAATAATTTATATTCTGTAGTAACAGCTCAATCAATTAAACACAATACTAATTATTTTCTATAATTATCAAATAATTTCATATTATTTAAATATTTTTGAAATAAATTTTATAAATCTTGTTACCAATCATAATTGGATAATAGTAAATTATTATTATTCTTTAAAATTGAAATTTATTATTATTAGATTTATCTTCGTAGATTTAGGATATACCTATGGCTGAAATTTGTAAAAAGTAAAGGAGAGATTTAAAATAAAATAAACTAAAAAGAAAAATTAATAATTATTTATATCCTTATGAACATCGATAACTTAATATCAGATACACGGAATATTAGAATTAGCTCAGAAAGTACTTCCCTAAACTCTGGAAATATGGACACCAGTACCGTCCAGGCTTTACTGAATACTGCCTTGACCCAGGCAACTGAACAAGCGCGTCAGGGCTTTCAGAACACAATTGATGACCTGACTAAAAGATTATCCGTCTTGGAAAATCCCGTTCAGGTTGAAGAATATAGGCCTATAGCTATCAGAGTAGGTATAAGGTGCAGCGAATCTCTTGATATAGTAAAATCTATTCCAGAGTTCAGTGGGGATGCGATTAAGTATATGTCGTGGCGCCAGGCCGCAATAACTGCTCACAAATTGTATGAGTCGTATGAGGGCAGCTCCACATATTATCAGGCTGTAGGAATTATTAGAAATAAAGTTGTAGGAGCTGCTGATGCAGTACTCAGTTCGTATAATACGGTGTTGAATTTCAGGGCGATTTTATCGAGATTAGATTTTTTATATGGGGATAAAAGGTCTATATTTACACTTGAGCAGGAATTGTCGACATTAAAGCAAGTTCCGCAGGAAATTGTTGAGTTTTATGATACAGTCGAGAAGAAATTGGCACTGATTTTGAACAAGGTAATAATGACTAACGAGGGTAATTTAGCATTAATTGAAGCTCTAAGTCAAAAATATAGGGAAAACGCATTACGCGTATTTATTTCTGGGTTGCGACGTCCAATGTCAGATGTGTTGTTTTCGTGTAAGCCTTCAGACATGCCTTCTGCTCTTGCTCAGGAACTTGAGACTAATCAGGCAAGATATAATTTTGCAACGACGTTTTGGAATAATTCGGCCCAAGGCATTTCTTATAATTCACCACATTATCAACCTGTTCGGCAACCTTATTTTCATAATAGGCCAGTACAACAAAATTTTATTCCTAGGTATCAAATTCACAATAGATTTCAAATACCCCATAATCCAACCTTAAATACAAATGAAAATAGCAACAGATTCACCACTCCTTCTTCCCATCCTCATCAGAATGCTACATTTAATAGAAATAGTAATAGAATGCAATTTTATGATGCCAATTATCGACAGAATGCCGAGCCAATGGAAGTTGATACCAGTACCCGTTTTAATCAACAGTATCAAAAACGTCCAGCTGACAGTTTAAACCAGAACATTTTAAAAATACAAAGAGTTAATTATTTTTATCAACATAATCCCACGGATAACTATTTAAGTTATGATGCTAATGAGCCACCTGGACCTAGTTTTGATTATGTTCCACCAGAGCCTCAGCCATCTTTTGTCCCACAAGTTCAAAATCGTGAACAAGATCTACAGGACGAAATAAATTTTTTAGAACCAGGTCCTTCCTGCCGTACATAGAAAGATCGTTTGGAGGTAGGACGTTAAAAATACTAATCGACACCGGAATATCGAAAAATTACATTAAAAATCTTAATTCTTTAAAATCAGTAAAACCACTGGAGAAACCCTTTATAGTAAAATCGGTCAATGGAAATTCAAAAATCTTTTCAAAATGTTTAGCATATTTAGTTGGTACAAATACTCATTTTTTTATTTTACCGAACTACTTTCGATGCCATAGTCGGCTTTGATTTTTGAGTCATGTAAAAGCTCAAATTGACTGCAAAGAGGGTAAACTAAAATATGAAAAGGGAGAGGAAAATTTGTCGTTCCTTTATTGTAATTCAGTCAATACCTTGATGTGTCCCGAAACTTGTGATGTACCTGCCCGATATATTGAAAACCTCGTTAATATTCTGGAGGACAACAAAAGAGTTTTTGCCGATCCGATAGAACCTCTTCCTTTTGTAACCAACGTTGTAGCCACTATTAGAACCGAGGACCAGGAGCCAGTTTACTCAAGGTCATATCCTTACCCGTTAGCTTTAAATGATTTTGTAAATAGGGAAATAGCAGACTTATTGAAAAATGGCATAATAAAACCTTCTCGCTCTCCATATAATAATCCTATATGGATTGTTGATAAGAAAGGTTTTGATGAGTCAGGAAAGCCGAAAAAAAGGCTTGTAATTGACTTTAGAAAATTAAATTCAAAAACTACAAGTGATCGGTATCCAATCCCCGATACATCGACCATTTTATCAAACTTGGGAAAATCATCTTACTTTACTACCTTGGACCTAAAATCAGGATTCCATCAAATTAGCTTAGCGGAACCTGATAGGGAAAAGACAGCTTTTAGCGTCAATAATGGGAAATTTGAATTTTGTCGATTACCGTTTGGATTAAAAAACGCCCCAGGTATTTTTCAGCGTGCAATAGACGACATCCTACGGGAAGAAATTGGAAAAACATGTCACGTGTATATCGATGACATAATCATCTTCTCGTCATCAGCGGAAAATCACATATCTGACATTGATAGAATCCTTAAAAAATTGTATAATGCGAGTTTCAAGTGAAAAGTCAAAGTTTTTTAAAAATTCTGTGGAGTTTTTAGGATTCGTAGTTTCTGAAAATGGTATAAAGACCTGTCCTGAAAAAATCAACGATATTATAAATTATCGGGTCCCTGAAACATTGCGTGGTCTAAGGTCATTTTTAGGGTTGGCGGGGTATTACCGCCGGTTCGTCAAGGACTACGAACTTATAACCAAACCGCTCACAAAGTATCTTCGCGGAGAAAACGGCAACGTATCGGCAAAGTGCTCTCGTAATGTAAAAATTTATCTTGACAAGGAAGCACTTGATGCTTTTCAAAAAATCAAAAATATATTGTCATCGGAAGACGTCTTGCTGCTTCACCCAAATTTTAATGAGCCGTTTGAACTTACTACCGACGCATCGTCTAGTGCCATCGGTGCTGTATTGACACAAAATGGAAGGCCGATAACTATGATTTCAAGGACTTTATCTGCAACAGAAGAAAACTACTCCACTAATGAGCGTGAACTTTTGGCGATAGTTTGGTCGCTTCAAAAGTTGAGAAACTATTTGTACGGTGCGAAAAACGTAAATATTTATACAGATCACCAGCCGCTCGCATTTTCTCTTTCAGAAAAAAATCCAAACACAAAAATTAGAAGGTGGAGAGCATTTATTGAAGAGTTTTCACCAAGGTTTCACTATAAACCAGGGAAAGATAATGTAGTGGCAGACGCTTTGTCCCGTCAGTATATGTATTATGTGGAAAGTGACTCAATAAGCATGGATGCCGCAGTTGGCTCTGAAACTATGTCTGCGACTGAAGGTTCTGACACTATAACTGCATCAGAGTTATCAACTTTTGCAACTATGCACAGCGAAGAGTCTTCTACAGAAGTTATCAAGTCTGTCGCAAACCCAATTAATTGCTTTAAAAACCAACTTGTTTTAATTGAGGCATCAATGTCAGCTTTGACTACAGAAACTGTGTTTGTTAATCAAACAAGGCACTTAATCAATTTTAATAAGGTGACGGACATCATTAAGTTAGTGAGAAGAGCAGTGAATTTAAATGTTGTGAATTGCATTCATTGTGATAGCCACACGTTAGGTCAAATCCAGAATGACATAATTAAAGATATTCCGTCTGGAAAGTTCGTCTGTAGCAAAAATATGGTGATTGATATTTATAATCCTGATGATCAGCTTGAAATAGTTGTAAGGGAACACAATAGGGCACATCGGAATATTCGCGAAAACCTTAATCAAATCCTCAAAGAGTATTATTTTCCAGGCATACGGAAAAAATTGGAAGAGATAGCTTCAACTTGTAAAATCTGTAAAGAAGCAAAGTATGTCAGGCATCCTCAAAAAGCTAGAATCGAGAAATCTCCTATCCCTGAAAATCCAGGCGAAATGCTACACATAGACGTTTTTTCAACTGATAACTCGCATTTTATTACATGTGTGGACAAGTTTAGCAAATTTGCTCTCGTTCTACCAATCGATTCACGGTCGATTGTAGATATCAAAGTTCCATTATTGGCAATTATGAATTTTTTTTAAAGAAGGCGGGTAGTTTACGTATGACTTTTTTGAGCGTAATTGCTCTAGATTTTTCAATCTCTCCTTTTTTTATGCAATAAGCACATAAGCTAGTCTTGTTTCGTTAGCAGTTGGATAAGCAATCCTCATAGAAAAGGAAAGCGAATTTTGTAAAATTAATTTTAGAAATAAGCAAATTTAAATAAAAAGTAAAAATTTAAAATAAATCCTTAATTCAAATTAAAAGTTTTTTATTTCAACTAAGAAACAAATTAATTTGTATTTTATTGTTGTTTTTTCTATGTGGTTTATTATGATTGTTACTTTTTGTATGAGTTCTAAACTATACTTATATTTATAGAGAAACCCAGACGATGATACTCAAAGAGTATCGAAATATCGGCAATTATTAAAATAAAATTTATTTTTCATACTGGCCTCGAGCTTGAAATAAAAGCATTTTAATTTATAACTTATATTTTTAATTATGGAAAAACTTCAGACTCATCGCAACATCTTACTTTGAATACGCAAAAAATTCCAATTTTTTTCTCTTTCCATTAATTATGTTCCTAAAAATGTAAACGTAGTAGGTCAATCAACTGAGGACAGAATTTTAAAATCAAATTCGGTTAAATTTTTAAAAGTATGGGTATATTGCTAAAAAAGTGTGAGTGTATTAAAACTTGAAAGGCAAAACTTAATCGTGAAACCCTTAATTTAGGTATGTAGTATTAAAGGGGTACACAAAATTAAACAACGTTGCAATAATAAAGGACAGATAAAATATAAGATTGTCAATAGCAAAAAATCATCACTTAATATTTTCATCTAATATACAGTAAACAGCCGTATTCATAAAAAAAATATACGTTTGAAATGTATTTTATATATACATATTTTTAAAATAGATTTTTTTTGTTTATTCTGGAAGGCAAATTCCAAGTGTTTTTTCATTCTGTTTGTAATTTATATAATATTGATCTTAGACCCTACAAAGTTCTTATGAGGAGTTAAATTGATTTAACGATGTTCGTCTGTCCCTCTGTTGGTTAAAATGGGTTTTCCGAAGTTTCCAGATAAGATGGGGACTAGATTTTTTTAGTCCGTTAAAGTTTGATACTTAAGTTCGGCTTGATCTGTCCATAAATGAGTGGGATATGAGCAAAAATTTGCGAGTGCCGCTAATTTTGCCCGTAAAATGGCCTGTTGCTGCCACCACATCTGGAAACGGTATATATAAGTTTGTCATTCCGTTTGTTATTTTTTCAATATTGATATAAGATCCTATAAAGTTTATGTATTCTGTTGTTAATTTAACAATGTTTGTCTAAGCGTTTGTATGTTGAAAATTAAAAAAATTTTCATAGAAGTAATTTTTTTTATGAACAAGGGAAGTCCCATAGCTGCCTTGGATCGCCCGAAATGTATGAACGACCTTCATTAGTTTTTTGTCTTTAACATTTTCTTTAAACATACTTGCACCTTATCTCAACGCCTCAGAGAAGCTCTCATACATATATGACGGTTTTATGAAATTCTTAAATTTGGCCCCTGCAGCGCGTAGGATACTCCCAGAAAGGTGACCAACCCCACTTTATTTTTTAACCCCACATTATATTTTTTCGTGCTGCTTGCGTGCTCGTTGAATGCAGACGTGTTTTTTTTTCTTTTAACTCGGCATACGGTTTTTTTTAACATAAATAATTGTATATTTATAATATCATATTATTTTTTTTAAAAAATAATATAAGATCAGCGAATGAATGGACGCTTTAAAATAATTTTTAATTAGTGAACATAAAATTTATAATACAAATATTAAAAATTACAATTAACAAAAATATATGTATGCACACACATACATATACATACATACCTACAAGCAAAAACATTTCTTGTTTTTCTTTATTTTTTTTTTTTCGGTGTTTTTAAACAACAAATAAAAAGAAGACCACAATTAAACAAACAGTAATATATAAAAAAAACTCTTATGAATGCGTATAATGCAAAAACAATAAAACATAATGAAAGAAATGCTTATGTTACAGTTAGTGTTGACGAAACAAACGTAGAAACAAAAAAAAGAATCGATGATAGCAATTACTTAACGGCTAAACCTATTACTCGAACGCGTTTCCTCTCACCCTCTTTGTTTACAAATACGGTCGATCGTAATACAATAAAAAGTTTGTTAACTGCAAGCGCTGCCGCAGAGCCAAAAAAAACTTTAATAAGTGATGATACGGTTAACCCCAAAACAGCCGCTATGGACAACTCAGTAACTCAAGTAAAAACTTCTCAAAAGCCTACAGTACAAGTTGGTATGGACAGGTACATAACAGTGCTTAAACGGGGACGTAGCCCTACCTCTGCAGCAGTTGCTTCGGCCTCAAAAGTACCTTCTTTTGATAGAATAAATTCTCAATATCGTTTTGCAATTCTTGAGGACGAATCCTCAGAAGCACCAAGCGTGATAAAATCATCCAAGCCTCCCCCGATATATCTTAGGGAGCAAAACTCAAATGAGCTTATAAAGAGTTTGATCTCGGTGATAGGTGAACACTCGTTTTCCGAAGCTGCAATCAAGCGTGGTAGTATAAACTAGACAAAAATACAAGTAAATCATGAGAGTGATTTCCGCAAAATAATAAACAAATTTGAAAAACTAAAAAAAAGTTTTTATACATACCAACTGAAGAGCAGCAAAGGCCTTCAGGTAGTGATTAAGGGAATTGACTAATGTGTGGACCCAGCAGAAATAAAAACTTTCTTGGAAGAAAAAGGCTTCAAAATAAAACATGTGGTAAATATTAAAAATAGGGAAAAAAATCCCCAACCACTATTTCGAGTGGAGTTGGAGCCCTGGGACGTTAAGCTAAGAAAAAACGAAACGCACCCTATTTACAGTTTAAAATATATACTGGACAGAAAAATCACAATAGAGGAGCCGCACAAAAGAAATGGACCCGTTCAGTGTTTGAACTGCCAGGAATATGGTCATACTAAGGCATACTGCTACTTACCCCCTGTTTGCGTAGTATGTGGTGAATTACATGGTACAGTTCTTTGCGATAAATCTAAAAATGACCCCAACCTTAAAAAATGTAGCAATTGTGGCGGTAATCACACAGCCAATTATAGAGGATGCCCTGTATACACTATCGTCAAGCAGTCGGTTGGACCAAAAATAATTCCCCTCAAATGCAGGTAACAAATCAGCTAAACACTAATGACATTCAGGCTCCACAGCCTAGTAATAACAGAACGCTAACATTCTAAAATCAAACCATGTGCCAATGCAAGGTGCTTCGCCAATTAATGAAGAAACCCCAGTTTCTAATTTAAGTCGTCTTGAAAAAACCATGGAAACATTAGTGCAAACAGTTAATAATTTTACGAACACAATGGCTAATATGATGCAGGAAATTCTAAGAATGCAATCGATGTTATTGCAAGCTGTACTTAACAAGCCATGAACTGTTTAAAAATCTGTTTTTGGAACGCAAACGGCATCCGCCAACATAAAAATGAATTAGAGTACTTTCTAAAAAATAAACAAATTGATGTCATGATGGTTTCTGAAACTCACTTGACCTCAAGAAATACGTATAAAATTAATGGTTATATACTATATGATACTAAGGACCCTCGAGATAGAGCTTGTGGAGGCTCTGCCATTTTGATAAAAGCCCGAATCAAACACTACTTAATGTTTGAGAATTGTGAAGATTATCTGCAAGCAACGACTATTTGTGTTGAAGAGCTAAATCGAAACATAGTAATTTCGTCTTTATACTCTCCACCTAGATTTTCCATATCAGAAAGCCAATATTATAAATATTATAAATCATTAGGACCCTGTTTCCTGGCCGCTGGCGATTATAAACATACCTTCTGGGGGTCACGACATATAACACCAAAAGGTCGTGTTTTGTTTAACACAATCTCTAAAATGGGTCGCGAGCGGACAACCAACATATTGGCCTATTGATCAGCAAAAAATTCCAGATGTTATCGACTTTGGCGTGGTTAAAAACATCCCCACAGAAACGATTCATGTTGAAGCTTCCTTAGAATTATCATCCGACCACACACCTACAATTGTTACTATATCGAATAGAATTGTATCTCCGTCATGTTACTTAGCGACGTCAGCCACACAAATAAATTGGTTAAAATATAAAAAATTTCTCAGTGCCCATTGCCTAGAAAATATTCCGCTTAGTACACCGGAGAATGTGGATCTCTCTATTGTTAACTTTGACAGTTATCTTAAACTAGCTGTTCAACATTCCAGAGATACCCCCAAAAAAATTAAAAATGTCTTCAAATGTCGAGCGGCTCTTGACTGAAAAAAGGAGAGTTCGAAGAGATCCCCGCAACTTAAGAATTTATTAAAAGAGTACACAAAAAGGCTAAGAAAGTTACTGCAGACTCAGAAAACGGCTTCTCTAGAAAAATATCTTAAGGAACTTGATGCAACTCCACAATCTGACTACTCATTATGGCGTGCAGCAAAGCGAAGTTCAAATCCAGTTGTCCGTCCCCCCCCCCCCCCCCTTTTGCATTTGTTTATATATACTAGCATAATGCTCAATATGATTTTCGTTATCAGCCTTCTTTATTATTTCATCTATTTAACGAAAAAATTTTAACAAATAGAAACTAGGAATTTTTGTTTCGTTTTGCTACTTAAAAGCTCGCCAAAAAAGAAAAACCTACGGTATGACAACAGTGCCTATACAAAAAGAAACCAAACAAACACACATACATGGTACAAACTATTTTGGTGATTATAGGCCACCTATTATGGTTCAAAACTCAAATATGTAGTTGATTTAAAATTATGGTTTACAACTTTGCTTTATTGTGGTGAACTAAAACATCAAAAATAATTACAACTCAACTGTGTTAAGTTGTGAACTGTAAACTGATCATATTGACTTTAAATGATATTCATAAAACGTTCCTTCATGGTCCAGTTGTCTAGGGGGTTTGCTTAGGTTAGAAACTGTGAGTCCCTGGTTTGAATCTTGTTTTTACAAAAAGAACATTTTTTTTAATTTTTTTATGTTCAAAAACGAAATAAAAAAATAGTTACCAGTTTTAACTTTTTAAATTTAATTTATAATGAAGTTTTATGTATTGTATATATGTATGTTTATGAAGAAATTATTAAGGTTTTGTCTAGTTGCTCTGTATTCTGCTCGCACAATGGTGAAGGGTATATAAGATTCGGCACAGCCGAATATAGCACTCTTACTTGTTTTATTATATCATCGAGATCAATTAATAGAATCTTTTGTTTCAAAAAACTAGTATTTCATCTAGTACAAACTCTTGGTCTGTGAGACCGTGCGCGGGTATATGTGTTACAAAAATTAGCGCGGGTAAAGGAAGGCTAAGGGGGCTCCCATACAAAATTTTTAATACAGACTAGAAATATATTGAAGCAAAAGACCCATAACTGCCCTAGGGATAAAATGTATGGCCGACCTATATCACTTTTTTGTCCTCAACAATATCTTTAAACATACTAGCAGCTTATCTGCACACCTTAGGGAGGCTCCCATACAAATATGGCGGTTTATGAAATTCTTAAAATTGCCCAATGCAAGGCGCAGTGTGCTCCTAGACGGGTCAAATATATGATCAACCTAACTTTAATTTTCATCTCCATCATTTATTTCTAACATACCTAACCACTATCTCCATTTTTTAAGGGGACTCCCATACAAAATTTTCAATACACCCTTTATGGAGGCTCTCATACAAATATGGCGGTTTAATGAAATTCCACTTTATTTTTTATCCCCACAATATCTTTCTAAGATACCTATCCGCTATTTATTTTCCATAAGAGGGCACCCATACAAAATGTTCAATACAGACTAGAAATATATTGTAGAAAAAGCCCATAGCTGCCCAGGACACGCCCCTTGGGTGATAAAATGTATGGCAAATAAACAAATGTATCCCATAGAAAAATTACGGTTAACGTAATTCTTAAAGTTGGTCCCTGCAGCGCGTAGGATGCTCCTAGACGGTTCAAATCTATGAACAATCCCACTTTTTTTATCCCAACAATATCATTCTAAGATATTTCCATTCCTTAAGGGGGCACCCATACAAAATTTTCAATACAGACTAGAAATATATTGAAGAAAAAGCCCCATAGCTGCCCAGGACTCGCCCCTTGGGTCATAAAATGTATGGCAAACAAACAAATGTATCCCATAGAAAAATGGCGGTTAACATAATTCTTAAAGTTGGCCCCTGCAGCGCGTAGGATTCTCCTAGACGGGTCATATCTATGACCAACCCCACTTTATTTTTTATCCCCACAGTATATTTCAACGATACCTACCCGCTTTCTCCGGTTTAATGAAATTTTTAGAGTTGGCTCCTGCAGCTCGTAGGATTCTCCTAGACGGGTCAAATATATGACCAACCCCACTTTATTTGTTATCCCCCAATATCTTTTACAAATACCTACCCGCTATCTCCATTCCTTAAAGGGGCTCCCATAGAAAATTTTCAATACAAACTAGAAATATATTGAAGAAAAAGTCCAAAAGCTGCCCAGGACTCGACCCTTTGGTGATAAAATGTATGGCAAACAAACAAATGTATTACAAACAAAAAAACGAAAAAATTAACAAACAAACAACGAAAATATATAAGGATTTTCACAGGTAACACGTTTTGTTTATTCTTTTTGTAACAAGTGCACATGTGTACTGAAAAGGTGGTCTAAGTTTTACAACCAATACAACAACAGGCATAGACAAATCCCTGCAGATAACGAGACTAGGCCATACATGCATGTAAAGAGTAGTCTATAAAGGAGTAGGAGTACTCCAAAACTACTCCAAATATATGGGTAAAAGGTGGTCCATATAACATTACGATGTCCTAGGAGGGGACCATATAACCCACCGAAGTAGTCCCTAAACTACTCCATGGAGTACTAAAGTGGGTTAGTTTTAAGAGTACTCCATGTCATTACAGTATGGAGAACACTAATGCGGTTGTTTAAGCATTTTTAATTTTTTACTAATCGCCTTTTATTGCGTGCCCTGTAGTCTATTATTGCTATTATTAAATATATTTACTTGGTATTTTTAATTTGTTTACCATTTTTTCACAAATTTCACAAACTTTCACTTTTAAATAAACAATTAATAATGGACACCATCAGGGCTACCAATGTGTAATACTGTAAACTATAGAAAAGTATACATCATGCAGTTTTTCTTAATTAATTTCTTATAACATGGTCCATATTACAGTAGATTGGACCATGTTGTAAGTAGTATATTTAAGCCACAATGGACCACGTAGTCCAATATTATCTGTAGGGATTGAATCAAAAAGTAATCAGCTGTTTCTTAGTAGCCACCTTGGTTATAATGCTTCATCTTCAAAAACAATGAAAAAACGCAAAAGCACTGAAGTATGGCAATATTCTGCACTGTTATTTTAACTTAATTTAAAAAATTTTTTTGAAAAGTGTTCTAATGCGATATATAGAGATGAATTAATTAATAAAGAGAATTTATTTAAAATTAAAATCTAGTAAAAAAAAAATAATGGTCTTAAATTTGAGACATGTACTCAAATATGCTCTAAATATGCCTTGCATCGTAAATGTTTGCTATATATATATATATATACTGTGGTGTAAGTTATCACACGGTCGGGCTTGACCGACTATACTTTCTTACTTGTTAGTAATGAAACGGTGTCGTATCTTGTAATATTAATCTGTGACAGACCAGCATTATTCGTTATGGTTTTATGCGCTTTAAAGTGATTTCGAGAGTAAGGTTTATATGGGGCCTATTATAAATTATATACCAATCTTCACAAAAGTTGACAATGTGATTCTTAGGCCTATGATAAATTATTAACTGATTGTCACCACATTTTTTAATAGTTTTTAGTTATATAAAACGAATATGTGCAAAATCTTATACCAATAATTGCATTCCGCTACTAATTATGTTAGTTTATAACAAAATTATCAATTGTTTAGGTTGGTTGTTAGACATTTTGATTCATAGCTGTTATCCTACTGAACCGCTCTTTTTGGATTTCGTTCCCAAGCTGCTAAGAATAACTAGAAACAATTTGACATCAATATTGTTCTTTTCTTTTGAGTTTTTCTAAAGTAAGTGTTTTTTTACAGACGGACATGGGTAAATCGACTTATGGCTAATAAACAAAGAAGACTAAAATGCTTTTTTTGCTTTTTTTTTTAGCTGTTTTTTATAAAACCTGCTGTTTTTTGCTTCTTTTACAGTGGTGTTGCTTTTTTTTGGATTTTTTTGTATAAACTTCCCATTTTTGTATTAAAAACTTCGTATGTTACTACCAAGGCGAATTCCTCTATAAAAGTAAATTCGCCTTCGTTACTACCTTTTTGCAACTCTGTTTTCATTTTAAAAACAATCAACTGAAATCATAGCAGGCTGTTAAAAATAGAAATAAATAAAAAAAGTTTAAAAAATGCCGAAAGTAATAGAAATTTATTATTAAAAATGGTAAAAACATATGAAGGTGTCTTTGAAATTAAAGAAAATTGGCTCTTTTGCAATATATGCTGCTGCAAAATAAATTGTTCGAAAAAGTCTAATGTGGATCAACATATAAGATGTGGGAAACACCAATTGGCGTCTTCTAAGCAAGAGAACATTTCAAAAGTATCTTTTTAAAGCATTGTTAGAATCCAATATACCAATAAAAAAAGTTAGTTCTACCAGTTTCAAAAATTTCATTGAGAAATATTCTCAAATGTCGGTTCCGTCTGAAACTCGCATCCGCCAGAAATACATACCAGAATTGTATAGGGAATCTATAGAAAAAATGCGTCAAGCAGCCAAAGACAAATATATATGGATTTCTGTAGATGAAACTACGGAAGCGAACAGAGATATGTTGCAAATTTTATTTTTGGAGCCTTAGAAGAATTGAAAGAAAATAAATCTTATTTATTGAACATGCAAGTACTTGAAACGGCAAATGGCGCATCTATTGCAGCATTTTGTAATGATTCGTTACATATATTGTGGCCAGATGGTAAAGTAGAAAAGAAATCGAGTTTAGATTTGATATTAATTTTCTGTATTTAGGCATAAAATATAACAAAGTGTTACTTGTAGTAACGGATGCAGCTGCATATATGCTAAGTGGAATATCTTCTCTAAAGGCAATTAACATGTTTTGCACATGGTATCCATCGATTAGCTGAATTCATTCGAACAAACTTTGAAAATGTCAATAAATTGATTTCCAATGTTAAAAATATTTTCTTAAAGGTAAATATAACTATTTATCAGAGGTGTTCTGGAAATCGAAAACGCAAGAATTTAAAAGTCGTTTTTTAATATGATTTTTGTAGTAAAAGAATTTTATGACAAATATTTCTCTATTAAACAGAATTATATAAGAAAATTATATAAAATGGATTAAGAGTGTATTAAAAAGAACTTGAAAGTTCTTGCGTTTTTTTAATATAAACATACATATGTATGTTAAAAATATATGTTACAAAAACAAAATTTTTACAGGCACCGCGAAGAAAACAACTCTTTCTAAAAATGAATCCTAATGTTGCACTTCCACCGTCTCCATGCCCAACTCGTTGGGGTACTTGGTTAGAAGCGGCAATGTACTACGCTGAACATCTTGAAGAAGTTAAATCCGTGGTATTAGAACTTGACAGTTAAGATGCCGACTCAATTGTGCAATCCAAAAAAATATTTGAAAACTCCGAACTAAGTTCTCAACTTGCATTTCTAAAATACAATTTTGCAAACATTTTGGTTGCTACAAAAAAATTGCAAACTGCGGGCTTATTAATTTCACAGAGCACTAATGCTTTATCGTCAGTTTTTGACGGACTATGCAAGATCGAGGACCAACAATATAAAAAGAAATTTGAGAAAATATTAAATAGAAATCCCAGATATCAGCAGTTTTTGGAAATAAAATATATTTTAGAGTCTGGTACTGTTCCAAAAGATGAATATGTAAAAAGTTTGTCCTCTAATGAAATTCTCAAATTTAAATATGCACCGTCAACCTCCGTTGATGTAGAAAGAAGCTTCTCTTTATACAAAACGCTTTTATCAGATCGACGTAGAAAATTAAAATTTGAAAACATAAAAGCCCACATGTGGAAGAATTAGAATAAAACATTTTTTAGTGCTTTTTTTTGCTGTTTTATCAATTTTTTTTTGCTTTTTTATAATTTCTTTTTGCTGTAAAAGTATTGAATATTGCTTTTTTTGTCTTCTCTGCTAATAAATCACTGATGGATTAAACGCTGGTTTAGTTGAACTAAACTTGAATTTATATGTAGTTTAAACTCAACAACTGTAAGAGTGCAGCCACACGATCAAGATTTTCTTGATAGTTTTTTACATATACTATTTGTCAAAATTTCCAAAAATTGAAAGTTGTGACGAAGGCTGCATTCAATTTTTGAGCAATTTACTTTCAAGATGTCATCAAGAAAACAATTTGTAAAGGCAAACGAAAAATTTGCTCACTAGCCTTGAAATCAGCTGTTTTCTTGAACGTAAATTGAAACACTCACTGGAGAGAGAATTTTAAAGGCAAGTTCGTTTCAATTTTTAAAAGTATGAGTGTATTGGTAAAAAAGTGTGAGTGTATTAAAACTTGATAGGCAAAACTTGATCGTGTAATTCTCAAGTAAATTAGTGTCCCATGTTTTATATTTTGATAAAAAAAATAACATGTGGCAGCACTACAATAAATCTTATCAAATTGATGTGGTCTGTATTGGTAGTTTAAACGCCAAATTTTATGCGTTTAAAGATGGTTTATATGTTTAGTGATTTATAGATTTATTGGTTTAAACCAGTGTTAACCAAGCCCCGAACGCACTTACACAAAGATATTATGTGCTTGTGTGCGATCGCAAACAGAAGCGGCGGTCGCTGCCGAATTGTACACTGTGTAACAATCTAATATATAAAATTGAATGTATATATCTTTGTTCCGTATAGGCGTCTAAACTACTGACCCGATCTTCATGAAATTTTCACAGTATGTAGGTCAAGATTGTACCTCCCATACAATTTTTTTTTTTGTATACATTTTTTGTTAATTATTTTTGTTTTTTTTTATTTCAATATTTTTTTTTTTTAAATAAAAACTTTTTATATTGGAAAACCAGTTGTACACTTTATTTTGACGCTGACAGTATATACTTAGTGGGACAAATAATAAAAACTTTCACACGGTAGGATAAACTTAGTATACCCTCATTTTTCGATGTAATATGTATACAACTGGGAAATCTAAATTCAATATTATAAAAAATGTAAAAACTACCACATTTAGAACACAAAAGTAAAATAATAAAGTTTTAATTTCCCTTATATCCCCTTTTTGCATTCAAAAGTACCAGTTAAAGAGCAAAAAAGTACCAAAATGCCCGTCTTACAGATTCTCATTCACTTAGGACATTTAATTTTAAGTTTCTAGGGGCAATACTAATGAAAATTAAGAAAAATGCCAGCTAAAGAACGAAAAAGTACCAAATAGATCCCTTTAAAGATTCTCATTCACTCAGGACCATTCGTGTTTAATTTTATGTTTGAAGTATAACACTAAACGGAAATTCAAAAAGTACCAGTTAGAGACCAAAAAGGAACAAAATGCCCCTCTTACACAATGCATGTTTGATTTTATGTTTCTAGGTCCAATACTAATGAAAATTAAAAAAGGACCAGTTAAAGAACGAAAGAGTACCAAATAGATTTCTCTAAAGATTCTCATTCACTCAGGACCTTGTATGTTTAATTTTATATTTCTAGGTCCAATACTAACAGAAATTCAAAAAGCACAAATTAGAGAGCAAAAATGTACCAAAAAGCCACTCTTTTAGATTCTCCTCATTCATTCAGGACATTGCATGTTTAATTTTATGTTTCTAGGTCTAATATTAACGGAAATTCAAAAAGTACCAGTTTTTCTTTTTTTCATTATTTATTTAATGAATCTTCATATATTATATATGAACTAACAATAATTAATCAAATCTTATCCTATTACTTTATATTATGTCCTGCCACTGCCAGACAAAAGTTTTCTTCATAACGGGTTCTGTTCTCATATCCTCCTCATTCACTTAGGGCCATTATTACAACCTAATGATAAAGTTGCTGATAGTTAACGTGAACAATAGCTATCTTGAACGATAAAGTGACCAATAAGTTTTTTCCATTATTACAACTGTCCGATAAAATAAAAAATGTAATTTATATACTGTGGCAACATTGCAGTATATACCGACTACTTTTGGTTGTTTAAAATACGTAGTGGCAACGACTTAGTTTTGTTTTATTTATTAATTAAAACAAAAGTAAATTTCTGTGCTTTATTTTTGGTTTTTACCATTAAATTGTTTTGTTTTTTGTGTTAAATTGTGTTTTTTGAAAAAGTTGAGTAACTTAAGACTATCATTGAAGTTACCATATCTTCAGCAGAAAATGTGGCATCTTCAAGTTCTTAAAGTTCACTTGTAAAGTTACCATGAGGACAAACCTGATGTTTGCTTATCAGTCACTTTTTAGGTTAATATTAACTTCTAATAACCAAAAACTATTTATCTGTCAGATAGCATCCTAAAAATAACTATTTGTAAGTTGTAATAATGGCCCTTAGGATATTGCATGTTTAATTTTATCTTTCTAGGTCCAATGCTAATAAAAACTAAAAAAGTACAATATAATGAAAGAAAAAGTACCAAAAATATCCCTGTAAAGATACACATTCACTCGGGACCTTGCATGTTCATTTCTTAACCTTTAAGGTAAATGTTACCATTTCTTTTTATTTTTCTAACATAATCTTTGCCGTTGCGCTCAATTAATGCAATTCTCTTAGTATCTTCTTATATCGTGATTCTTGTTATTCACCTGTGTTTTGGCTGAGATCGACTTAGCACGAGCGTAGCTACGCACATGCTGGTGTAAAAATTACCACTCGTCATCATTTACGTAATTTTTTCTTTGGAAATATTTTACCACCACGTCAGCGTTGACGTTAGTTTTTAGTAGAAAAAAATTTACCCCACATCTAAATGAAAGTAATATTTTCAATGGAATTATTTTTACCACTCATCCGTTTTTTTGTTGGTAAAAAAATATTTTTTTCAAAACGTTATTTTTGTAACAGAAATCAATTCCGATCGTAGGTGATTTCGTTTTATGTGCAGCAAGATACTAAATCATTCCACTTTCAATCGGAATTGATTTCTGTGACAGGCCTAATAATACAAGCTTAACTAAGTGTGCTTTGCTACCCTCATTAAAATAAGTACATTTTATTAAATCTCGTGCATGGTTTAGAAAGCTGTTTGTACCAAGTTGGAATGCTATTACTGTTACCATTCTGCAGTTATACAGAAATCTATCTTTGTATTGAAGGTCTACTTTTTGAGAGATGTTCTCCTCCAATTCCGACCATTTTTGACAGATGATGGGTATTGTTAACCATTCTATTTGTACCAAATTTGGAAAGTTGTACACTTATCATTATTTAGATTTACAGAAATGTATTTTGTGCCATGCCCACTTATCTATTTGCTCCCAAACTAAAGCTGTTACCGCTTCGGAAATTTTACAACTTTCTCTTACCGTTCTTTAGATATAAATTTATCTGCTTTATGCCACGCCCACTTCTTCAAGCCCGTTTTGTAGAGAGGTTGTGTGTTGATAACCCAGCTATGTGTACCAAATTTTAACAAATTGTCTCTTACCCACCCACATTTAGTGGGATGTGTATTGCTAACCAAGATGCTTGTATGTACCTTATTTCGAAAATTTGACTCTTGGCTTTCTTCAGATACACAAAAATCTATAAGGTCTCTGTTTAGAAGGAGCCACACCCATTTTTCCAGACCAAGATATATCTACCAAAGTTGGAAACTTTAGTTCTTGTCGATTTGTCTGCAATGTAGTAAGGCAATGTGTATGGGGTGCAGATTTTGATGAGTAAGAAACCTCCAAAAAGGTTGACCTGTAGTTTCTAAACATAATTATTTTTTTCGTGATCTCTTTAACATCTTTAAATGTATATGTACCTTTGGCTGTGCAAAAATGCCCTTTAAGTTTTTGTTTTTTTTTTTAATTCATATTTTTTTGATAAGTTTTTAATGTATCGTTTTTTTTTTAATATTAAAAAAAAAGGTATGTGAAGTAAAGCTCCTGTTTTGTTTAAACAAATAAAAATAATTTTTGTTTTCTTAATTTTTTGTAATTAAAAATGTAGTAGTTTATTTTTCAAGAACAAATAATTGTCAAAAAATATTTTTAATAATTTTTTTTAGTAATATCTAGAGGGGTGAAATTTACCACCACGTCATAAGGTATGTCCCAAAATTTCACCTCCACAGTTAAAGGTTAAATGGGCTCCCATATATTAAAGTAAAAAAGCACATGACTGCCTGGGAGTCACCCCCAGGTGTATAAATTTAGGCTTGCCAGGTATGAAATCCATAAAAACAGTACATCGGGAAAAAACGGCAGTACATACATTAATGTAAAAATAAGTACAATTTTTTTTTATTTTATTAACTTAAAATTCAGTACATCAAAAACAATTTTGAGTTCTTTTATTCCTGTTTCAATATAAATTCCCAAGCGAAAATTTTAAATTTATTTTGAAAAACAGGCAGTTAATGTAACTATAAACAAAAAATATAAAATTCAATGCATAGCAAAGAGCACAAAATAAGAAATCTTTTTTTTTAATATAAAACCCCTTATTCATAAAAAATAAAACAGGTTTATAAGAGGTTTATGAAACGAATTTACTATGAAAATTTGTTAAATAAACCTTTTAAAAACCTGTTTTATTTTTAACGAATAAGGCCATAAGTATTTAATATACTTATGCAGTGACATCTTAAAATTTGTCAGATGTTTCAAATTAAATGTTTAAAACAAAAACGCTTTGTTTATTTTTATAAAAATATTAATATTAATTTTCAATTTAATGTTACGTGTTTGTTAAACAATTTAATTATTCTAATTTTACAATTTAATAATTCTAATTTAAGAATTAAATTAATGTAAATTTAAAAAATTACAAATATTTATCACTTTTTTTGTTCTTCGTTAACAATGCTATTTTTTATTTATTTTAAATAAGTTTTTATTATTAATTCACTTCGCTCTTTTCTCCAAAAAGAAAATTTTTTTCAGTTGTTTGAATGAGGAAGTGAAAATACAAATAAAAAATACGAAACAGTTTTGGGACAACAAGTAAGCTTTTACGGCTCGATGGTTTTTTTTTTAATCTTTTAACTGTAGGCGACATTGAGTTGGTACATGACGCAGCATTTCAAACCATTTCAAAACGCAAAACTTAAACATTTCTTTCAGGTTTGCAGTGTTTTTAGTTTGAAAATTTGTCGAAATTTGGTTTTTTGCACTTTTAATACAATATGCACAAAACATGTTTTATTTTGTGCAAAAAAAGTACAAAATGAAGTTCAAAAGCTAAAAAAAAGTACAATTGCGTACTTCTTTAATGGTTATGCAGTAAGCAGTACAAATGGTAAAAAAAAGTACGCGTACTTCTGAAAACAGTACGTCTGGCAAGCCTAATAAAATGTATAACCGACCTCCATTAGTTGTTTGTTCTTAACATTTTCTCAAAAAATACTTGCCCTTTATCACCTTTTAGAGGTGCTCCCATACAAATATTGCGATTTATAAAATTTTTTAATTTAATTAAAATTTTTCGTGTTTTGTGAATTAAATCAAAAATTGTAAACAACTTCGTTTTTTAAATATCTGGAAAAATAAGAAGCCTAGCTGCATTTTCCAATTATAAATTAATTTTTAAAAAACAAAAAAAATTTTTTTTTTGCAAAAAAAAAATATTGTTTCTAAAACGACTGGCATATTAGAAAAAGGAATTTCGGTTTTTTTACTTTGTTCAAAAAACTAAACCGTATTTGAGCTACTCGAATATATGTTGTGCAACTTCCTTTTTTTCGAAATTACGGTATATCTCGAAAACAACAGCTAACCTAAAAACAAAACGTTTAGCACCACTGGATTAAGCGTACCCGAATTAGGTTTAAACGCCAGCCCGGCTTGTATAAAAAATGTCAAATTCTAGCAGTGTTATTACTGAATTTTTCATTGATATACTTATGGCCAATTTAACCAATTCTTTTTAAATATCAATTTTTGATGTTGTAAAATTCCTTTCTTCATATAAATAATTTAATAAAAATTAAATTTAATGAACTTAAGCCTAATTGAAAATATTAAAAATTTGGATTAATATCAATTTATATTTAAAATTTCGTTTTCATGTTAAACAAAAACAAAATTTTATGATAAAAAACTTATATAAAAATTGATATTTAAATAAATTGGTGAAGTTGGCCATTTTTTTTTTTATTTTTGCATTATCTAAATAAATGGATTTACGTTCATTTTCTCTTAACCACATCCAAACTACGTTGCCGCCAAGTACTTTTTCTCAATTTAATTGGGTACTTAAAGGGGTATTTGTTGAAAGTAGGTGTGAGAATTTCATCAGAGAAATCGTTATCTGGCCAATCGGCTAAAGATGAATCTTCCCACACCTGGTGACCTGTTTACTGAAAAGATTGTAAAGCCGACGATGCTTTAGCTGCCTTGATAGCACCTCTGCTATCGGATTAGGCTCAGATTTTTCTGCTTCCAATTTCTTCAACTTCTGTGTGACAGCAAACTGTATGGAATTCACATTGCTGGACACAGCAACGGGTACCGAAGGTACATTTAAAGGTTGTCGTCCTTGATACAGCTTTGGCACTGCTTAAGACCACTTTAATGGTGGTAACGGGTGCTGCCTTAACTGCTTGTGTGGGTACAAATGTTGGCATAAACGCTGGCGGAGATATGGGTGGTGGTTGAACTGTGTCTGCGCGAATTTGCTGTGGTCGCAGTTGAACATTTTGCTGCACCTGGCTTTTTGTATTGGCCGCTATGATAGATCTCACTGGTTTGGCACAACAAGATTAATTAATAATAATATGTTAAGAACAAGAGAAATTGGCTTAAATCTAGTTTAGGCACGCACACCCAAATAAAAAAAGAAGTACCTAGGCTGATAGAAAATTGAAAAATAAGAAGAAAAAATTAAATAAAAATATTGGCGCAAACGCTTAGTTTTCGAGTTATGGCCGTTTTAAATTTTCAAATATATGTTCGATTTCACACTATATTTCTAAAGTTATATGGCCAATAGTACATTTATAACGGTAATTTTTTATTCATTGTTGTTTTTGACTGTATGTTTTTTATTTTATTTAAATATTTGTTGGTTTATTACCGTATTTCTTGCTATTCAGAAAAGTTTTAGTTAGCGAAGCCGGTGTTTGTTATACCAAAGAGGAGAAACTCCTTGCGCCCGGCCGAAGGCCGGCTATGCAGAGAAGCTTTAGTTAGCGAAGCCGGTGTTTGTTATACCAAAGAGGAGAAAATCCTTGCGCCCGGCCGAAGGCCGGCTATGCAGAGAAGCTTTAGTTAGCGAAGCCGGTGTTTGTTATACCATAGAAGAGAAAATCCTTGCCCCCGGCCGAAGGCCGGCTATGCAGAGAAGCTTTAGTTAGCGAAGCCGGTGTTTGTTATACCATAGAAGAGAAAATCCTTGCGCCCGGCCGAAGGCCGGCTATGCATAGAAGCTTTAGTTAGCATGAAGTTCTTGTTTGCGACATTGGTGTTTGTTATTTTATAAATTTTGTATTACACTTTTTTTTAAATAAATTTTACACTTAGTACACAAAAACTGTAATGTGAGCTTAAGATAGGCTTGCCAGATATGAAATCCATAAAAACAGTACATCGGGAAAAAAACGGCAGTACATTAATGTAAAAAGAAGTACAATTTTTTTTTATTTTATTAACTTAAAATTCAGTACATCAAAAACAATTTTGAGTTCTTTTATTCCTGTTTCAATATAAATTCCCAAGCGAAAATTTGAAATTTATTTTGAAAAACAGACAGTTAATGTAACTATAAACAAAAAATATAAAATTCAATGCATAGCAAAGAGCACAAAATAAGAAATCTTTTTTTTTAATATAAAACCCCTTATTCATAAAAAATAAAACAGGTTTATAAGAGGTTTATGAAACGAATTTACTATAAAAATTTGTTAAATAAACCTTTTAAAACCCTGTTTTATTTTTAACGAATAAGGCCATAAGTATTTAATATACTTATGCAGTGACATCTTTAAATTTGTCAGATGTTTCAAATTAAATGTTTAAAACAAAAACGCTTTGTTTATTTTTATAAAAATATTAAAATTAATTTTTAATTTAATGTTACGTGTTTGTTAAACAATTTAATTATTCTAATTTTACAATTTAATAATTCTAATTTAAGAATTAAATTAATGTAAATTTAAAAAATTACAAATATTTATCATTTTTTTGTTCTTCGTTAACAGTGCCATTTTTTATTTATTTAAAATAAGTTTTTATTATTAATTCACTTCGCTCTTTTCTCCAAAAAGAAAATTTTTTTCAGTTGTTTGAATGAGGAAGTGAAAATACAAATAAAAAATACGAAACAGTTTTGGGACAACAAGTAAGCTTTTACGGCTCGATGGTTTTTTTTAAATCTTTTAACTGCAGGCGAAATTGAGTTGGTACATGACGCAGCATTTCAAACCATTTCAAATCGTAAAACTTAAACATTTATTTCAGGTTTGCAGTGTTTTTAGTTCGAAAATTTGTCGAAATTTGGTTTTTTGCACTTTTAATACAATATGCACAAAACATGTTTTATTTTGTGCAAAAAAAGTACAAAATGAAGTACAAAAGCTAAAAAAAAGTACAATTGCGTACTTCTTTAATGGTTATGCATTAAGCAGTACAAATGGTAAAAAAAGTACGCGTACTTCTGAAAACAGTACATCTGGCAAGCCTAGCTTAAGAGTAATTTTTTTTTTAATAAATTCTATATATCCAGAAAGATCTAGTCAAAACCTTAAAAATGAGACCAATATTACCCATACAGCTTTAGAAATGTAATGGAAAATCGCACATATATATGAAAACTTAAAACGTTCATAACTCGAAAACTAAGCGTTTGCGCCAATATTTTTTTTATTTTTTCTTCTTATTTTTCAATTTTCTATCACCCTAGGTACTTTTTTTTTATTTGGGTGTGCGTGCCTAAACTAGATTTGTTCTGAGAAATTATTTAATATATTTTTCCAAACTTACCGGGAAATTATATTTCTACAAGAATGTCAACATAAGTAAGAAAGTTGCCATACTTTAAAATCGTAAAGCCACCCACAGACGAGGCAACATTTGTCGAAACATGGGCATGTTTCACTAAATGTTGCTACGTGTGTAGTAATGTTCCTGTAATGGGATTCTGTAACTTTTAACAATAACAACAGTTGTTATAATTGTCAACCTGTTTTGTTGTTTGCACTAACGATTATGCGATTCCGTAAATTGTTGTTAACAACATAGATAAAAGTTTACGTCAAGTGGCATGGCTCTCAAAAAAATGGCAAAATAACGAAAAACACAAAGAGGAATACAAAAAAAACAAATAAAATTAATAAAACTAAACAGAATTTTTATTTGTTTTTCGTTTTTTTTTTTTAAGAAGATCAGCAAAACATTTTGCTCTTAAATTAAATGCAAATTACTTAATGGCCATTTTCAAGTTATATTATTTCATCCCGGCCACGGTCAAGAATGAGAAAGATTATCAATAACAATTTTAATTATTTTTCATGTTGTAAAAATTCCTTTCTTCATAAAAATAATTTAATGAAAATTAAATTTAATGAACTTAAGCCTAATTAAAAATATTAAACATTTGTTATATTATTTCTTTAAACTAAATTTTTTTATTTTTTCGACATTTAACAATAAATAAACAGCACTAAAAAAGTTGTCGTTTACTTAACACAAACAGCTGGCATTACGATAACAAGTGTTGTTTAAAATGTTACAGAATAGAATAATCGATTTTGTTATTCGTGCTTAATTCCCAGTTTTTATTATTGATAAAAACACTTGAAATTTATTGTTGATGGGATAAGCTATTCCTATGCGCATTTCACTGGTTGCTTAGGCCAGATAATCAGGAAACTTCATCCATAAAGATTTTAGAAAAACCTAAGATATTAAACCAAATAAAACTGTTAAGCGTATAAGACTTATAGCAACAGTTCTACTTGTAATAATATCAAAGTTTAAACAAAACACATCAACAATAAACAGTGGGTTTATCTCATCTTACATTCCCCAGCTATTATTATTTACAGAATCGCACTACTGGTTAAAATTCGTGTGAATTTCTCGAATATTAAAATTTTTTGATATTACATGTTTCCAAACACTATGTTTTATCGTGTGTAGCGATGTTGACTGTTTTTTCTTTCTTTTGCAACTCGCGGATAAAAAAATATGAAGAATGAAATCGGAAATGGCAACAATTGAGAATTGGAAAACAATTATAATGGATTATACAAATTTTCCAAATTTATGGGACATAAAATGTGATTGGTAGAAAAACAAAAAAAAATATCAACTCTAAATGTAGTAGTAAGTGGGTAAAGAAAACAAATTTATTTATTTTTTATTTTGAATTCTCTAAGCTAATCCCCGCGAAGCTCTACGCGTGTCTGCAGGAAAGAAACCAGAGTCTCTAGCGGGAATCGAACCCGCAACCCCCGGGGAAAAAATAACGTGAAACCTTATTCATAAAAAATATTTCTTTTTTATAAAAGCAAAATCAACCTAATTTCCATTCAAAATTAAGTTTATTAAAAGTTTATAAATTAAAACTTTTTATATGTGGCCTTTCAACGACATTTTGTCAACTCATTATTGGTTTGGCCTACCATATAAAAAAATTAAGTTAGGTATGGGGTATCTATGTATAAATACATACATATTTTGATTACCGCTTTCTGAATCCAAAACCTGTTTGACGAATTTTTCTTGATTTCTGAGATATAAAGCATTAATTTAGCTCCATATCAACTATTATTAAAGTGTATTAAGTATTGTTTTGCTCTATGAGCCACTTATATATGTACGTATTAGGCTTTTGCAAAAGTAAAAAAAACAAATACTTAAACACCTTGTCTTTTTTTCGTGTATTTGTTTTATTATACCTTCTCTTTATAAAGCAAATTTCTGTTCTCTATTATAAGACACAAAAACAATAAATATTGTTTCTGGACGAAATAAATAAAGCAATATTTAAGCATGGTAAGAAATAAGCAAAATAAAAACCAGCACATGCAAATGTTTGGAGTTGAGACAAGAAGTTCTTAAACCATTTACTAAAATACTTAAGTATTTTTGAAGTTTTATTTTGTTTGTACCTATGAAATTTCGCGTTTGTTTAATTTTATTTTAAGAACAAATTATCAACATATCAATAGTTACATATACCTAGATAGGTATGTACATATGTATATTCCATAAAGTTAAATGCTTAATTAATGCTAAAAATAAAAACCAAGAGAATTTCTGTAAAAATATTTACATACATATCGACATTTAAATTTACAAAAGCTATAAGTTGCGTGGGAAAATTTTAAAATTTTAAAATCCTAACAATACAATTGTTTCAACTATACTGTATTAAAAACATAAAAATTACCAAAAAAAAAAAAACAAAATATAAATAGCGGTTAAACAAAGTAATAGTTTTTATTTTAAAAATTAGTAATAATCTGCAAATAAGACAAATTTAAAAGCAATAACCATTGCTTGCATTTATTGCTTATAATACCTACATGGTAAAATAAGAATCTTGCAAAATACTTACAGAACATTAGCAAAAAAAAATGTTTACTTTGACTTGTTTATAGTGAGTAAGAATAAGTAAATACAAGAACTCTGAGCGTATAAAGAGAATAATTTTTTTCTTTGTGTTTTTTTGTTTTTAATTTATTTGCTTTGATTTCCTTTTGTACTTAGCTTTACTCTGAGATTTTTTTAAAAGGCAAATGTTTTTGAATTTAAATGTACTTAGTGCAAAAGCCTAGTACGTATATCTAATACTTTAAAGCAGAGTTCAGAGAAATTCATATGTGATCGCTCATATTCAACCATTCTTGAATTTTTTTCATAAATGAAAAATGTAAAATATGTAACTTTTTTCACAGTCATAAATGAATTGTTAATATTTCTCCAAATTCATTTATGTTTTTGAGGAAAAATACATTTTTACGATCCTCACTAGTAATGTTGTGGTTGCTCGACAGTAAAGGTAACCTAGCGTTTACATTTGCCAGTACTGGCAAGACAGTAGCAACCCTGCCGTCAAATGAGTAGCTAACTACAAAAAAACCCAACTTTAAGTTAGCTTGTATAGACTAACTTAAAGCCAACTACTACGCAATGCAACATTTACATTAACCAAAGTGTATACAAACACTGTGTTGTATATTTTAAGTAGTGAGAGCCAAGTCGTTTGCAAAAAAAATCAACGCTGTTATTGTTGTTATGTTATGACAATTTAATCTCATATTTACGCTCTTAATTGAGTAATGGCAAAAAACATAGTTTTTTTATTCAAAAACTAGACTGCCCCAGTAGGCTAGCTGGTAGTGAGCAAGTCTATCAGCGCCGAGGTTGCGGGATCGATTCCCGCCAGCGACTCTGGTTAAAAAAAAAGTTAAATAAAACAACTTTGATTAATAAAATAAAATAAAATAAAATAAAATAAAATAAAAGAAATAAAAGAAAATAAAATAAAAAATAAAATTTTTTTATTTTTTTTAAAAGTATTCATCCAATGAATAACATTCATAGATCGGCCTTAACTTAAAGCTAACTTAAAGTAGTAAGTTTATAGCTAGCTACAAAAAGTTAACTTAAAGTTAATTAAAAGTAATGCAGAGTCGGACAATTGACTACTTCCTAGGACATCGCAATGTTAAAATAGTTAGTAAATTACATATAAAATAAATCCAAGTGTCAACCACCACTAGTTGAAAAATAGTTAGCTTTCAGTCAATTTAAAGTTAACTGAATGTCCGACAGGGAATACATGCAAACTTTTTCACTAATACATACACACTTTTCCAACTGTCTTGTCTACTGTCTAGGAAATTTTGCAGACAGTAAAATTGGACAGTGATTCGACATTTTCTAACAGTAATCTGAAGTTTTATTAGCAAAAAGAAAAAAAACGTAAAAAAATAAATATATTTTGCTTTGATTATTTATGTTTTAGTTAAGTGTTATGTTTTTTTGCCAAATATAGTTATTTTAGTCTGTTTTTAAGTTTGTTTAGTTCATATAAAACACGTATCAAAGTGAACTGTCTTAACTACTGTCTGGACGCCTACGTCACGAAGACAGTTAGCAGTGTTTTTGGCAACTAATATGTATTTTCTTACTGTCTTGCCAGTACTGTCAAATGTAAACGCTATGTAAAGGGAACCAGCCAAAGTGAGTTGGATTTTTTGTAGGAACAAAAATTAAAAGAACTGCACATACCGTCATCTTAAATGCAGAATAATGTAACATCACATTTCATAAGTTTACATGCAAAGCAAAAAACTTTGTAAAATGTTAAATATTTGAGATTTAAAAGCAGTTGTAAATATTTCAGCTAAAAATGCGACAACCGATATATATTTGAGGAAAAAATATTATTTTTAAGTTGTGTGGGTTACGTTATATTAAATATTAAGTATAAGTATTAAGTGAAACAAACATTTAAAATATTAAATAATTAAATATTTGTGTTATATTACCTGAAAAATAGAATATATATATGTATGATAATCACACGATTAATATGTAGCATCATTAGGTTTGCGTCGACATGGTAAAATAAGTTTTCTTTTCTGATGCAGCGCAGGCAGTACTGCATTTAACAATGTGGAGAATTTATATTATTATAGATATTATGACATACCTAATATGTATAATTTTTTATTGATTTTAATTACTAATAAAGGCTAGATTACAATATTATACTTTGTATTAATACATGTCAAAAACTCAAGTAATATGACAAAGTGTAATAGTGTGAATGCAATGTGTCACGAAAATGACAAGTATTATGAAAAAAGTTTGACATCCCATACGACTTCATCGTTTTTTGAAAAATTTCTAAACAATAATACTTTTCATTGGATCAGGGTTGCATTTTATTTCATGTGTGAGTGTTTATACTTTGTGTGATGGTGTGAACACAAACTGTCATGTTAAATTAGATTTTTTGACAGTCGCAACAAAACTCATAAGATTTCTATCTCACAAAGTATTATGGAATACGCAAGACTTGTGAGATAGTGTAATCTCGCCTTAAGTAGTGGTTTAAACTATAAAATGTACTTCATTAAATTTAGCTATAAATTGAGTTTTAAAAAGCCATATTTTTCATTCTAATTTAAAAGTATTTCGATCTGCTTAAAAAGAATTATCTTAATTAATTTTTAATTATTAGTGTTGATCGACGTTTTTTGATTACTTGAATTTTTGTTTACAATGAACAAATTTTGCAAAAAAAGATTTGGCATAAATATTTGTTTCCATATAACGAATTATTTCAAAAGAACTCTGCATCGCATACTTACAACGCTATGTACGAAGCAAAAAGTAAATTTTAATTAGGTGATTTCTGAAAAATAAAACTAAGAGTAGCGTTGATAGCATGGACAAAGTAGTACTTTTTAAAGAAAGATATTATTAGAATTTAATAAATCTAAAGCATTAACACAAAATATAGCTTAACAGTCTATATTCCACTACTTTATAAAAAATTAAAAAAGGCAATTATTCTAAAAATGAAGAATAGCTGTCTTTTTATATGATGAAGAAATTTTGCGGTCCCATACAGATTCATTATAGGGACGTTCGACTGTATTTAAATTTATTAAAAAGGAAATACATACATACATATTTTAACTCAAAAACCTAACCCGGGGTCTCCACCTAACATAAAATGACTAACTTTAACACTAACTGCAAGTTAGTGTTAAGTGGAGACTGCTCCAGTTAAAGTTTTAACTTGATTGTTATAACATTTATTTTGAAAGTTCTTTTATAACATAAATTGACGTTTAAGTTTGACAGTACGCTATTTTGTAGTTGTTTTTCGACATCTTTAATTAATTTGTTAAAGGCGTTGTAAACTACACATAATAAACTTTGCTTTTTGTGAAAAATATAATACAAACAAACATTTAAGTATAAAATAACTTTAATTATTTTCCACAAACACACTGTAGCTACATACTTTACGCGTCAACGAACTGAAAATAATGAAAAGTTTTAACTCTAACTTCACTACGTGTGCGCCACCATAAACATATAACCATTTTAACAGCGTCTTAACTTCATGTTTTAACTGCATTTCATGTTAGGTGGAGACTGGGTGTTAGGGCCTGCAGATGTTGCCATTTATTCTTGGAAATTCCTAGCGTTTGGGAGTGCAATTGGGTAGGCTGCAAAATTTCTAAATTTCTAACAGTCCAATGTGGAAGAAGCTGATAGTCATACTTATTATAGGTTTTATTTTACATACGTATGTGAATTCGGTTCTTGTAATTTTACAGCACTTTTTTTATTTTTTCTTATGCAATACTGAAAATTATTATCTGACCACTAATTACACTAACACCGTGGTAATAGTTATAAAAAAGATTACCCAGTTTTGATGTTTGAAAATATTAATGTGTTCTTATGAAAAGAATTAAAAACTCAGCTAATTTTTTTCTTGAGTGTGATAATACATTATGTTGTTAAAAATAATTATATATGTATTTGATGATACGTCATTTTTAATTTTGTAAATAACTTGGTAATTTTTTAAGATAGAAGTTAAAGATTTATAAAATATATGTAACGTGAATCGTAATTAACAAAACAAGTCGATGAGTCGTTGGGTTTAAAAAAAACACTTTTTTTAAGGGTAGATTACACTATTATACTTTTCATTGGATCAGGGTTGCATTTTATTTCATGTGTGAGTGTTTATACTTTGTGTGATGGTGTGGACACAAACTGTCATGTTGAATTAGATTTTTTGACAGATTTCTATCTCACAAAGTATTATGGAATACGTAAGACTTGTGAGATAGTGTAATCTAGCCGTAAGTAAGTAAAAATGGGTATGTTCGTAAATGCATCACTGCGCTGCATTAGTGATTTCAAATGTTTATATAAATATCAGTGAAGTAGATGTGGACCAAAAAATTGTCAAATACTACATAAAAATAATAGTCACACAATAAAACAGTTTATAATAATTTTTTTATCGGCATTAAAAAAAGTTTGCTTTTCTGATGCAGCGCAGTAATGCATTTACGAACATGCCCAATATTTGAAAAACAAGTAAAAAAAACGTCTTGTTTTTCTACAATTTATGTGTAAATAACCTATATGTGACGCGCAAAATAGAAAGGGACCTAAGGGTTTTGTTCAGGTGTTGTTGATGGCAACTCATAAGTTTACAACACTGTTTTGCTGTAATCGAGAATCGATCGACAGATACAGAAAGCAGACCGCCAAAAACGAAGGAGAAAAATTATTATATACTGCAAAACATTTATATTTTAACATCTTTGTATTTGTTTTTTTTATCCTTTTTGAAGTCATATAAAAGCGCCCTTCAGGCATTTTAAAAGTCCCTTTTGTTATTTGACCCGAAAGACAAGTAAGTGCTTCTAGCAATATTTGTTTATAAAAAAAAGTTAAATCTGTTTAATTCATTTAATTTGTGTTTATGTGCTTTTTACTTTCAACATTTTGTAATTATTTATATGTATTTCTTTATACTAGAGAATAAACGATCATCAAAATCAACGAATTCCACGAATTGTTAACATTAATTTCTTACTGTCTGATAGTTTTGCCGCCTAGGGATTAATTAAACACATTGGAAAGCCAGTTGATTGTGTTTATTCATGGACATAACAAAAGGTCAACTGTAATTATTTACAATTTTATTCTTTGTATTGGGCGTTAATGCAAATTTTATACTGTTAAGAATTTATACCAAATTTGCAAAGCCTTTGGATACTGGATTGTTTGTACTGTATTCTCATTCTGCCATTTTTAATTGTCGGTTTTATGTCACAAAACCAAGAAACGACGAGAAGAGTCAGCCAACGAACAACCCAAGGAATTCCACCAGCCCGTTTTGACGCATTTATTTGTGAAATGCCTACACAACATTCGCCGACCGGTACTGGTATTGGTACACCGCCACTACAGGCTCAAAGTATGTTAGTCGAGCCACCAAACGCGTCTGCCCAGACAACGCCGAAGTTGCCAGTCGTCCAGTTACTGCCACAGAAGTCGACGTTACCAAAAAGCGTTAATGCTGGTAGTTCTGCAAAAGACACAAATGATTTTGGTGAGTTTAGTCGTGAATTTTTCAAGCAGATGCAGGAAATCCAGCGTCAGATGCAAGTAAAGCAATCGCAGCTTGTAAACAATGCCCAGCAATTGCAAACACAGCTTGTCAACAATACGCAACAGTTGCGAAAAGAAATTCACGACTCACAACAAGCGTCATTACCAATACCGCCGCCGCCACAGACTCTGCCACAACCGTTACAGTCAACGCCACAACAGCCTCTGTCGTCATTAGCTATACCACCGCCACAGCAAACTCTGCCACCACTGTTTGTACAGCCGCCACAATCAACAAATCTAGTAGAACCATCTGCATCAATGTCGCAGACTCTACAACCGCCACAGTTTTATACGGACGATGTATCGTCAGCAATTGGCACCGCAAGCCACCGTTCTAGTTTTATGCCACAAAAGAAAATTTACCCTCTTCCTATATTTTCAGGTCTTCCGGAAGAGTGGCAAACTTTTTCTGAAGCATTCGAGAGCACCACGATCGAGTTTGGTTATTCCAGTCTACATAATATAATGCGCCTTAGAGATGCTCTGAAAGGCCGTGCTCGCGAAACTGTAGAATCGCTACTAGCCAGCTCTGACAATGTCGTCGCCATCATGGACATCCTTCGCGAAACATTTGGTCGTCCCGAACAGCTCATAAAGAGCCAGATTGAAAAAGTTCGCGCAATTCCATCTCTTTCTAATGGTAATTTAGAAGCCCTCGTGAATTTTGCCAACAAAATTGCTAATATGTCTACCTTTTTGAAAAATGCTCGAGGTGAGCATCATTTGGCCAATCCGTCGCTACTAAGCGAATTGGTCGCAAAATTACCAACCAATCGTCAAATGCAGTGGGCAGAAAAATCTCTTCTGTTAGAACGTACAGCCACCGTTGTTGATTTCAGCAATTGGTTGGGAACATTACGCCGCCTCGCTAACATCGTCCACGACAGTCTCCCATCAACGTCAACAGCATCTAACCGTCGTCAGCCAGCTTCCACTGTATCAAATATCCATAAATACGCCTGCATTGGTGTCGCCGTCAACAGCCATTGTCCGATCTGTCAAGGTGAGTGTAACTCAATAAACAATTGTAGAAAATTTTTACAGATGTCTATTGATGAACGATGGAATGTTACAAAGCAGCTGAGAGCTTGTTTTTGTTGCCTAAAGAGAGGACACCAATTAATGCAATGTCACACTAAAAAACGTTGTGGCACAGACGATTGCCAAAAATCGCACAATTTTTTGTTACACAAAGCACCCCGCGAACGTGAAAAAGTGTCTAACACAGCAACGTCAACAAAAGAACCCACTCAACAAACCGTCCCGAATGAAAACGCAGCAAATGGTAAAGAAAATGGATACACTTCAATTAGTACTGTGTCCGCTGCACAGCCGCAACAACAACGCAGAAATTGTCACGCAGTCATCAGTAACGATAATGTTCTTTTCCAAATACTACCAGTGAACCTCTACGGAAAGGAAAAGGTAGTTTCAACATATGCTTTTGTTGACGACGGTGCTAACGTTTCCATGCTAGACATCAATGTGGCGAGCGAACTGGATATACATGGAAAACCCGAAATATTGGAGCTACAGTGGCTAAATGATCATTCTACAACACAGAAATCTGAAAAGGTGAACATAACAATAAGTGGTGTAGAACAAGCTGACAAGAAATTTACAATTTCTAATGTTTACATTTCATCGAATTTATCTTTGCCTGTTCAGAGTTGCCACTTGACAAATTTGGTAAAATCCCAGAAATGTATTCATAATTCCCATTTCAAAATTAGGAATTATTCAAATGTTCAGCCTAAATTAATTTTGAGTTTATATCATTCATTTTTGACAGTTCCATTGGAGGTTCCCCGTCTGTTGACTACTTCTGGGCCAATTGTAACCACCACTAGATTAGGTGAAATTGTTTATGGACCGCTTCCTGCCAAATTAACTACATCAACTAAACGCGCTCTAGTTGCTCGAATATGTTTAGATGAAAATACTGAAAAATACGATTTGCTGCAGGAAATGCACTACATGATGCAAACATATTTTGACATAGAGACATTCGGCATAAAGGTGAATACCAAGCAGCCCTTATCAAAAGATGATGCGAGGGCTCTGGCTATATTGAAAGAAACCACAAGAGAAATTAATGGGCGTTACACCCAGTCTCCACCTAACTTGAAATGCAGTTAAAACATAAAGTTAAGACTTGCTGTTAAAATGGTTATATGTTTATGGTGGCGTACACGTAGTGAAGTTAGAGTTAAAACTTTTCATTATTTTCAGTTCGTTGACGCGTCAAGTATGTAGCTACCGTGTGTTTGTGGAAAATAATTAAAGTTATTTTATACTTAAATGTTTGTTTGTATTATATTTTTCACAAAAAGCAAAGTTTATTATGTGTAGTTTACAACCCTTTTAACAAATTAAATAAAGATGTCGAAAAACAACTACAAAAAAGCGTACTGTCAAACTTAAACGTCAATTTATGTTATAAAAGAACTTTCAAAAGAAATGTTATAACAATCAAGTTAAAACTTTAACTGGAGCAGTCTCCACTTAACACTAACTTGCAGTTAGTGTTAAAGTTAGTCATTTTATGTTAGGTGGAGACCCCGGGTTATGAATGTAGACTCCTGTGGAAAGAAAATATTCCGTCGTTGCCAGACACGTACCAGATGGCGCTGAATAGATTATACAGTGTTGAGAGAAAAATGGCCAGAGACTGTGAGTATAAAAATGAATATTGTGAAAAAATTAGAGATTATGTCGAAAAAGGCTACGCTAGGAAGCTCACAGAAGCTGAAAAATTGATTAAGAAGGATAGAATTTTTTATGTGCCACATTTTGGCATCAAAAACGTTAACAAAAAAGGAATACGGCTCGTTTTTGATGCAGCCGCTGAAGTGCAGAAAATATCGCTAAATAAACTCCTCATTTCAGGCCCTGATCTTAACAATTCACTTATTTCAATTCTTTTTAAATTTAGAGAAGCCCCAGTAGCTGTATGTGGGGATATTAAGGAAATGTTCCACCAAATCATCATCGCCAAAGAAGATCAAGACAGCCAAAGATTTTTGTGGAGGAATGGGGACCCAAATATGCCGGTGGAGACATTCGTAATGGAACGTATGATTTTTGGAGCCACCTGCTCGCCGACTATAGCACAGTATGTAAAAAATTTGAATGGAAGTAAATTTTTCGAAGAGTCGCCCCGAGCCGTAAGAGGAATTGTCGAGCGCCATTATGTGGATGATTATGTGGACTGCTTCCAGTCTGAAGATGAAGCCATAGAGGTATTGAAAGACGTCATACGCATACACAGTGCTGGGGGATTTCAACTTAGAAATATAATCTCCAACTCGGAACGTGTAAGAAATTCATGTGGCAACGCCGCTGGCAATGACGGTGGTGAGTTTCTCAGTCAAGATGAAATTGAGAGAATACTTGGTATTCATTGGCTGTCAAAACCAGATGTTTTTTGTTTCAAGCTGAAGCTACATAAAGTAAACAAAAATATATTAAATTTTACAAAAGTTCCTACTAAATTTGAAATGCTCTCACTTAACATGTCGATTTATGACCCCTTTGGGTTTCTTTGCGATTTTATGGTGACTTCCAAGGTGCTAGTGCAGAACGTGTGGAAGGCCGGAATTGGCTGGGATGATGAGTTGCCGGCAGAAATTTATGGTCGCTGGAAAATCTGGTTAGAGGAGCTGCCGAAATTGGAGGAATTTCGTGTGCCTAGGTGTTATTTTAATAACTTCTACAATAGTAAAGTCGACTTACATGTGTTTGCGGATGCCAGCGAAGAGGCGATGGCGGCTGTGGCATATTGGCGCGTGGTAAGTGAAAATGACATTAAAGTAGTTTTCGTAATGGGAAAAAGTGGCTGTGCTCCTACGCGCTATCACACTACGCCCAAGCTAGAATTACAAGCTGCGCATGGGCGTGCGTCTAAAGGAACTGATAGTAAATAATCATTTAAAAGGTATTAATAAAATTTTCTTTTGGACGGATTCCCGTACAGTCGTTCAATGGATCCGTTCTGATCACCGTGTCTACAAACAATATGTGGCAAATAGAGTGTCGGAAATTTTAGAATACAGCAACATGGACGACTGGAAATGGTGCCCGGGTATTGAAAACTCAACAGATGAAGCGACGCGCTCGAAATTTCCGAAAAATTATGAAGCGGATGGACGGTGGATAAATGGACCCGAATTTTTATTCAAGGATGAATCTCAGTGGCCAAAGGAATCCCTTATGAGTAACAGCGTTGATGGCAGCAACACAGAGCTTCGCGCTAAACACATTGTCTTATTTTCGCGTCAGTTATGTGTCGTAGTTCCAAATATTAATCGCTTTTCAAAATATTTTAGACTTAAGCGAACAACCGCATGGGTGCTGCGTTATGTAAAAAATTTGATACGCAAAGTTCGTAAGGAAGCTACTCAAAAGAGCGAAATAACAGTTGAAGAGGAAACATATGCGGAATTGTATCTTTGCCGCTACATACAACAACAAATGTTCCCTGAAGAATTCGCCAACTTGCGTCAAAAGGGTTCTGTTGCTGCAAGCAGCGAATTGAAAATGTTAAATCCATTTATAGGTGATGATGACCTGCTACGTGTATTCGGAAGAATAGAAAATGCTGCCTGCATTTCTATTGAGGCCAGACAACCTATAATTTTGCCTAAAAAGCACCAATTTACGAGGTTACTGGTAGAATCATACCACGTTAAATTTGGCCACATCAACACAGCAACAACAATGAGCGAGCTACGGCTTAGATTTTGGGTGCCATCACTACGCCAATTGATTAAAAGTATTCAATCACGATGCCAAACCTGTCGCATACGCCGAACCAAACCGCATCAGCCACAAATGGCCCCATTGCCAATGGAACGCGTTACGCCTTATGTGCGCGCTTTTACTTACACAGGACTCGATTATTTTGGTCCAGTCGCTACGAAAGTCCGTCGCCAACGAGAAAAAAGATGGGTTGCACTTTTCACATGCCTGTCAACCCGTGCCATCCACTTGGAAATTGCAGTCGACCTGTCTACTGATGCTTGTCTGTTATGCATAAGAAACTTTATAAACAGAATAGGTGTACCAGTTATGATTCGCAGCGACAATGGAACGAATTTCGTCGGCATTGCAAAGGAGCTCCAAGGCGTAAGTAATTTTCTCGATAATGATATTATGACTTCAGGTTTAACGGCTCTTGGCATCAAATGGGTATTCAACACACCGGCCAATCCAAGTGAAGGTGGCGTTTGGGAACGTCTAGTTCAATCCGTGAAGAAAGCGCTGTATGTTATGTTGAAAGAGCAGGCGCCCCGACTCGAGACGCTTCAAAGTTTTTTGATCGAGGCCGAAAACATGATAAATTCAAGGCCTCTGACACATCTAGCAGTGACACCCGAAGATCCGGAGCCATTGACTCCGAACCATTTTTTGATGGGGTGCACCAATTCCACACAGACGCCAGCACCATATGAGCCCCGCTTGATGTGTCTACGTAAGCAATGGCGTGTTGTCCAAAATCTTAAAAATGGTATGTGGCATCAATGGCTCCGCGAGTACCTACCAGAATTGACTCGACGCACTAAATGGTGCCTCCCAACCCAGCCACTAAGCAATGGTTGCTTAGTTTTTATATGCGATGCAGATGTGTCCAGATTACAATGGAAACGTGGGCGTGTCATCAAACTCCATTACGGAAAAGACGGAGTAGCTCGTTCCGCTGAAGTCAGCACCAGCACTGGGGTTTACAAAAGACCTGTTTCTAAGCTAGCCATACTTGACGTAGAAGTCGAAGAAGATAATAGTGAATCCTCCCCCTCTGGGTCAGTTCACGGGGGTGGGGATGTTGTTGATGGCAACTCATAAGTTTACAACACTGTTTTGCTGTAATCGAGAATCGATCGACAGATACAGAAAGCAGACCGCCAAAAACGAAGGAGAAAAATTATTATATACTGCAAAACATTTATATTTTAACATCTTTGTATTTGTTTTTTTTATCCTTTTTGAAGTCATATAAAAGCGCCCGAAAGACAAGTAAGTGCTTCTAGCAATATTTGTTTATAAAAAAAGTTAAATCTGTTTAATTCATTTAATTTGTGTTTATGTGCTTTTTACTTTCAACATTTTGTAATTATTTATATGTATTTCTTTATACTAGAGAATAAACGATCATCAAAATCAACGAATTCCACGAATTGTTAACATTAATTTCTTACTGTCTGATAGTTTTGCCGCCTAGGGATTAATTAAACACATTGGAAAGCCAGTTGATTGTGTTTATTCATGGACATAACAAAAGGTCAACTGTAATTATTTACATCAGGAGAGCCATTTTAAAGATTTAAATACGTGTATCTTTGGTGTACCATCACTGAGCGTGTTGGTATTGGTCTCATTTGAAAGCGACACATCTCATGACGTCAGGAACGTGTTGGTCAACCGTGAAAACGCGAGTAGGTCGTCACTACCTCTTGTTTTGTGTAGTTGGTTTTTACTGTTCCCTTTACCGTACTGGTCCCTTTCTCAATGCGCTGCCACATATACATAAAAGCAAATGTGACAGTAGGTAAAATTTTTGGTTAAGAAGATGTGTTTATTGATGTAATAATGAACGTTTATTGTTTCGCACTAATTTTATTGGTAGATGTATGCATGACCAATGCATACATTTAAATTCTACCTAAAGGCCGTGTCAGATAAAACTTTTGCTTCGCGTTGCGTTACATATACTTCGACAGAAAAGCGTAAAGCAAAAAGTGTATGTCACAATAAAAACTTTGACAACACTCACACATTGTGTGTTAAAAAAAAATAAATAAAAAAAATTATACTAGAAGATTGTCAAAGCGCGCAAAAAGATGAGAGTTGCCCAACTTTTCGCTTCGATTTGCGTTAAAAGCAGTTTATGTGACAAGTGCCATATAAGCATGTACATTTAACTCAAATGTCAAAGCGTATATGTAACGCAACGCGAAGCAAAAGTTTTATCTGACATGGCCTTAATGGTGTATCATAACTTTTTACAAAACACCAAATGCGCACCTGATTTTGCCTGCGTGAACAAATCATACCGAAGAAAACAAACTTTTTTGCATAGTTGAAAAAAATAGTATAAAAGCAAAAAAGTACTAAAGTACATGTTTTTCCAACCATTTTCAATTAAAAAAAAGTATATTTCAATTCCACGTGTTTTTGTAAACAACATCAACAAAAAAAGTTTGTTATTTCAATTCCATGATGTCCGCAAGTAATAATATGACAACAAAAGTTAAAAATTAACTTGAAAAATCACAAATATAGTTTGTTACTATATAAAACCGATATACATCGTGGTGACAAAAATTGGAAAACTTAATTATATTTAGAAAGACCGTAGGAATCCAAATAACGGGTTGTCACTTTCGAGAAATTAGCCGTTTATAGGGTATACCCAAAAATGTGTAAAATTAGAAAATCCATATATATATTGCTTGTTACTATATAAAACCGACAAATATCGCTGTGAGAAAAATTGGAAAACGCATTTCTATGTAGAAAGACCGTAGGAATCCAAATAACGGGCTGTCACTTTCGAGAAATTAGCCGTTTATAGGGTATACCCAAAAATGTGTAAAATTAGAAAATCCATATATATATTGTTTGTTACTATATAAAACCGACAAATATCGGTGTGAGAAAAATTGGAAAACGCATTTCTATGTCGAAAGACCGTAGGAATCCAAATAACGGGTTGTCACTTTCGAGAAATTAGCCGTTTATAGGGTATACCCAAAAATGTGTAAAATTAGAAAATCCATATATATATATTGTTTGTTACTATATAAAACCGACAAATATCGGTGTGAGAAAAATTGGAAAACGCATTTCTATGTCGAAAGACCGTAGGAATCCAAATAACGGGTTGTCACTTTCGAGAAATTAGCCGCTTATAGGGTATACCCAAAAATGTGTAAAATTAGAAAATCCATATATATATTGTTTGTTACTATATAAAACCGACAAATATCGGTGTGAGAAAAATTGGAAAACGCATTTCTATGTAGAAAGACCGTAGGAATCCAAATAATGGGTTGTCACTTTCGAGAAATTAGCCGTTTATAGTGTATACCCAAAAAAGTGTAAAAATCAAAATTCAATATTTACATAGTTTGTTACTATATAAAACCGACAAATATCGGTGTGAGAAAAATTGGAAAACGTATTTCTATGTAGAAAGACCGTAGGAATCCAAATAATGGGTTGTCTTTTTCGAGAAATTAGCCGTTTATAGGGTATACCCAAAAAGTGTAAAAATCAAAATTCAATATTTACATATTTTGTTACTATATAAAACCGACAAATATCGGTGTGAGAAAAATTGGAAAACGTATTTCTATGTAGAAAGACCGTAGGAATCCAAATAATGGGTTGTCACTTTCGAGAAATTAGCCGTTTATAGGGTATACCCAAAAAAGTGTAAAAATCAAAATTCAATATTTACATAGTTTGTTACTATATAAAACCGACAAATATCGGTGTGGGAAAAATTGGAAAACGTATTTCTATGTAGAAAGACCGTAGGAATCCAAATAATGGATTGTCACTTTCGAGAAATTAGCCGTTTATAGGGTATACCCAAAAATGTGTAAAATAAGAAAATCCATATATATATTGCTTGTTACTATATAAAACCGACAAATATCGGTGTGAGAAAAATTGGAAAACGTATTTCTATGTAGAAAGACCGTAGGAATCCAAATAATGGGTTTCAATGGAAGGAAATAAAATGTAAACATGCAAAAAATTCATTATCATTGAAATATAATTTTGTTTTTATGTGCTTTTGTACCTAACTCCGTATATTTTAGGATAAAGTACAAATGCCACAATTTGCGAAGTAAGTAGCAATAATGGAAGAAAAAAGTTATTTGGCAAAGGTCTTCCAAAAAAGTTTAAGCAAAATAAATTTTAAAGAGGAGTGGAACACCGTTTCCGAATATTAAAATTGCATTGGTCCCCCATCCCGTTCCGGAGAGGGTTAGATGAAGGTGTGGGCCGATTTTAAATTTTAATTGAAGAAAAAGCGCGCTCATAACTTAAAGCTAGGCAACAGGTGGTGGGCCGTTTAAACAAAATACTTTTTCAGCTGTCGAAGAATCAGCAATTGATCTATTAGACTGCGTGCTGTTGCCGAACATAAAGATCCAATCGAAATTAAAAACTTCACCTTCGGCACATCCACTTGAACTTGAAGAGTTAATAAAAAGTAAAATGATTTATTTTTTTTTTTTTTTTGTTTTAATGAATCTAATTATGTACATGTAAATACTAACTTTAGAACTACTTAAATGTTAATCTTGAAATAAATAAAAACGATAAAATATCGTTTTAAAATTATAGTTTCAGCTCATAGTGAATAGAGATGAATAAAAAACCTAAACTTAACATTTTCACAAGTAAAATAATACAGAAATTTAAAAGTTTTATTGTTCGTATTATTTTTAATTTTAACACTTGTTTGACAGATCTTTGACAGGGTGTTTCAAAATAATTTAATTAAGTGTATTCTTTTACTTTGTTAATCTTTTACAAAATTTTGCTTGTCGAAAATTTTAGACGGTAACATAAAATTGTAAATACGACTGCAACTACGACAGCTGTCGTTTTTCGACTACGCCAAACACAATAAGGGAAACAGAATTTCCCTTCAAAGTTTTGATTTACCCATACATTTTTTAAGAAAAAGAAAACAAATTTTGGGACATATTTTATTCACAATCAGTGTTTTTATATTTTTTTTTCAAAAACCTTTTAACTTCTGAAAAAAAATGTTGTTTCTAACAAAAAAACTTTTTTTTACAAATCGTCTTAAAAACACAAGAACTACATGTATTTTATTTATATTTCTGTGGCCGTATGGAAAAACTAGTTAGCTCCACTTTTTGCGAAAAATGAGATAACATCAAAACTAGAAAGCGTGTTTCATTTACTATCACTCTGTCAGATCGAAATTTTAATATAGTTTCTCATTTAAAAGTTATTTGAAAAACAAAAATCAGAAAAATACCAATTTTTATGTAAAAACTAGATTACTCCATACATTTTTGGAAAAAACAAGGTAACTCCATAGTGTCTTAAAAAACAAAAAAAAATAGAAGTTAAAAACGACGTTGTGTCGATAACTAAGAGAAAAAGAGCGAAATAGAAAAAATTTGGGTCACAAGCTCTTTGGGTCAAAATTTTAAACCTAAAATTTGCCAGTCCCGATAAATCAAAGAATATTATAGAATATAGAATATTATATCATTTCTGAAGCTCTTGATATATAGAATTCGACTGCCAAACACCCGAAATCTTTCCGAGTAATAGTTTTTATCCCATAACGATCTACCGTACTCTTTGTGGTACAGTAACTTTGAAAAATCTTTCGACTTACCAAATAATATTATTTTCTGTTGCAAAGATAAGACAGTGTTTTTGGTCAGCTAAACAAAAAAACTAAAAAATAATTTTATAACCCATAAACTGGCCTATGAATTTCATAAAATCAAGAAGGGTAAGCCATAAAGGGTAAACCTTTTATTTCAGTTTGTGCATAAAAACAGACAAAAACTCGGCTTATCTATAAATTTAAAATTGTAATGTTACTGACTAATTCATCACCGCACAGCCTAAACGCCTGAAGCTAAAAACTTGAAATTTGGAAAGGAGGTTGGTCTCTTACCAACTAAGACGTGATTTTTTAAAATTCGAAAAATATCTTCAGAACTAAAAGAGATACAGAAAACTGTAATAGGTATCGTTGTTCTTTAGGAAAATAAGCAGACAGGTGTCAGGTACTTTTTTGTAATTCGCCCCTCTTAGGGAGTAAACGGGTGAAACATGTATTTTTGAACTTTTTTGTCACCCCATCTATCATCTACCAATAAACATAAAAAATAAAGGTTATATCACATTTGAGCTCAAATACGAATTCAGTGCTTTTTGGAAATCGAACATTAATTTTTGAGGTCCCACTACAATATTGAAATTTCTGATATTTTAATGGGGAGAAAAAAATTCCAAAAAGGGGGAAAAAACGGGAAACTAAACTCCTTTCCTTAGCTTTTTGTTTTACAAGTGAAACTTTCTTTGAATATATGTAGTTAATATTTTACATATAAACATAAAATTCAACATGCAACGTCCTGAGTGAATAAGAACCTGTGAGTACATTTTTTGGTACTCTTTGTTCTTTAACGGGTATTTTTTGAATTTCCGTTAGTATTGCACATAAAAAAAATAAAATTAAACATGCAAGGTCCTCAGTGAATGAGGATCTGTAGGAGGTATCTTCTTGGTACTTTTTTGTTCTTTGACTGGTACTTTTTTAAATTTTCGTTAATATTGCACCTATAAACAAACACAAAATTAAACATGCAATGCTATGAACGGATGAGAATAATTGTTTGGTACTTTTTTGTTTTATAACAGGTCGCTTTTTAATCAAGAAACATAATCTTTGGCATATAAATACATATGTCCACGAAAGAAAGGAAAACGCTCACGAAGTAGCGGAATTAATGCTAGTTTTTGATATATAAGCATACATAAAAGGAAAAAAAAATATTTTTTTGGAAAAACTGGGTAACTTAATTTGTTCGTAAAAAAACGGGTAAATTACAGTGCTGAGTCAAATAGTTAATGTTTTTCCACAAATCATTTCTTAAGTTTTCTTAATTCCGTAAAACATTAAACAAAATTAAAAAAAAATGTTTTCGGAAAAACTCTTCCACATTATGCCCTTTTTAAAAGACCGTTTTCAAGCCGAACAAAGATAAATAGAAAATCTAAAAACAAGATGGTGTTTTTATTATTATAATTGTTTTATATGTTAAACACAGTTAAGTATTTTACCTCTGGAATTGCTAGAATTGTACAAAAAAAATATTCTTTTTGACAATAAACAAAATTCGAAGAAGATACCTAACTCAATTTGAAGTATTAACAATAAGCTAAGACAATTCTTATTGTATAAATTTCCAATTGTCGCGGCATGTCGTAGGTAATTTTACTTAGTTTTTTGTTTTTACACAAAAATAAATTACCTATGCACCCCTTGGTAAAAATTCCTAGAATATTTTTTTGTGTGTATCTATGAAAAATATAATTAAAAATTCAATTCATCAATTTTTGTTATAACACGTATTAAATCCTTATATTTTTAAATGAACTAATATTGTCTAATTTTATAGAGTGAATAAAATCGTTTTTAGAAAAAAAATTAGAGCATCGGCAATTGGCTAATTTTGGAACAAAAAATTGTTGAAATAACGATAACTCTGCCAATCTGGCAGCCTTATGTTTATTTTCCACATTTTTTTTGCCAAGAAACGCCGTGGAAAAGAAAATACAAACTTTTTTTACTAAATTTGGCAGTAAGTCCCTAATACCTTTTTTTACAACTCTGAAAAAAGTATGTTAAAAAAGTATGTTTTGTTCACATCGATATGAAATACTGCTGTTACTACCCGTCTATACCAGAGATAAATATTGCGACATTTTCTGCAGTAAATTTCAAAATTATGTTATCTTTAATGTAGACAGTTATTTTTTGTACATATTTATTGCCGGCAATTTATGTTGCAATAATTGCTAGTCCATTTTCGTTGACAATTATTGCTAACATAAAATGTCAAAATTGGTTGTCAATTGAAAAAGAGAAGCAAAAAGAAAAAAAATAGAAGCAAATTGTGTGGGAAAGAAACTAAGAAACTAAAAATTTAATTAAAAGAATTCAATTCAATGATTCGTTCAGTATTGACTAAAATAATTAGATATTAAATTGCTTGCGAATCGAGAAAGTACTCGATCACGACTGCCAGAATCAGGCTCCTGTTTTTTCGTACTTTTTGTCAAGAATTTTTCTTGAAGTCCAAAGTACATTTTTTGTTTTTTCATTTTTTTGTCTTTCTTTTTTCTTGTTGACCGCACAACTTGAAGGAATAATGTAAGCATAGAGCTCGTGCCTTATAGAGTTGGGTAGTTCATGAACGAACTAGTTCAATTGAACTAGTCAGTCAGATGAACGTTGAACTGTCATTCAGTCTGACAGTTCCTTTTAGTTCAACACTTCACTTTTCGTCACTTTGTCTTTTGCGTCAGCAGTCTTTTGAGAGGATTCATTTAGTTCAATTCATTTAGTTCACAGGTTCATTTACTTCAGTTGCTTGTCAGAGAACCAAGCCGATCGGCGCAAGCCGATCAGCTCGCCGCCGCTGCTTGATTTCACCAAGCCGCGCCGCCGCCGACTTACACGGCTTAGACGGCTCAATTAAAGCCGCCGATGACAGCAGCTGAGCCGTGAAATTTCTTAATTCGTGTGACTAAGTTTATTTTACAGATTTGCGTTTTAATGTATTAAGTTCTTTGTCAAAAATGGTATGTTTTAGCATCAATGTGCAACATTCAAGTGCCGTTATATTTTCTTAAAATTTTTCAAAGCGTTATTGTACTTAACAACTTTTTCTTAGTTTTTTGAAAATATAATTGGTTAAATGATTCCTTCGTTTTCATGAATGCATACATACATATGTGAATCTTTATTAAAAATAATTTTTACACAAATATTTCCATGATAATAACAAATTTAACTTGCAATATTTTCAAATAAACTTTCCATGTTCATATTAATATTTTGATAAACTCTTATTTAGGACACAACACCGTTTGAACATACAGAATTTTTTTTCTCAAATATTTTAGTATTATACACATATGTATTTCCAAACATCGATTTAGAAGTTCAGACAAAAAACTTGGTAATAGCAAAATATCAGTGAATGCTTTATTGAAGTAATCTATTTGAAAACTTGTTAAATTAAAAAAAAATGTTTGAACAACATATTTTTTTCTTGCTTTTAACTAATTAGTGGTATAATATTGACCACAATAATAAAATTAAAAAAATAGTTTTGCTGATAAGTTCAGGTTAAGGAAATTTTATATTTAATTATTGCAGAAAGCTTTACTTTTTGTAAATATATATATGTAAAGATATGGGTATGTGGTCCTACAGATAACATCAGTTTAAAACAGTAATGAGAAAAAAACGAAATTGCACTATCCTTTTATAATTATTTAATGTTTTGTACTTTAACATAAAAATAAATAGATATAGAAATGATTAATAGTTTTCCTTAACTGCCCGTCTACAACTGACATGATTTGCTGTTATAACTTGATGTTATAAAAGCGTTGCTAAAACATTTGTTATAACTTCTAACATGATGAGTCTATACTTAACAATAACATCATATTAGTGTTAAAGTAAAGCATTTCATGTCAGTTGTAGACTGCATGCAAATAACAATTTTAAACATTTCAAGCCGACATTTAAGCCGCCGCCGATTCATTGACGCAAACGCCGCCGCCGCCGATCAATTATACACACGCCGCCGCCGCCGATCAAATGCCTTCGGCTTGGTTCACTGTTGCTTGTCCACTTGATTTCTTATGGCGATTTCTATTCTGAGAAAAAATGCTACAGTATATGCATGTAACACTTTTTCATGTTACCTATAGTCACTCGAAGTGTTACATGTTGTACAACTTCAATCGAACAGAATTAGCTGCCTTTATTTACAACTATTACACTTTTATTATTAATGTAGTTCATTAGCGATTTTTAAAACTATTCGACTATTTGCTGCACACTTACTTTACGGTTTGGAAACAGACATTGACATCACTTATTGCTTGAACATATTAAATGCCTTCGGCTTGGTTCACTGTTGCTTGTCCACTTGATTTCTTATGGCGATTTCTATTCTGAGAAAAAAATGCTACAGTATATGCATGTAACACTTTTTCATGTTACCTATAGTCACTCGAAGTGTTACATGTTGTACAACTTCAATCGAACAGAATTAGCTGCCTTTATTTACAACTATTACACTTTTATTATTAATGTAGTTCATTAGCGATTTTTAAAACTATTCGACTATTTGCTGCACACTTACTTTACGGTTTGGAAACAGACATTGACATCACTTATTGCTTGAACATATTTAAAACGATAATAAATACATAGAATTTTCCACCAAAATAAAAAAACGATTTAATTCAAAATGGAGTATGCCGTCGAAGAATATTTAGATGTAGAATTCTTTAGACAAAACTTTTAAAATATTATGACAAACAAAATAAAATATTGGTTGTACAAACAAAGTAGTAAGTACCAAAGTTGTAAAACAGGGCAGTATGAACCCTTAAGTAAAAGTAAGGGTAAAACATGTAACATGTTTTGCATGTTTTTCATCAACATTTTCACAAAAGAACTTGAAAATTTTTCCCACAGTTGTATTTTTTGTACAAACGAACACAAAATGTAGAACATGTAACATTAATGCAACATTTTTCTCAGAAAAGAAATCGCCATTATTCTTTACCGCACTGATTGAAAAGAAACAACAATAGTATTAGTGTCTCTGTGTTTAACATTATATTGTTTCTTTTACTCATTGCCAGATAGCTTTAAACATTTTCATAATAAAATCAAGGCTGCCATACTTAGAGATGTCTAGCTGCGATTTTTTCGCCAATGTATAAAATATTTTGTATTATTAATAAAGGGTCACATAGACACATACTTCTCATGCTCATGCAATCAGCATGTGTTTGTAAATTTGAAATTTTTATATATGTATGCGTCACACAGACAAGGCAGTATGAAAAACCAAAATAGGTTTGATTTCAAAATGAACTCATACTGCTGACAGTTGTTCAATGAACAATAAAAAAATTATTAATTTTATGATATATTTTTCTTTCAATTTAAATTAAAACAAATTTAAAATAGTTTCTGAGAAAAAAACGTGTGAAGAAAGTAGGGGTTCTCTTGAATTTCACGATATGACATTTATTTTAAAATGATGATTGATAGGTGTGTAGTAAAATATCAATCACACACGTATACGAAGTATTCATCGGCAGTAGGTGTCTGCAGTATGTGTCTATGGGCCGCTTAAGATTTCCGTAGGACATGCTGAAATTTATTGTTGAGGTGATTTTGTCGGCATTAACATAGCGTTTTCGCCTGACAATTTTTTGTCATCGCAAATATTTTGGGAGTAAAAATTTATATTGTGCATTATTTGTCAGTGCTTTATAAACAAATGTCTCTATTGTGAATAAATTGTCAGTGCTTGTATTCTGAAAGAAAAATATACAAAATAAAACACTAATAATTATATGATAAAATAAATAATGAATAATGTTTATCTTAATTTTTCTTATTAATACTCCTTCAATAAAAGAAAAAAGTAATTTAATTGAGCCCTACCTTAAAATACATATTAAAACTTACATGTTTCCTACATGTTTTTAGTTTGGGAATTCGTTCCCATAAAATTTGTTATAGGAATCATTCACAATACGAAATAAAAAAAATATAGGAATATTTTCATGGGAGTAGTTGTTTGAGTTGTTTGGGGTGCTTATTTTGAGCAAAACGTGTCAGAGTGTTTCCATTATGTAGTAGTATTTCACTTAAGCGGCTCATACACTTAGAATAAAATTGTTAAATTTTACGTATAGTACAATTATATCGCCAATGTGTATGTGATATTCGAAGGTGGAACAATATATTGGCAACAATCAAAAGACTTGAATTTTATTGCACAACGAAAAGAAAGAGAAGTGTGTTGGCAACATTATACAATGCTGTTTATATTATTCCTATAGGTTATGTTCGCCTTTTTATTGAATGAATGAAACTATTGTGCGACTTATTGTAAAATATAGGACAAAATGGAAATGATATGGCGAATATCATATACAATAATATTGCAAGTGTATGGGCCGCTTTACATTTTTTGGGCCACAAAACTACATTTGCAGCAAAACAAGTGTTCTGCTACTTGTTTTCCCATACAGTTTTCATGTTCGAAAAACTCAAATAAATACTAGTTTTGCTCCAAAAAATGTCGAAAACCATGAAAAAACTCAGCAGAGTTTTCCATTATTGGTGATTAACAATTTCGAAAAAAATTACAGATTTACCAAAATAACAAGACTTATTAAATTATATGTATAATGTGTATTAAAAAACAAATAAGAAAATATTTATTATTTTACAAAAATATATTTTGCTTTCATGTTTGTAGTTCAGTTCAGTTTGTGCTTTGTTGTGAAACGGACGTGTATTTTCAACCCCGCATACGATTTTAATTTATTATTAATTAAATTTGATTTTGGAATATAAACACTAAGCGAATGGACGCTGGAAAATATATGATATTTTTTTATTTAAATTATTTAACATAAAAGTGAACAATTAAAACGAAAAATTAAATAAACATAAATAAAGCAAAAATATATACATATGTACGTATGAATGTTCATACATGTGTATGTATACATATTCTGTGCACAAACATTTTAGTTTAAATTTCTTATTTTTGGCGTTGTTGTTGTAAAATAAAATAAATAATAAAAACATTAAAAGCACATTAAACCGGTGAAAAACAAAAACAATTTCTTGCATGAGTAAAAACAATGTAACAACAATAAAATTAAATGATAGAAATGCTTATGTGACAGTGCATGCCAACGAAAATAATGTTGAAATAAATAAAACAAAACAAAACAATAGTAACTACTTAACGGCTAAGCCAATTTTTCGCACTCGTTCCCTCTCACCCTCTTTATTTACACAAACGGTGGATAGTGACTCATTAAAAAAACTAAAAATAGACTTGGTAACAAGTGTTGCCAGGCCAACAAGTATTGCCGCTACGTCAAAAATAAATTTAGTGGGAAATGATACCATGAACCAAAACACTAATGCAATGGAAAACCCCCCTGTAAAAAGTTGCCAAAAGCCTCAAGTCCAAGTTGGTATGGACAGGTATATAACAGTCCTTAAGCGGGGTCGCAGCCCTACCTCTTCAGCTGTTGCTTCGGCATCAAAAGTGCCATCTTTTGACAAAATAAATTCCCAAAATCGCTTTGCAATTCTGGAGGATGAATCCTCTGAAGCACCAAACGTCATAAGATCGCCCAAGCCTTCCCCGATATATCTTAGGGAGCATAACTCAAATGATCTAATAAAGAGTTTAATTTCGTTGATTGGTGAAAATTCGTTTTATGTAGCCGCAATAAAGAGAGGTAGCATAAATGAAACGAAAATTCAAGTGAATCATGAAAATGATTTTCGCAAAATTATTAACAAATTTGAGGCACTTAAAAAAAGTTTTTATACATACCAACTCAAGAGCAGTAAAGGTCTCCAGGTGGTGATTAAGGGAATTGATTCATGCGTAGACCCAGAGGAAATTAAAACTTTCTTAGAAGAAAAAGGCTTCAAGATAAAACACGTGGTAAATATTAGAAATAGAGACAAAAATCCACAACCACTATTTCGAGTAGAATTAGAGCCCGGCGACATTAAGTTAAAAAAAAACGAAACGCATCCCATTTATAGTTTAAAATATATTCTACACAGAAAAATCACAATTGAGGAGCCGCACAAAAAAAATGGACCTGTTCAGTGCTTAAACTGCCAAGAATTTGGCCATACAAAGGCATACTGCTACTTACCCCCTGTTTGCGTAGTATGTGGTGAGCTACACGGTACAGTTTCTTGCGATAAGCCTAAAACCGACCCCAACGTTAAAAAATGTAGCAACTGTGGCGGTAATCACACTGCCAATTATAGAGGATGCCCTGTATATAATATCGTCAAGCAGACGGTTGGACCAAAAACAAATGCCCCTCAAATGCAGGTTGCAAATCAAGTTATCACAAATGCAATTCAAGCCCCCCAGTTTAGTAATAACAGAACCTCTTATGCTAACGTTCTAAAATCAAACCATGAGCCAATGCAAGGTGCCTCGCCAAGTAATGATGAAACTCCAGTTTCAGATTTAAGTCGTTTAGAAAAAACCATGGAAACATTAGTGCAAACAGTAAATAATTTTACGAACACAATGGGTAATATGATGCAGGAAATTCTTAGAATGCAATCAATGTTATTGCAAGCTGTACTTAACAAGCCATGAACTGTATAAAAATTTGTTTTTGGAACGCAAACGGCATCCGCCAACATAAAAATGAACTAGAATACTTTCTTAAAAATAAACAAATTGATGTCATGATGGTTTCTGAAACTCATTTGACTTCAAAAAAATACGTTTAAAATAAATGGTTATATACTATATGATACAAAGGACCCTCGAGATAGAACTTGTGGAGGTTCTGCCATTTTAATTAAAACCAGAGTCAAACACTACCTAATGGGTGATCTTCGTGAAGATTATCTTCAAGCAACAAACATTTGCGTTGAAGAACTAAATAGAAACGTAGTAATCTCATCGTTATACTCCCCACCTAGATATTCAATATCAGAAGGCCAATATTATAAATATTTCAAATCATTAGGACCCTGTTTCCTGGCCGCTGGCGATTATAACGCTAAACATACCTTCTGGGGGTCCCGACTTATAACACCAAAGGGTCGTGTTCTATTTAATACTATCACTAAAATGGATTTGAATGTGATAGCGAGCGGACAACCAACATATTGGCCTACTGATCAGCAAAAAATACCAGATGTCATCGATTTTGGCGTGGTTAAAAACATCCCCTTAGAAACGATTTATGTTGAAGCTTCCTTAGAATTATCTTCCGACCACACACCAACAATTGTTACTTTAATGAACCCCAATAGAACTGTATCTCCAACTGGTTACTTAGCGACGCCAGCTACACAAATCAATTGGCTAAAATATAAAAAATATCTCAGCACCCATTGCACAGAAAATATTCCGCTTAGTACACCGGAAAACGTAGATCGCGCTATTCTTAATTTTGACAGTTTTCTAAAGCTAGCTGTACAACATTCCAGTATTACCCAAAAAAAAACTAAAAATATTAAAATTTATTCCACAGATGTTGAGCGTCTCCTGTCTGAAAAAAGAAGAGCCCGAAGAGAGTGGCAATTGCACAGATCCCCTCAACTTAAGAGTTTGTTAAAAGATTGTACAAGAAGGCTAAGAAAGTTACTACAGATACAGAAAACGGATTCTCTGCAAAAATATCTTAAGGAACTTGATGCAACTCCGCAATCAGACTACTCATTATGGCGTGCAGCTAAAAATCTAAATAGGCCAGTTATCTCTAAGCCACCATTAAGAAACTTGAACGGAAGTTGGGCAAGAAATGATAACGAAAAGGGAAATCTGTTTGTTAATCATTTAAAAAACGTATTTACCCCAAATATATCTCACGATACTGCGGTCGAGTTACCACCTGTTCCTGCTAGAGCAGCTATTCCCCTCAGATTTGAGATAAGAGAAATCGAACAGGCTATTTGTGACTTAAACACTAAGAAGGCACCTGGTATTGATAAAATCAGTAATAAAATGCTTTTAGAGCTACCTCGCACAGCAAAGAAAATTATTCTTTTTATTTTTAATGCTATTTTACGCCTTGAATACTATCCTCAAAAATGGAAGGTTTCCTTAGTTACCATGATACCAAAGCCAGGTAAAGATCATACAAAAGTTGAGTCATATAGGCCAATTAGCTTATTATCAAATATGTCAAAGCTGTTTGAGAAATTATTAGTTTCAAAATTAACACCGATTTTAAGTGAAAATAGATGTATTCCAAACCATCAGTTCGGATTTCGAAGAAAACACAGCACAATCGAACAGACTCATCGAATAGTAAATGTCATAAGAAAAGCATTTGAAGAAAAAAAATATTGCTCAGCACTCTTCATCGATGTTTCGCAAGCTTTTGATAAAGTCTGGCATGAAGGCTTATTACATAAATTGAAGCAAAATTTACCAGCAAACACACACAAGCTGCTAGAAAGCTACTTAGTCGGTCGTCAATTTATTATTAAAGAAGGAAATTTCTTAAGTTCACCTCAGCCCATTGACGCTGGAGTCCCACAAGGCAGCATCCTGGGCCCCCTATTATACTTAATTTATACTTCGGACATGCCAACAAGCAACTATTCACAAACATCAACATTTGCAGACGATACTGCTTTTCTAAGCGTCCACGAAAACCGTTATGAAGCATCTCGTTACTTACAGCATCATATATTTCAACTAGAAATATGGTTAAGACAATGGAGGATAATGGTCAATGAGCAAAAATGCGTGCATATAACATTCACCTTGCGCCGGGAATCTTGCCCCCATATAACAATCAACAATCAAATAATTCCTCAACTTTCGCATGTAAAATATCTGGGTATACATCTGGATCGGCGATTAACGTGGAAATGCCATATAGAGGCAAAATTAACTCAAATGAAACTAAAAGCCATTCAAATTCATTGGCTTATTGGTAGAAACTCTGTCCTTAGTCTCGACTGCAAACTTCTTCTTTACAACTCCATCTTAAAGCCAATCTGGTGCTATGGTATTCAGTTATGGGGCACTGCCTCGGCCTCTAATATAGAAAAGATTCAAAGGCGCCAAAATAAAATTCTTCGAATAATCACAGCTGCCCCTTGGTATGTAAAAAACTCAAATATTCACAGGGATCTCAATGTTCCATTAGTCAAAACTATGATTACGAAATATGCAGTAAAATACTTAAAAAGGCTCGAATTGCATCCAAACCCACTAGCACGCAATATTTTAAATGATAGCGGCCACACTCGCTTAAGAAGAAGAGACACTGCAGCACTTATCCAATTAGATGAGCGACAAACACCTAGATAAGTGAACAGAACCCGTGATGAAGAAAATTTTTGTCTGGCACTGGCAGGACATAAAATAAAGTATTAGGTTAAGATTTGATTAATTATTGTTAGTTCATATTTAAATGTATGAAGATTCAATAAATAATATTGAGAAAAAAAAAAAAAAAAAAATGTTTGTAAACATTATTAATGCCAAATTGATTTCGAAAACCAAAACCAGTTTTACATAATGGAAGCACTCTGACACGTTTTGCTCAAAACAAGTTGACAACAAGCTGATAGTGGAAACATAGTATAGAGTCTTAAAACAAATTAATAGCTTATCTAATTTCAGTGTATTTATCAAAAATAATAATTGGAAATTAAGCACGTCATACGGAAATCTTTTTAATAATAAAAAAATCGCCATATATTTTATAAATCGCAGTGTAGTAAAAATGTTTGAAAATTGCCACATGTGGCGAGACATCTCTTAATATGGCAGCCCTGATTATATTACGAACATATTTTAGTAGTCTGGCAATGAGTAAAAGAAACAAGTATATTATAACATATAGAAACTAATAATATTGTTGTCTCTTTTCTATCAATTCGGTAAAGAACATGAAAAATACTATGCATTTTGTTTTTGTAAAATGAGGAATGTCAAATTTATTTGTTGAAAAACAAAGAAAAGGAAATTTTATAAAAAATTCACAATTGTGTTTTTGAACTTGATTAAAAATTTATATTTATTACATTATATTTATTATATTTAAATATTTATTAAAAATTTAAATAAGTTTTTTTAAGTATTTAAATTTTTATTAATTTTTTCAAAGCTTGACACACACAAAAAAAAACAACAACAGAATAAGAAATCAAAACAAGCAACTGAAGTAAATGAACCTTTAAACTACATACATGAACTGACTTAAATGTACTGACTGACGAAATATACAGCTGGCTCAAAAGACTGACTGACTAAAAGTGAACTACTGAACTGGAAGAACGAACTAGTTCACTTTTTTTAAATGAACTCTATTGACAAGTCACCCAAATAAACGTTTAAGCCCAAGACTAGTGCCTTAGCTTTAACAATAATTAGTATTGTGGTTATTTTGTTGAACTATTTAATAATTGTCAACGAAAATGGACTAAGAATTATTGACACAAAAAAATGTGCAAAAAATATGTACAAAAAATTTCTGTCTACATTGAAGATAACACACCTTTGACATTTTGTCAGGTGATTATTGTTTTAGCCTACACGCCATTTTTGAAAAATTAATGGATTATATATGGCATCAATGCTCTCTTTCATATTCCAAAATCCAAATTTTGGATATCCTTAAAAAATCTGTGATAAGAAGCATCGACTTTGGTCTACATTCACATTTTTTAGGTTTATTGAACATTATTTTAATACATATGAAAATTTTTTGCATATTGAGCAAATTTTGCATACAAACATAACAAAATTATACTTTACTATAGCTTCGAATAATGAACAACGTAGGTCAAAAAAGACTGTCACAATAGTTATAATTTAATGGACACAATGTGCAACTTGGGATGAATATGGAGCCCACAACAAAACTATTTGTTGAATATTGATTTGCGCTAGCTAACATACATATATTTTCTTTCCATATTATGTTGCATCTGCAGTTCGGGGCTTATAGGAAAGAGTAACTTGATGTTATAAAAGCGTTGTTAAAACATTTGCATTAACAACTTTGTTATAACATTAGAAAACTTCTAACATGATGAGTCTATACTTAACACTAACATCATATTAGTGTTAAAGTTAAGCATTTCATGTCAGTAATAGACTGCATGTTATAAATCTCTATTAACTATCAACTTCATTGTTTTTGCCATATACCTACTTTGGTCCACGTCAAAGAAAAAATCATAATACGAAATAAAATTTGATATGGAGCACAAAACGACAAAATCTTATTTTAGAGAAACCATTAAAACTTTGGATTTATGGCTGTAAAGTCATAAAAATGTATAGTTTTGTTAAAAAAAATACGTAGCAATCAATTAGAAGCGTTCAAAAAAATCTATTGAGTAGCTTTTGAGAAAATTGAGTGTAAACCTATTTTATCGCTTTTCTCAAAACCGACTTGATGGCTTTTAGGCTTAAACAAATGGTTTAGATTTACATGGATACCTCTAAGTGAGCAATTCGCACGGTGAATCTTAACCACAAGGTCATTCATATATGCATAGACCAAGTGCCCCTGTATGTGTAGGATCATTCAATCACACACAGGTTGCAATTTAGATATAAGTACAAAATCTTAATATCACTCCTTGCTTAGGGGTTGGAGCTATCTAGTCCTCCGCTGCTAGGTTTGATCCAAAGCAGTTTAAAATTAGAGAGTTCACAACGATCCTAAGATCAATTACCATCAGCCACCACGTGCACCCTGCAAGCAGAGTCCTCACCAAACAGTCATCCGGGTTGTGAATCCGGGTTGTGAATCCGGGGGCTGTATTACTTCCCGTGGCACCTGAAATAACACTTCGAAGGGTGCTTAGACAGACTCAAGAAATCCGAAAACTTCAAGAGCCCTGTCATTTCAGATGTTTTGGCATCCTAGTGGCATGCATCGACCACAGTGCTCCCATAGATTTTTAATGTCCGAAATGACGATATCAACACGACAGACCTAGTCCAGCCATGCCCCTCGATCCACTACCATTTCTTAGTCCAAAGGACTCCATGGCAACAGTTCTACTGCAGGAAAGAAATACTTTTCTTCTGATATCACCAAACGGCTTCTCTATGGTAAGCGTACTGTTACCAATACATAATTCATTTAATTATTCACAATTCATTTCATTATATACAAGGAAAGATTTATATATATGTCCCGAATCGTACTTGATCTAATCATTAGCAGTTTGTGCAAGGTTGAATTCATCCCCAAGCACTATAATACTGTTCATTTGATATTTTGTTCGTCACCATTCGATTCCTTGCGGAACCCAGGCGTGACTTCCTCCTGCTTATCGTCTATGCACCATATATTAACCAAAAATTATTCATTTTGATATATTAACAGTCCTTGGACTTTTCATTCTAATTATTAGCTATCATGTCAAAAGAGGTAAATTGCAATCCTCTAAGAATTTCTCTATCCTTCCTGAGAAGAATAGTATAGTTTCATAATATTATAACCTTTATAACTTGAAGAGTGCTGTAGGTGTATTTATGTTTATATATAAATACCCTACAAGCAATGCATAACCAAAACTATAAAAAAAAATTTATTAACTAACACACTTGCAACAATTTTACATTAGTGTTTCTACTCTAACATGTGTGTTAGAGTAGAACAACTAAAAACACTTTCTAAAAATGCCAATTTTTTAATATATTTTTGTCATACGGTTGATAAAACTTGTGAATTGCTTTAATTTAATATTTACCAATGGTGTTAAAGAAAAAAAATTATATTTGTAACTAGATTGTAACTATCAAGAAAAAGTAGCACCACCAAACAGCGGTAATCAGAATGCTAGTGGTTAAGGAGGACGTACTGATGGTGGCTTCAGAGGATGCGGTGGTGGATTCTCTGGAAACAACAGTGGTCATGTTCGAAGCGGTCGTTTTGAAAGGTGGTGGCTTTGGCCAGGACAATCGCTAAAGATTTGTCCTGATGACTTTTCAAGTATGTATTTGATTTTTTGGTCTTAATCTGTTTACAAAATCTACAAAATCTGCCTCGGTAGGCTAGCTGGTAGCGAGCTAGTCTATCAGCGCCGAGGTTGCGGGTTCGATTCCCGCCAGAGACTCTGGTTTCTTTCCTGCAGACAAGCATAGAGCTTCGCGGGATTAGCTTAGGAAATTAAAAAAAAAAAAAATAAATTAAATGGTCACACGTACGTTTACCTTCTTTTCCAGACCCACGCAAGAAGTGAAACGTTACCAAGCAGCCACAGAAATAGCGATACGTGGTACTTACTTTTCTGAAGCCTAATTTCCTGACTATTACTTGGATTATAATTTTTTCAATAAAAAAATTTTTATATAAAATGAAAAATTAAATAATATATTTTTTATAAAGGTTAGTACTAACCAATTTGTACGTTATGAATAACTAGTTAGTGCTAACCAATATTTACGTTATGACTAACTAGTTAGCATTAACCACTGTTTTGGTTATAATTGACTAATAAAAAGCAGCAGAGTAAGCAGTACAGATATATGTTCCGTAGTCGAGTGGAATTTATTAGTTAGAAAGAGAGGCAAAATCACATGTACACAAGAGTTTCGGTTGGGTTTTTCATTTTGCTCTTAATAAACTAATAGAAACTTTAACCAATATATTGGTGAACACTACCGGTTATATAACTAGTAAAATGACCGGTAGTCTTCTTGTAGGGTAAATTAAGGAAAAGGGGAAAGACAAGATGATAATACAAAAATTGCAAATCCAGAATTTCATAATCATAATTTCAAAGTAGACTTTTAAAAAATTAAAGCAACAAAAATTGCAAGTCTGGACGTTGACAAAGTGATGCAGCAAAGTATACATATATAAAATTAATTTACACTAGAAAATGTTTGTTGTTTTAGTAGCGATGGTAACTGCCCGTCTACAACTGACATGATTTGCTTTTATAACTTGGTGTTATAAAAGCGTTGTTAAAACATTTCCATTAACAATCGTGCTATAACACGAGAAAACTTTTAACATGATGAGTCTATACTTAACATTAACATCATATTAGTGTTAATGTTAAGCATTTCAATTTTACGTATTGTACAATTATATCGCCAATGTATATGTGATATTCGTTGGTGGCACAATATATTGGCAACAATCAAAGTCAAAGGTCTTTTGATTTTTATTGCACAACGAAAAGAAAGTGAAATGTGTTGGCAACATTGTATTTACAATGCTGTATATGGTACCTACAGGTTATGTTAAACTTTTTTATTGAATGAATGAATCCATTGTGCGACTTATTGTATAATATAGAACAAAATGTAAATAATATGGCGAATATCATATAAAATAATATTGCAAGTATGCCATCACGCTCGTGTAATAGCAATTCTTACATGCCCAGTACAAATTTAGTTTGAATTTTAAAAGGTTTAATTGAGGAATATGATACTGTGTCAGAATTATGGAATATAAGAAGTGATATATACCATAACAGACATTTAAAGTAAGAAAAATTGAGCCGGAAGCAACAAATAAAGTAGTAAAGAAAAAAAAAAATAAATACATAGCGTTTACGTCCGCCAATAACACATTAATTACCAAATTAGCAACTAATTCACGCGCCAACATAAAGACAACCTTCACTTTTTAATGTTTGTTTTGTAATGATGTATGACATACATCTTTAAATGCACTAATTAGGGAACAAAATGAATCGAAGAGTACACTCGCTTGTGTACACATTTTAATTCCTCTCTCCCCTCTCACCAAATAGAGTAAGAATCAGAGCGACAAAAAACGCATAATGTTAATGGGCACGTAATTATGAAGTATACCTTGTAGTACGAAAATAAAACAAATTAATTTTCGTGGGCGGAGCTTCGAAAAGTACGTTAATAGGTATTGTGTATCATGTTTAGTACAGTGAAAATTATTTACTTGCTTGCGTGCTCGTTAATTGCAGACGTGTTTTTTTTCTTTTAACTCGGCATACGGTTTTTTTTAACATAAACAATTGTATATTTATAATATCATATTATTTTTTAAATAATATAAGATCAGCGAATGAATGGACGCTTTACAATAATTTTTAAATTAGTGAACATAAAATTTATAATACAAATATTAAAAATTACAAATAACAAAAATATATGTATGTACACACATACATATAAATACATACATTTTAAGCAAAAACATTTCTTGTTTTCTTTATTCTTTTTTTTATTCTCGGGGTTTTTTTTAAACAACAAATAAAAAGAAGAGCACAATTAAACAAACAGTAATATATAAAAAAAAAAACTCTTATGAATGCATATAATGCAAAAACAATTAAACATAATGAAAGAAATGCGTATGTTACATTGAGTGTTGACGAAACAAACGCAGAAAAAAGAATCGATGATAGCAATTATTTAACGGCTAAACCTATTACTCGAACTCGTTCCCTCTCACCCTCTTTGTTTAAAAATACGGTCGATCGTAATACAATAACAAATTTATTAACTGCAAGCGTTGCCACAGAGCAAAAAATAACTTTAACAAGTGATGAAACGGTTAACCCCAAAACAGCCGCTATGGACAACTCAATAACGCAAGTAAAAACTTCTCAAAAGCCTACAGTACAAGTTGGTATGGACAGGTACATAACAGTGCTTAAACGGGGACGCAGCCCTACCTCTGCAGCAGTTGCTTCGGCCTCAAAAGTACCATCTTTTGATAAAATAAATTCTCAAAATCGTTTTGCAATTCTGGAGGATGAATCCTCTGAAGCACAAAACGTCATAAAATCGACCAAGCCTCCCCCGATATATCTGAGGGAGCAAAATTCTAATGAGCTCATAAAGAGTTTGATATCGAATATAGGTGAAAATTCGTTTTACGTAGCTGCTATCAAGCGTGGTAGTATAAACGAAACAAAAATACAAATCAATCATGAGAATGATTTTCGAAAAATTGTAAGCAACTTTGAGGCACTCAAAAAAAATTTTTATACATACCAACTGAAAAGCAGTAAAGGTCTTCAGGTAGTGATTAAGGGTATTGACTCATGTGTGGACCCAGAAGAGGTAAAAACATTCCTTGAAGAAAAAGGCTTCAAGGTAAAACATGTATTAAACATTAAAAATAGAGAAAAAATTCCCCAACCACTTTTTCGAGTGGAGTTTGAACCCGGCGACGTTAAACTTAAAAAAAATGAAACGCATCCCATCTATAACTTAAAATACATTCTGTACAGAAAAGTAACTATAGAGGAGCCGCACAAAAGAGGCGGTCCCGTTCAATGTCTGAACTGCCAAGAATTTGGCCATACTAATGCATACTGCTACTTACCCCCTGTTTGCGTAGTATGTGGAGAATTACATGGTACAAATCTTTGCGATAAATCTAAAAATGACCCCAACGTTAAAAAATGTAGCAATTGTGGCGGTAATCACACAGCCAATTATAGAGGATGCCCTGTATACACTATCGTCAAGCAGTCGGTTGGACCGAAAACTAATTCCCCTCAAATGCAGGTAACAAATCAGCTAAACACTAATGACATTCAGGCTCCACAGCCTAGTAATAACAGAACCTCCTACGCTAACATTCTAAAATCAAACCATGTGACAATGCAAGGTGCTTCGCCAATTAATGAAGAAACTCCAGTTTCTAATTTAAGTCGTCTTGAAAAAACCATGGAAACATTAGTGCAAACAGTTAATAATTTTACGAACACAATGGGTAATATGATGCAGGAAATTCTAAGAATGCAATCGATGTTATTGCAAGCTGTACTTAACAAGCCATGAACTGTTTAAAAATCTGTTTTTGGAACGCAAACGGCATCCGCCAACATAAAAATGAATTATAATACTTTCTAAAAAATAAACAAATTGATGTCATGTTGGTTTCTGAAACTCACTTGACCTCAAGAAATACGCTTAAAATCAATGGTTATATACTATATGATACTAAGGACCCTCGAGATAGAGCTTGTGGAGGCTCTGCCATTTTGATAAAAGCCCGAATCAAACACTACTTAATGTTTGATCATTGTGAAGATTATCTGCAAGCAACGACTATTTGTGTTGAAGAGCTAAATCGAAACTTAGTAATTTCTTCTTTATACTCTCCACCTAGATTTGCCATATCAGAAAGCCAATATTATAAATATTTTAAATCATTAGGACCCTGTTTCCTCGCCGCTGGCGATTATAACGCTAAACATACCTTCTGGGGGTCACGACTTATAACACCAAAAGGTCGTGTTTTGTTTAACACAATCTCTAAAATGGGTTTAAACGTGGTCGCGAGCGGACAACCAACATATTGGCCTACTGATCAGCAAAAAATTCCAGATGTTATCGACTTTGGAGTGGTTAAAAACATCCCCATAGAAACGATTCATGTTGAAGCTTCCCTAGAATTATCATCCGACCACACACCTACAATTGGTACTATAACGAACCCAAATAGAATTGTATCTCCGTCATGTTACTTAGCGACGTCAGCCACACAAATAAATTGGTTAAAATATAAAAAATTTCTCAGTGCCCATTGCACAGAAAATATTCCGCTCAGTACACCGGAGTACGTAGATCGCTCTATTGACAATTTTGACAGTTTTCTGAAACTAGCTGTTCAACATTCCAATTTTGCCCAAAAAAAAACAAAAACCATTAAAATATATTCTTCAGATGTCGAGCGGCTCTTGACTGAAAAAAGGAGAGTTCGAAGAGAGTGGCAACTGTACAGATCCCCGCAACTTAAGAATTTATTAAAAGAGTACACAAAAAGGCTAAGAAAGTTACTGCAGACTCAGAAAACGGCTTCTCTAGAAAAATATCTTAAGGAACTTGATGCAACTCCACAATCTGACTACTCATTATGGCGTGCAGCTAGAAATTTAAAAAGGCCAGTTATATCAAAGCCACCATTAAGAAACTTGAATGGTAGTTGGGCAAGAAACGATATTGAAAAAGGAAATCTGTTTGTTAGTCACTTGAAAAACGTATTTACACCAAATATATCTCACAATATTGCGGCAGAGTTACCACCTGTTGCTGCTAGAGCAGCTATCCCCCTCAGATTTGAGATAAGAGAAATCGAAAAGGCTATTTGTGACTTAAACACTAAGAAGGCACCTGGTATTGATAAGATCAGTAATAAAATGCTTTTAGAGCTACCTCGCATAGCAAAGAAAATTATTCTTTTTATTTTTAATGCTATTTTACGTCTCGAATACTATCCTCAAAAATGGAAGGTTTCCTTAGTTACCATGATACCAAAGCCAGGTAAAGATCATACAAAAGTTGAGTCTTATAGGCCTATTAGCTTATTATCAAATATGTCAAAGCTGTTTGAGAAATTATTAGTTTCAAAATTAACACCGATTTTAAGTGAAAATAGATGTATTCCAAACCATCAGTTCGGATTTCGAAGAAAACACAGCACAATCGAACAGACTCATCGAATAGTAAATGTCATAAGAAAAGCATTTGAAGAAAAAAAATATTGCTCAGCACTCTTCATCGATGTTTCGCAAGCTTTTGATAAAGTCTGGCATGAAGGCTTATTACATAAATTGAAGCAAAATTTACCAGCAAACACACACAAGCTGCTAGAAAGCTACTTAGTCGGTCGTCAATTTATTATTAAAGAAGGAAATTTCTTAAGTTCACCTCAGCCCATTGACGCTGGAGTCCCACAAGGCAGCATCCTGGGCCCCCTATTATACTTAATTTATACTTCGGACATGCCAACAAGCAACTATACACAAACATCAACATTTGCAGACGATACTGCTTTTCTAAGCGTCCACGAAAACCGTTATGAAGCATCTCGTTACTTACAGCATCATATATTTCAACTAGAAATATGGTTAAGACAATGGAGGATAATGGTCAATGAGCAAAAATGCGTGCATATAACATTCACCTTGCGCCGGGAATCTTGCCCCCATATTACAATCAATAATCAAATAATTCCTCAACATTCGCATGTAAAATATCTCGGTATACATCTGGATCGGCGATTAACGTGGAAATGCCATATAGAGGCAAAATTAACTCAAATGAAACTAAAAGCCATTCAAATTCATTGGCTTATTGGTAGAAACTCTGTCCTTAGTCTCGACTGCAAACTTCTTCTTTACAACTCCATCTTAAAGCCAATCTGGTGCTATGGTATTCAGTTATGGGGCACTGCCTCGGCCTCTAATATAGAAAAAATTCAAAGGCGCCAAAATAAAATTCTTCGAATAATCACAGCTGCCCCTTGGTATGTAAAAAACTCAAATATTCACAAGGATCTCAATGTTCCATTAGTCAAAACTATGATTACAAAATATGCGGTAAAATATTTAAAAAGGCTTGAACAACACCCAAATCCACTAGCTCGAAATATCTTAAATCATGGCGGCCACACTCGCTTAAGAAGAAGAGACACTGCAGCACTTATCCAATTAGATGAGCGATAAACACCTAGATAAGTGAACAGAACCCGTGATGAAGAAAATTTTTGTCTGGCACTGGCAGGACATAAAATAACGTATTAGGTTAAGATTTGATTAATTATTGTTAGTTCATATTTAATATATGAAGATTCAATAAATAAATAATGAAAAAAAAAAAAAAAAAAAAGCTGATTTAAAAAAGCAGTATTTTTTCGACTCTATTTTAAAATTCACTTTATGTATTAGTGTGTATTGCGTTTAAAATTGTTCTTTCAAATAAATAAGTACGACTCTGTTGTATAAAAAAAGTGACCTCATTACTACATCGATGATCAATCACAGTGCTCGTTGAATGCAGACGTGTTTTTTTTAACTCGGCATACGGTTTTTGTTTTCTTTTAACATACTTAAATAAGTTGTTATAAAATCATAATATTATTTATTAAATAAATAATATAATATCAGCGAATTGGACGCTTAAAAATAATTTTTAATTTGTGAACATAAACGTCAATAATTAAAATAATAAAAGTTATAATTTAATAAAAAAATGTATGTATGAACATACATACATAAACATACAAACATACATTTTAAGCAAAAACATTTCTTGTTTTTGTAACGAATCGAATGCAGGTAACGAATCAAGTAAACAGTAATGATCTTCAGGCTCCGCAGCCTAGTAGTAACAGAACCTCTTATGCTAACGTTTTAAAATCAAACAATGTACCAATGCAAGGCGCTTCGTCAAGTAATGACGAAACTCCCTAAGTCGTCTAGAAAAAACCATGGAAACATTAGTGCAAACAGTAAATAATTTTACAAACACAATGGGTAATATGATGCAGGAAATTCTTAGAATGCAATCGATGTTATTGCAAGCTATTCTTAACAAGCCATGAACTGTTTAAAAATTTGTTTTTGGAACGCAAACGGCATCCGCCAACATAAAAATGAATTAGAATACTTTCTTAAAAATAAACAAATTGATGTCATGATGGTTTCTGAAACTCTTTGACCTCAAGAAATACGTTTAAAATTAATGGTTATACTCTATATGATACCAAGGACCCTCGAGATAGAGCTTGTGGAGGTTCTGCTATATTAATAAAAAACCGAATTAAACACTACCCAATGTGTGATCATCGTGAAGATTATCTCCAAGCTACGAACATTTGTGTCGAAGAGCTAAATCGAAGCATAGTTATTTCATCTCTATATTCACCACCTAGATTTGCAATATCAGAAAGCCAATATTACAAATATTATAAGTCACTGGGGCCCTGTTTCCTGGCTGCTGGCGATTACAACGCAAAACATACCTTCTGGGGGTCACGACTTATAACACCAAAGGGTCGTGTTTTGTTTAATACAATCTCTAAAATGAATTTAAATGTTGTCGCGAGCGGCCAACCAACATATTGGCCTGCTGATCCGCAAAAAATTCCAGATGTCATAGATTTTGGCGTGGTTAGAAACATCCCCACAGAAACGATTTACGTTGAAGCTTCCATAGAATTATCCTCTGATCACACACCTACAATTGTTACTATAAAAAACACCAATAGAATTGAATCTCCCTCTGGTCACATAGCGACGTCAGCTACACATATAAATTGGATAAAATATAAAAAATATCTCAGTACCCATTGCACAGAAAATATTCCGCTTAGCACACCGGAGTATATAGATCGCTCTATTGTCAATTTTGACAGTTTTCTAAAACTAGCTGTTCAACATTCCAGCATTGCCCCCAAAAAAACCAAAAATAATAAAATATATTCCTCAGATGTCGAGCGTCTCTTGTCTGAAAAAAGGAGAGCTCGTAGAGAGTGGCAATTGCACAGATCCCCTCAACTTAAGAACTTACTAAAAGACTGTACAAAAAGGCTGAGAAAGTTACTGCAGACTCAGAAAACGGCTTCTCTGGAAAAATATCTTAAGGAACTTGATGCAACTCCACAATCAGACTACTCATTATGGCGTGCAGCTAGAAACCTCAAAAGACCAGTTGTCGCTAATCCGCCATTAAGAAACTTGAATGGAAGTTGGGCAAGAAATGATGTTGAAAAATCTGTTTGTTAATCATTTAAAACACGTATTTCCACCACCTGGATAACTATCTTGCCGCGATGTGGTGGCTTAAATGCTGGCTGTAGTGAATGTCTTGCAACTTGTCTCGACTAAGCCGGATTCTGAATCGTTTCGGCTAAGCCGGAATAAGTTGGAAGGTATTTGCTCTAAGGCCAGCACGACTAAGGGTTATCCATCCTCCCATCCCCCATCCCATTACCTATAATCCTATCTATTCCCCCTTTATCTCCCATATCCCCCACTTTTAAGGTCAAGGTGGTAGACAGCAGTGCCGAGGACCTGAATGGCTAGTTAGTGGTTAAAGAAACTGGTCGTGAACAGCTTCCCTCTGGCGCCGATGGCAAGGGTCAGTTGTAACTTTGGCCTAGTCCGTGCAAGCCGTCACTGCGCGGACGGTCCTTTTCTTTACGGCTTACTCGTGGGACCAAAAACTGGACAATTTTCTTAAAAAACAAAAGGACGCGACTCTAGGAGTCGATGCAGGGAATGTCTCCAATAACTCGGCAGGTTCGGTGTCAGATCTAGACGCCGATTGGCTGAGTATCCATGGAGATATTCTTGAGCAGGAAGGTCAGTTATTGACAGAACTGACAAGGACAAAAGGAACGAACGACCCCCCAGTCGGCTCCCCGCCTCGAACAGGGGTCTCGGAAAGACTCGATGGTCTGGCTCTGGGATCTGATGATGAGCATGAAATAACCATGATTTCGGCTCATGATCAGGACCATAGAGCTGGGTCATCGACTCCTGAGGTCACACTCGAGATAGGGAGCGGAGTAGCGGGTGTACCAAAAACTATTGTTCGGCAAGATGCGACAGAACAGGTCACATCAGAAGGCCGAACGAGCCTTGAAAAAGCCAAGAGTGGTGTAAGAGCCTCCTTAGCCTTTCTAGAAAAGATAGCTAAGAAAGACTCCTCACTACACGATGGGCGGGATAGGCACTTGCTGAGGAAGCACCGGAAGAACGTTGCCAGATTCGAACGAATCCACGGATCTGTCGGTGATATCCTAGGCATCCCCTATCCTGCGGGATACATAGCAAGGGCTGCTGAGGGCTCAAATGTTGTCAGTAAAGATAACGAACCCTCAGCAACCCCTGTTGATGAATCCTCCAAAAATTCGGGAATTCAGAAGGAGGGTACGAAATCAACACCTGGTCCTCTAAACCGAGACAGTATGGTCACGGATAAGGGAACCAAGCCTGTTGACGTAATACCCACTACTAGCTGCGCGATGAGGACTGGTAAAGTCTTGATTATCTCCGACAGTCCCTCCCAAGGGGAAGTCACAAAAGGGATAACTAGGTCAAACCAGCCAACATCTGCAGGGAAATCGAGTAATCACCGACAGAGCTCTGCTAAGGCCCCCAAGAAAGGGGTACTTAAGAGAGTTAGGTCTAGTGATGACCAGAAATCCCCAGCGGCTAAAAGGAAGGATCCCCGAAAGGGGATCACTAAGAGGATTGGCTCCAGAGAGGACCAACCCTCCACATCAAGGAGGCTAAGGGAGTCGTCAGGTAAGGACGGTATTCTGGCAGCTGTCATTGATCGTATGGATCCCGATGGAAGGATCAGTGTCGAGAAATGGCAGGTGCTAGAAAACAAACTACTTGACGAAATCTTTAGCGTTAAAGGAAGGCCGGACGAAGTATCGTTCAAAGGGGCTGACTGGATAAGAGGTGTCAAAACTGTCAGTTGCGGCAATCTAAAGACCTTTGAGTTTTTAAAGGCTGCAATCGGCAGGTGTGGCAGCGCTTGTCCTGAAGCCAGATTGGACGTAATACTCGCGTCTGAGTTGCCGTTAAGGCCGGTAGTCACGGTATGGATTCCTCCACCTATAAAACCGGTAGAGGTCATACTGGGGTTACTGGCCAACCAGAATAACGGGCTCCTTACAGGACAGTGGAAGATGGTAGCTTCACTGGGTTGTAAGGAGAACCAAGGTAGAGACTTCCGGTTCGCAGTAGACCGAGAGTCTCTACAGAAGCTGAAGTCAATGGGAGGGGTTGCTGTATTCGGGTTAGGGTCTGTCAGATTTAGGTTTCCTAAAGATGATAGATCCTAAGAGGCTGAAAGTGGTGCAGATAAACTTGCACCACTGTGAAGCGGCCTCAACCGAATTGGCAACCCACCTCATTGACAACAACGTGGACGTGGCCTTAATCCAAGAGCCCTGGATTAACAAAAACCGGGTAGTTGGATTAAAGGTCACGGGGTATACCTTGTTCGTATCCCGCTCGGAGGAGAAGGTACGAACTTGTATATTGGCAAGAACTGAGCACAATTTTATGTTTTCTCATTCTTTCAGTAACGGAGACCTCACGGTTGTGACAGGGAAGGCCAAGGACAGATCAGTCCTGGCACTGGCATCGGCATACTTGCCATACGAAGCTGTCGATCCACCTGGTGATAAAGTACGAGAGTTGGTGGAGCACTCAGGCAGAAGCGGCTTGAGATTGGTACTGGGTTGTGACGCCAATGCACACCACACCCTATGGGGTAGTGCCGACATCAACAAGAGAGGTGAGTCTATGTTTGATTTTATTATTGCCAGCAATCTTTTTATCTGCAACAGGGGGAATACACCGACGTTCAGAACTAGAGATAGGGAGGCAGTGATTGATATAACACTGACGAACTGCAGGGAATTAGTGGAGGACTGGAAGGTGGCGTTGGATTTTTCCTTTTCTGACCATAGTCGCTTGTCCTTTAGTCTGATATTTGAGGGGTCGAAAAGGTGTCCGTATAGGAATCCGAGAAGGACGGATTGGAACACTTTTTCGGGACTGGTTCGAAGTAACTTTAGGATTACAGGGGACTGGGGGTCGACTCCGACCGGTGTGGAGCGGCTGGTGAGCACCTTTACGGGGGTATTGACCAGTAGCTATGAGCGATCCTGTCCGTTAAACTTTCCGGGCAGGCGTACACAGCCAAGATGGTGGACAGACGAGTTGAGGACTCAAAGGTCCACCGTCAGAGGGCTGTTCAATAGGGCGAAGTATACGCGTAAGGAGGAAGATTGGAGTAACTTCAGGTTGAGTTACGGGAGGTATAAGAGTGATATTAGAAGAGCGAAAAGGGACTCGTGGATTAAGTTTAGCGAGTCAGTTGAATCCGTGAATGAAATGTCTAGGTTCAGGAGAATTTTATCCAAGGACCCGGTGGTCCCTGGATTTATTCAGAGACCGGACGACTCATGGACGGAATCTGGCTCTGAATCTCTCTGCCTGCTTATGGAAACTCACTTTCCGGGGTGTGTGGATCCTGGGTCGGGGGAACAGGTTGTATGTGGTGACCCCTTCTCTGGGTCGGGCTCGGACGGTGGGGAAAGGGAGACGGTGGGAGATATGATCACCTTGGATAAGGTAACTTGGGCGGTGAATACCTTTGGGTCCTACAAATCGGCGGGACCAGATGGTATCTTTCCGGCGATGTTACAGAATATCGGGAGATCATCACTCCTGGTGTTGGTGGAACTGTTTAGGGTATGTGTGCTGAACGGGTACATTCCTAGAGGGTGGAGGGAGGTCAGGGTAGTTTTTATTCCCAAGGCGGGTAGAACCGGTCACTCTAAACCCAAGGATTTTAGACCAATCAGCTTATCGTCTTTTCTTTTGAAGACGTTGGAAAGACTGATTGATCTACATCTGAGGATGAAGATTGACGCCGACATCATCAGCGGCGCTCAACACGCCTATCTTAAGGGTAGATCTGTTGAGAGTGCGTTGCATGATGTGGTGGGTTATGTTGAGCGGGGTTTGCGAACCAAGGAATACACCTTGGCGGCATTCCTGGATATAGAGGGCGCCTTTAACAATTTGAGGATAGAGGCTATTAGGCAGGCACTGGTTGATCAGAGGGTTCCGTTGTTCTTGGTCGAATGGATAACTAGGATGCTAAGCAGCAGGGTTATTCACTCGGACTGGGGAGACGAACGTTTGAGGAGATCGGTGACTAGGGGGACCCCACAGGGGGGAGTTCTCTCACCCTTATTGTGGCTCTTGGCCGTCAATGTCGTTCTGAGACGTTTTGACAGGATGGGTCAGAAGGTCGTAGCCTACGCGGATGATGTGGTGATATTGGTGTCGGGCAAGTTTCTGCCGACAATTAGCGACATCATGCAAGGGGCGCTGGGCGAACTGTCGGCATGGGCGAGTGATAAGGGACTGGGAGTTAATCCGGGGAAGACGGAGTTGGTTCTTTTCACTAGGAGGTACAAGGTGGGGGATTTTAGGCTACCGGTACTAGGAGGAGTGGAGCTTAGACTATCTGATAGTGCTAAGTATCTGGGAGTTTTTCTGGACAGCAAGCTGTCATGGGGAAGGAATACTCAGGAGAGACTTAAGAGGGGTCTCAATGCCTACTATGCTTGCAGATCATCGATAGGTAGGAGTTGGGGACTCCGGCCGTCAGTGGTGGGATGGCTGTATACCTCGGTGGTTAGACCCATTCTTACGTATGGATGCTGTGTTTGGTGGGAGTCATTGAGATTGGCTAGTCGTAGGAACCTTCTTTCTAAGGCTCAGAGGTGTGCTTCAATGGGCATGACAGGTGCCATGAGGAGTACCCCTCAGGCGGCCCTGGACGTCATTCTACATCTTCTGCCTATTGAGCAGTATGTGATGGGAATGGCGGCCAGGAGTATTCTTAGACTGAGGGAATCAGGACTGATGGGGAATGTCACTCAGGGTCACTCACGGATCCTGAGTGAGATTGAGGCGTGTGGCTATTGCCTGGGACCTCCCGGATCCACAGATTATGTGGGCACTAGGGTGGATTTTGGGCGGCTGCCGGAGGTAATAGTTCCTTCTAGGGAGAGCTGGTCAGGTAGGGGCAGATTATTTAGTGGATTTGCTATTTTCACTGATGGCTCGAAGATGAGGGGCACGGGTGCGGGGGTCTACATTGAGGATCTGAACATCAGAAGGTCATATAGGCTTCCTGACGACTGCAGTGTTTTTCAGGCGGAGGTTCTGGGGGTCATGAGGGCCGTGGAACTGATAAGGGACAACATTGATAGGGGCTCGGAGGTCACTATATATGTGGACAGCCAGGCGGCTCTTATGGCCGTAAGGGGCTGTTATGTGAAATCCAAGCTGGTTGATGATTGTAGGAAGGCTCTTGGGGCAGTCTTAGGGGAGTATTTGCTAAGGCTGTGCTGGGTGCCGGGTCACTGCGACATAGTCGGCAATGAGGTTGCTGATGGGTTGGCGAGGCAGGGCTCGGAGATGGAGGATCCTAACTGTTTGGAGGCGGTTAGGCCTCCAATGGCATTCTATTTTGGAAGAATCAGGGAATGGATTGTGGGCGCGACCAACCGGGCCTGGGGGAATCGAACGGACTGTCGGGTATCACGGACGCTGTGGCCGGTGCTCAATAGGTCCAATTCGGTTTTGCTGATGGGCAGGAGTAGGGTCTGCGTTAGAACCATGATGGGAATGATCACGGGCCACTGTATGATGGGCAGGATGGCGGTGAGGATGGGATCCGGATTGTCGGATATGTGCAGGTTGTGTGAGGACCCTGAGGAGTTGGAGACGGTGGAGCACATTCTGTGCCACTGTCCCAGGTTGCAGGGCAGCAGGCAGAGGTGGCTGGGCAGTAGATTCCTGGGCGAATTAGGGGATGTCTCGGGTTGCGGACTCGAGAATCTGATAGGATTCGTAATGGGGATGGCCTGGCTGCGCGAGAATAGGCTGGGTGTTGGACGCACGTAGGGCGCATTTGGTTGAGTAGGATTTCGCTCGGGCTTGGTCAGGAACCTTCTTTCTTTCTTTCTTTCTTATTTATCTTATGCTTTCTCTGTTTATTTCACTAACTTTCTCTCTAGGGCTATCCCTGAATAAGGCATCACAATGGACCATATTGGTCTCTGGGTGAGGGTGTGAAGGAGACTTCACACCGACCTTTCTACCTACCTACCTACCTAAAACACGTATTTACCCCTAACATATCTCACGATATGGCGGTCGAGTTACCACCTGTTGCTGCTAGAGCAGCTGTTCCCCTAAGATTTGAGATAAGAGAAATCGAAAAGGCTATTTGTGATTTAAACCCCAAGAAGGCTCCTGGTTTTGATAAGATCAGCAACAAAATGCTTTTGGAGCTACCCAGCATAGCAAGGAGAATTATTCTTTTAATTTTTAATGCTATTTTACGCCTGGAATACTATCCTCAAAAGTGGAAGGTTTCCTTAGTCATCATGATACCTAAACCAGGAAAGGATCACACAAAAGTTGAGTCATATAGGCCTATAAGTTTACTTTCAAATATATCAAAGCTGTTTGAGAAGCTGTTAGCGTCAAAATTAATCCCAATTCTAAATGAAAACAGATGTATTCCTAACCACCAATTCGGCTTTAGAAGAGAACACAGCACAATTGAGCAAAACCATCGTATAGTAAACGCAATAAGAAAAGCCTTTGAAGAAAGAAAATATTGTTCCGCTCTCTTCATCGATGTTTCTCAAGCTTTTGACAAAGTCTGGCATGAAGGCTTATTACATAAATTGAAGCTAAACTTACCAGTAAACACACACAAGCTGTTAGAAAGCTACTTAGTCGGTCGAAAGTTTATTATTAAAGAAGGTGATTATTTAAGCTCTCCTCAACCAATTGAAGCTGGAGTCCCTCAGGGAAGCATCCTAGGCCCACTTTTATACTTAATATATACTTCGGATATGCCAATAAACAACTACACCCAAACTTCAACATTTGCTGATGACACAGCTTTTCTAAGCGTGCACGAAAACAGTCAAGAAGCATCTCGATACCTACAGGATCATATATTTCAACTCGAACTGTGGCTGAAGCAATGGAGGATAAAGGTCAATGAGCAAAAATGCGTACATGTAACATTTACCTTGCGTCGGGAAACATGCCCCCTATTAAAATCAATAATCATTTAGTGCCTCAAAATTCGCATGTAAAATACCTCGGTATTCATCTAGATCGCCGTTTAACGTGGAAAAGCCATATAGAGGCAAAATTATCTCAAATGAAACTAAAAGCCATCCAAATTCATTGGCTTATTGGAAGTGTTAAATTAATAAAACATACGAGCATAACTACCCGCTTGAGTACTTGTAAGATACTAAATTTTATTTACAAAATTATTCTTAAGTACTAACATTGAAAACCTTAAACCTAACTGGAACTGATAAGCTACGATTATACACATGCACACACTAGCGACCCTTAATTTATTACTCGTTAAGTGTTTTATGATCATGTTAAGGCACATGCGTATTTTAGTGATAAAAAGGTTGCATTATCTGTGTTAGTGTTTGCTTAAATAACCAATTACACAGAATTACATACATATGGAAACTAAATTATCTCTTACTCTAATGACCTTTTTTATCTTTTATTCTTACAACTAATGGAAATTTCTTTTTATGGGAAATTCCATCTCCACTAAATTATCTCTTACTCTAATGACCTTTATTGTCTTTTATTCTTAGAACTAATAAATATTATCTTTTAATAATAAACATGTTCAATTCTGAACATTCTGCCGGGCCTCCAGAGGAGCTGGAGCCGAGAAATCTAATTTAACTACAGTATTATTACTGCGGCAACACTGATATTTAATATACATACAAAACAATATTAGAATACCAATTATAATTAATATCAAAGATGCGTGTCCTGATACAGTATGGAGTTGAATTCTTTTTAATTCAACGTGGGATGCCTTCATTTTTTCGACAGCATTTTTTAAATAGTTCATCTCCTTTGTGTTGTTGATAATTGTCACGTCTAAAGGTTTCACCAGCCTTGATTCTACTTGCGGAAGTTCTAGACCCCATGACGATGTCTGGATAGGTGACTGCATACGTGACGTAAATCGTTGTGAGGCTGTTAATGTCACTCCTTCATATGTTGCAACACATCCTGGTGATAACGTTAGAATTCCTTTAAAAGGTAAAGTTGTCCAGCTGCGCTTCCCCTGACGACAATCCACTGTAATCATAAAGTTGATAAACACGGCGAATATCCAATGATTTTCAGTGGCTGTTTGCTTCCAAAAGCTTGTAGTTGAAATTTCCTCGAATTCGCAATCAGCGTGCCTGGATTGTTTTAAGGCTGACACTTCACAAGAGCGTTCAGTTGCTGGCTTCCATGGCATATTACCAATACAATTAAACTGACCTTGTAAATTCTTCTCACATGCGTTCAATTGCGCTAGCGACATCAAAAAGTACATGTTGGAAGCAAAGTTGTATGCAATCAATTCATTTCCAATTCTTGGCATCATCGTATGATTCTTATTACCAACTGGCAGCTTTATTATTTCGTAAACTTCAGAACTGTGCTCATATAATAAAGGTATCTCCAACTGAATTACTAACCGTGACTCCATTATGATCCCTTTAGAAGTCATTGAATGATAGACCTCTTTCAGCTCTGTTCCCGTAGCTTCTCCAGGAAGAACTAAATTATTTGGCAACATCTTCTTGATTTCTGACAGTTGTTTATGGAGCTGTGACGGCTTCAATAAATCAAGATTCACATGCCCGTGATTAATATCTATCAATAAGTTTATAATTGAGGATTGAATCCTGCTACAGTCATCAATCATTAGGTTTAGTTGTGTGGACATAACTTGGAATAATATTATCAAACGCTCGGTATTTCTAGTACTTAGAACTTCTTCGTTGAACAGCTTCAGCTGGTTATACATTTTATTGAAGTTCGCGTTAACATCGTCTGTAGTCTTTTTCAGTATATTTATAGTTGAGTCTACAATGGACGTTTGTTTTTGGATTAAGTTGTTCAATTCCTGTTGATTTTCCAACACATTTCTCATATTCTCCTCCATTTTATCTCGGTCATCAGCATCCATCATCCCAAAAAGCATGTGATACAAAGACCCCACAAATTCGAAGGGAGCTCTTTTCTCTCGGGATTTGGTTAATAAAAGATCGTTATTTTCATTAAGTATATTGATTCTTCTACCCATTGTTGAAATTACCATTTCACATGCTTCATTGTAATATCCAAGATTTGGACACTCCTTTTTAACCTTTTTCATCAACGTCTGTATGCTTTAGTTACCATGCAGACAAACACTTCATCCCATGTTGATTGTTGTAACCACAATTTCTGTATAAAAAGCTTTGCTACCAATGTAACTGGTGACAACCAGCCTAATGGATCAAAGATTCTGGCAACATCTGAAAGTGCTTTCCTTTTTGTTATTTTATCTTTTTGAATAAAATTAATATTGAACATAAATTCATCCTTTACTGGATCCCATTGAAGGCCCAGTGTCTTCACTGATTTGTCATCCTCAATTTCAATGACTGCATTTTTCTGAATGCTTTTACCATCTTCGATCACTTGTTTATCGTTTGATAACCACTTCCTTAAATTAAACCCGAATTTCTTTAGCTGATATTCAATTTTACGCTGAATACTTTTGCATTGTTGAATTGTATCTGCTCCAGTCATCAAATCGTCCATGTAAAAGTCTTCTTTCATTATGTTGTGAACAAGTATATCCTCTTCCTTACAGCTATCAGCTATGTAGAACAGTGATCTTACAGCAAGAAATGGTGCAGACGCTGTGCCATACGTAACAGTATTTAATTTGTATTCCTTTATGGGTTCATTTTTGTTTTCTCTCCATAACACATGTTGATAAAATTGATCTTCTTCTACAATCTTAACTTGACGGTACATTTTTTCCACATCCGCTGTCACTACATATCTCCACAACCTCCACTTTATGATGATGTCAAAGATATCCTTTTGAAGTTTCGGTCCCGTAAACATTGTATCGTTTAAGCTATTGCCGTTTGATGTTTTAGCGGACGCATCGAATACTACACGTAATTTTGTTGTTAGACTGTTTTCTCGTATTACCGGTTGATGCGGTAGGTAGTACTTTCCACTATGGCTCTTATTTACCTCTGTCATGTGACCCAGCTCTAAGTATTCTTGCATAAATTCGACGTAGTTCTTTTTTAGCTTTATGTTGCGATCTAGTTTTCTTTCTAATGATAGAAACCTGGCTAACGCTTGTTTTCTGGATTGGCCCAAATTGATGTCATCTCTAATTGGCAATTTTACTACAATTTTGCCATTTTGGTTAATCATTGTAGTTTTTTCGAATATTTCTAGGCAGTGTTTATCTTCAGAATTTTCTTCAGCATTTGGAAGCTCTTCAAGTTCCCAAAACCTCTCCATATTGGTTACGGCTGACAATAATTTGTTATTATTGCTGTTATTACTATAGACTCCTGTTAAAATCCAACCCAATTTTGTAGATTGAGCCACTAAGCCATTCTTTTTGCAAACCCCTTCTTCAAGAATATCGCCAAATACGTCAGCTCCAATCAGGATATCAACTCTATCTGACTTATTGTACATTGGATCAGCTAGAACGTAGTTGTCCCACTGACTGAGATCAATTTTAAATGATTTATCAGGTTGTGGTCCTGAAATTGAAGGTAAAACTACCGCATCTGTACTTATAACTTGGTCACTATAGAAGCGTGGTTGAATTAATAGTTTCACCATTGCCTTTGATGTGGCCACTATTGTACTTCCCAGTCCTTGTATGTTCGTTTTGCATTTAATTCTTGGAAGTCCTAATATTTGTGAAGCTTCTTCTGAAAGCGCTGTAATTTGTGATCCCTGATCAATTAGTGCTCTTAGCATAATTAATTCTCCACTTGCTGCACGAACTTTTACCTGTGAGGTCGCTAGCAGTGTTGTTGTAGTTGTGTTTGGTTTTTTTATCATCATTGATTTTGATGTACTAGATTTTGGTTCCTCGTTTTTTTCCTCATCTTTATGTAGCAGCCTATGGTGTCCTTTTCCGCAAACACCGCATTTAGTTTTATTTGAACATTTCGTATCAAATTTGTGGTTAATGCATGTAAAGCATAATTTATTTTTATAAGCGATTCTTCTGCGGTCAGCCATTGGTAATGTTAGAAACTTTTTGCATACACTCGTTAAATGGCCATTCATGTTGCAGTAAAGGCACGCTTGTTGTGCCGTGTAAAGTGTGTTGGAAACTTTTGTATTGTCACCCACTTTTTTCTGGTACTTATATCCTTGGCGCTTCGTAACTGCTTCCAAGGCTTGAACTTGTTGCTCCAAAAATTTCAAAACGTCATCAAGACTTTGAATTTCTTTTGTTTTCTTAACATTTTGTTCATAATACCGGAGACCATCATTGTCTAGTTTTCTGATTACAATGCGAGCAATAAACGGTTCAGCATCCGTTATCTTCACATCCATTCCTTTAAGCGCATAAATGCAACTGTTTGTTGTGTCCAATAGCTGCTTTACACTTGCGGATGACTCGCTGTTGACCATTGGTTGATCTAGTAGTTTGTCGACTTGGTTGGTAAACAACAGCCTTCGATTCTCGTATCTTTGTTTGAGAATTTCAAAAGCCGCCACATAGTTTATATCCGTCACTTTCAGGTGTTG